>OY747709.1:53909899-53954899 GCA_963556495.2 Valencia hispanica | reverse complement strand
ACCCCCACAAGAGACAACAGCCTTAATGCTTAGATGGAAGTAATGACTTTGACCTTTTTTCCAGTAGCTGGAAAAAAACAACTCGGTATCGGAGGTCTACGTTTGCCATGAAACCAAAGCAGAAAGTTAAATATTTATCATTCATCTTATTGTTATTGCAACATCCATTTATATTATTACGTATTCCTAACAGCAGCTTTAATTTCCATCCATTTGAGGTTAGATTTAAACCATGTCAGAACCAGATCCTTGTTTTGTTCTGGTCACTGTCCTCGTCGATGGAAAAGTGGTTCATCCACTGATCGCAGGAGCGTTTTATCAAACCCAAACACACTCCTCTGAAAAGCTTTGAAAGCCTTTCAGAAAACCTGGAAAACCACTGATTAGGACGACTAAACAGACGACAGGAATGCTGGGTAATTAACATAAAACACTGAGAATTGGATCAGGAACTATGGAGGTCACTGAATATGATGTTGACATCCGATGTGCATCCAAAATGATTCTTATTCGGCAAAACGTAAAAAAAAACAGTGTCTGATGGCCCTGATCAGGTGAACACGGCATGATGTCACGACCGAGCGTACAGAATAAATTAGGGGCAAAAATTTAGAAACCAAATCCTCCGTTTTATTTCTTGACGCCGGCTGAGAACAATGAAGGCAAAGCTTCATTCACCCAGGAGCCGTCGGGGTCGTATTTAAGCCTCCGGTCCAGCAGACGCGCGGATCGCCTGCTGCTCGTCAAGCTTTTCAGCAGCTCCACCTCGGCCGGCCTTTCAGCCCGTTACGCTCTCTGCAGGAGGTCCTCTGTGGGCAGCGACAAGGTCAGAGCAGAGAAGGTTCCTGCTGAATGTTCCCCACAATTCATTCACTGACAGCATAATACTGTTGACTGAGCCACACATAAAGCCCCAATTTCTCATATTTACTAAAAACTAGAGAAGCCTAAACCCGAGAGAACTTTTAATGATCTGATTTAGTTTGGAAGCAGCACAGTGAGTTCTAATGGAGGTTTTACTGATGGTCTGACCGTGAGTACACATGGTTATGTCATCCTATGATGGAAACCCACACTGGAATTCTTTTTATATGTGCTAAGGTTCCAAAATGGTTTCTTCAAAATTTCCATGGGAAATTACAGGAATTAAGAGGGGAAAAAATACCAAAGGAGTTGAAAGGGAGGCTTCATGGATGCAGAACAGGCTGCACACAGCCATCTAAAATCTAAAAATTACATTCTGAGAAAATCTTTTATTTTGTAATGTAATAATAAAAATAATAAGCAGCTTTCTCGCAAAGACCTCCAAAAAGCGTAACTCCAGTCTTTAGTTTTTTCATTTTCGTGTCCATGTGGCACCTCCCATACACAGAAACAAATAAGCCAGCTATGTGAACGTTGCACTCCGCCACACATTTGTTGAGACAGTTGTGCTTTCATGTCTTTTAAACAGCAGCAGCAGCGCTCTGTTTCGTCTATGAACGGATCAGAACCAGCCACTAGGCAGCAGCTCGGGCCGGGGAGGACGTCACATGAGACAACCCGGACATTTTCATCACTCTATGAATGCCCCGCGGATCCCCCGGATAGAAGGAGATAATCCGACATGTCCGGGGAAAAGAGGACATCAGCCTACCACTAATGTTAGCAGCTAATAAGCTAATTAGCTAACAGAGGCGACTGTCCCTCTTCGTCATCGCCCACAACAGGCTTCCTTTTAAGATTTAATGAGCATCACCGTTGTACTGGCATAGAAAGCAGGTGACGAATCGTGGCAGCACTACATCTATCATAACAGGCAAGGATCTTATCCCCTACTCCAACGTAGCTTTCCCCTACTCTGGTCGTATGGATTTCTAACCATACGACCAGACGCAGAGTTAAAGAGGAGCAGCAAAAGCAAAGGAGGTGGATTAGCAGAGTTTACCAAGAACTGTCATCATGTCATCCAGGACACGCTACTGTGGAATACCGTCTCTGCTACCTGGATATTGAGCTGTTAGCATGTCATGATGGTCATGGGGTTGTCATACAGCAACAGCCTTCAGTCAGAGGCTTCTTCAGATTCGATGCCAGACTGACTGCTACTGGAGATCCTTCCTACCCACTGCGTTGCCATCCAGAACAACTCTTTGAAGATACTTGAATGATAAGAGTTACAACATTTAACTTGCCTTTGAGATAAACTATTTTTGAACTGAACAACCAAATTTGATGCAAATAAAAGTGAATCACATGAATAGCTATAGCACAGGGCTTTCTGCAGCACTAAAGAGGCCACACCCCCTACATGCACAGATAGTTTCTGATTTGATCATTGGGTGACTTTGGTGAGTTATGGTACAAATGTATAATTGCAAACATCATGTAAAAGTTTTTTCATACAGTAGATAGCTAGCAGACAAGTTAGACAGCTAGCGTTTAGGCTATGTTAGCATGATGCTAGCTACCTTAAAATTGGCAGCTGGTTATTCTGCCTTCTGCAGAGGTTGTTCTGTGCATAAATATTAAAATATTTTAAAAGCCATGTCAGTTGCTTGGCTAGGCAAACTATATCCTAATTGTGCTAGCATTAGCATTTTTACAAGATGTTTACTTTGCAGAAAAATACCATCCGTATTTGTTTACCATACGTGTCAGTACTTTCTCATCATTCATGTTTTTGTTGGATGTCTGCCTACGTTTTTTCCAAAATGCGTTTCTGGAAATCCCCTTTGTGACGCTACAAGGAGCCAGTTAATGGTTAAAGGCTCAGAAAGCTGTACAGGAGGATGGTGACTGGGAGCCTGATAAAAGCAGAATCGTTTTGCAGGTAGGATGGATTAATTAATCCTCAAAATTTAAACTTGAAAGACTGGCAAGCAATACACCATGCACTGTGCATAAATCTTAGTCTTGGGGAAACTCGAAGATAATCCTGCTTCACATCTTTAAGAAATGTTATTTCCTTGGTACCTTCTAGATGTCTGTCCTCCTTCTAGTTGTTGCATTTTACAGTTACAGTGATGAAGACATAAAAAGGAAAGAAATAAACAATCTGAGGGCATTAATAAGGACAAAACTTCCCACTGGACTTGAACAATGTGCCAAACAGAGGAACTCCCCGAGATGAGACCCGGTCCAGAGGAGGAACTGACAGAACATCCTGCTGCTCTCCAGAGATGATGAATGAAAAGCAACATCATGCATGAAACATTTAACCTCAAACAGCGGCTTAGTAAAGTGGAGAGAGACTGAGAAAACCAGACAAGCTGAGGACAAAAGGAAAAAAATGAGGCCATAAAACAAATCTTCAACAGATCCAAAGTTTCTGAAGGTCACATCTTTAGAAACAAGAAGCAATCCAGCGAAACACAGATTTTTCCGCGCCTCAAACTGTGATATCTTTGGGATTTACCTTGGATTTGTTTACAGAAATGCGAACAAATTGTGTCTTTGTGACAGTTTCCAGAGGAGCGCTGCAGAAACAGGATGTTTTTACAAAAACACAAAGAAGCGAGGAGGAAGAGAGGCTAACCAACCTGTTATTAGAGTTCTGTATTTAATAAGAAACGATTGTCAAGAACGGAGGCCCAGCGTGAAAGGAAAAGCTCAGGATGAGTCCTGTTGGAGCAAAAAACATCCGAGATCTGAATCTAAAATGGACAAAACAGTTATGTGTCTAATCTTCTTAATCTGCTGCACTTTATGAAGGAATTTTCTGGCAGCACTTAAAGGAACTCGGTGAAGATGTAAAAAGTATGGCAATAAATCCCTGCCATTAATCAAGAGTGTATTTTGTTAATTTCAGAGCATTATTTGTTGTTTTTATGCTCAGATCTTATGCTTATGCCCCAAAGAAGACTGCGGCGAGCTCATTGGTCAGCATCATATCTGGCTTCCTATTGGCTGGGGGACTTTTGGCAGGGTTATTTCGCCTCAATTCCAACAGCACAGGAAAAATCCACATGAGCGGGTTTTGAAAGCACAATGATAAAAACTGACTCCCATATAAAACCTTCACGCTCAACCTTGTTGAAGACGTGTGGACCGAGAACTCAGGCCTGTGCCTGAAAAGGAATCAGTTTATTCGGTTTCTAGTGATTAGACTGTTATCAAAATAATCGTTTGTGGCAGCCCTAGATAGATGGAAGAAGTGATTTGAACTTCCTCCTTCTCCCTCTCCTCTTTGCTCCTGTTCTGCATCCATGAAGCCTCCCTTTCAACTCCTTTGGTATTTTTTCCCTCTTAATTCCTGTAATTTCCCATGGAAATGTTGAAGATAACATTTTGGAACCTGAGCACCTTAAAAAAATTCCAGTGTGAGTTTCCATCATTGGGTTAATCATGGTTAACCGAATATCCTCAGTTTTTAACCGTTTTTTTTTAAGAACAGTGACGGAACAACCTAAAGACCGTCGGATATTTTGACAGATTAGTGATCACACCTATGACCACTTGGTGCAGAGGTACAAACATTTTTATGCATGGAGTACAGGTAACTAAATCAATAATTAAGAAAAAGAAGATTCCCATGAGAGAATCAGAGGATCTTCTCAGACCTGGACACTGTACTCAATGCGTCCCGCTAACCGGGAGCTGACGGCGCGTTGAAAGAGTTACCGAGTCGCTCCCATGAGCCTGTTGTCGTGCCAACCACTGGTGCATGCTACAGGATGTCCTCCCGCCAAAGTGATAACCTCATGACAAACAAACCTCTGCAGCAATCCCACTATTTGATTACAGACATGCAGGTGATCATTTCAGGTTCAGCAGAAAGAAGATGTGAGACGTTCAGACCACAGCAGGTGAACTGTTCATATTTTAAGTTCGTTTAATTTCATATATTTTTTAAATGTAGTTGAATCTGTTATCACTTTAAAAATTGACTGGTAAAAAAAGATTATGACCTAACTTTTTTGACCCTGTCGGTCAAAATGGCCGACAACAAAAAAGTATATTGCGACCGAGATCGGACCAAAGATGATCCAACCTGCGAACAGTTGTGTAATCAGTGGCATAACAGTATAAGTTCACTTAGCTGACTCCGTTTCATAACCATTTAGATTTCTGACTGGCAGCAGAAGAAAAGGCTTTTTTCCCCTCTAGCTGTAGAGCAATAAACACGTTCAGTATGATCATCAACCTGCAGCGTAGGAGAACGTCAGAAAGAAAAGGAGTGATTAAGTCCATCTCTGTGGGTGGGAAGATGAGTTTTCATCATTTCCTGCACTCGTGTCGAGTCTTCGGGATGTACTACAAACATCTCTGCTCTTCTTATGTCCGTCTGCTTTAATCATAGAAAACTATTCCTCTAAAACGATACACAGATGTAAAAAGAAGCGAAAAAGCAGGCACAGGTTATTGAAAGCGGTTAAAGCAGCAATGGTAGTTTGTCTTGAAAATGGGATTTAATTCAGCTGCAGTCCCTCCTCTGATGCAGATGTCCCTTGTGGGCCTCTGTAGCCTCGAGCCTTTTTACACTGCAGACGGCTGTGGTTTAGAAACTTAACTCGGTGAGAGGCGCTTTTCTCCGATTTACACACTCACATGGGAATTCACACACACACACCTACAGCGTTGTCAAAGTCACTCACACAAGGTCAGCATGTCAGTCTTCAGTAATTAATAATGTCCTGTGATTAAACGTTGAGCTCAGTAATTACAGACACACATCAGGAAACACACACTGCGCTTGCATGTTGTGGGCACATAAATCTGCGGCTGTTTAATTAGCCCTGGAAACGGTGCAAAAAAAACCCCCAAAACAAAACAAAACAGGCGGCGTGTGCACGCGAGGACGCCGCAACCAATCTACGCTCCGGGAGGCGGGACCACAGCGTTTATTCATCTGTTCCTTCCTGCTTATATGTTTCAGCTGATGCATGTCAGAACAATCAGCCCAGAGCTTTAAAATGATCAATCTGATCTCCAATGTATGTAGATTTTACATGTTTTTAAATTGAAATCAACATTTGATCTTTTAAAAGTTAGTTTCTTACCTGGGATTTAAGATTGAATATTAAATTACCTATAATTATTTTATTAATTTTCTTAAAGAAAAATTGCTAATTACTATGTATGTTTTGTCTTGAACTTATTTCGATCTGTTTCTTTTATTTGGGTTTTATTTTTATTCATAATTATACACCGTGTTCTTTAGTCACTATTTGAACCATGTGATATACGGTTGTTTTGATACACAAAAAAGAAAAAAAAAGCAACATTTCATCTTTAAATTATTTTTAAAGTTATTTTCATAACTGAAAATAAAGCTTGTGGTCAACATTAACGATGCTAATGGTGTTTTTCGCCTGACTCTTCAGTGCTTCCTTGATATACTTATAATTTTAATGTTTTCTCTCTATTCTCTACATTTGAAATTGTAATTAAAGTAATTGTTAAGTAAAAGGCCATTTGTTAGAAAGTCAGAGCTAAATATGCAACAGATCTTCACAGCTGGTTACACTAGCCGCTAACGGTAACAGTGCTAACATTTCTTTTCATGGTGTTTTTCAGTCCCATCTGTGACGCTCAAATTTTGTCTTAGTTTACATAGCATTATTTTAGCAACCATTATAGAAAAAATATTTACAAACTTATATAAGTAAACTTAATTTTTTACTACACAACATGCTATAGGTCCTTAGATTGCTGCGTGTCAAGCCACCTGCCAATGCTAATAATGTTGATAGTTTTCGTTGTGCTTTTCAATTCTTTCATTACGTCAATGTTGTTTCATTTCATTTATTTAAAGTTCAAGCAAAAGCTACCCCACATGTTTGACGGTTTTGGGATTATTGTTCTAATAGCAAATTAAACTAGCCACCAATGCTAACACTATATTTCACAACTTTAAATGTGAACTACTGATCACAGACTGGGCCTTTAAAGAAGAGCGAACAGTTTTTTTCCAACAATTAAGATACGACATGACTTCCAACCGTGATGCGATGGAATCTAGATAACATGACTGCTCTGCCGAGACTGACATGACGTCTTTACCAAGCCACACATACAACAGCATCATCAGCATGCATGTGAAACCCGGCCTGCATCAAGACAGGCTTCAGGTAAATCGTTTATGTTCAAGCTGAACAGTAGAGGACTAAGAACTGAGCCCTGTGGTACACCAGTATTGACTTTAGGAAGGAAAGATTTCTCATTTTCTCAAGATGACTGAAACCACCTTAAGGTTGTAAGAGAAAATTCCAATACTAGGCGCGTTTCCACTATCGGAACTTCAGGGTAATTTGAACGGACCTTCCCGGTACGCGCGCATCTCCGCTACATCGGGCCGGGGCGACAGGGCCGTTTCAGGAACCAACAGAGTACCTGTATGGGGGGTATGTACTCGAAACGCCCGGATCGAGTCGCTCAGCGGGAGCCGTGGTTACGTCGCTGTGATTGGTTTATGAAAATCAGAAGAGTTGCTGACGAAGCAGTTTATAACAACAGCAAACAGCAAACGCATCAACAAGCCCTGCTTCTTTCCGTGTCGATCTCTTGTTATTTCTGCTGCTCTGGACGCCTTTTTTGCGCTGATCAGTGACGCGACTCGCTGCTGAAACAGTCGTGATATGCGGACGTCTTTAGTTGATTCCTTAAAAAGGCCGATTGCGTACGGAGACACGGCGGCTGAGAGGAGCGGGCCGAAAGAAAAAGATCTGGTTAAATTAGTTTTATTAAACGATAGTGGAAACGAGTCTATGGTTTTTAATGATGTCGCAAAAAAACTGTCATCTTCAATTCCTCAAGGGCACGAGAAGCTTTTTTCCGGATCTCAAAGCCCTGTAAGATTGCATGTGGCGTTCCGGCTTGGTCCATCATCTGTGGAATAACATTTTTAATCGTGTTAATCTAATTTTTAATCTTTAATTTTACAGTTTCTGCATGCGAGTTCCCTCTAAATAAAACCCGTTTTAAGCACTGGGCTTCTTGTGCTTGAGTTGTTCGCGGTTAACCACACCCTGAAGTGGACATCTATTGGCTGTAAACTCACCAGAAGATGACCGGCTTCCATCGTGGTGGGGAGGGCGAGGTGAGGAGGAACGGTGAGTTGCAGACAGTGTTGCCAATTTTGCTATATTTGGCGAGTTTTTAGACGCTTCTAGCGATTCTTTCTCCAAAAACCCCCCCCAAAAAACAAACAACTAGCGGCAAATCTAGCAACTTTCTATGGGGTTATTGGAAACTTTTGGGTGAAGCATGTAACCCTGTTACTCTTCTCACCGAGAAGCGGGGCGCTCTCCCATCTGCACCGCACACTGCAGCTCCCCCCGGCCGACCCAGGTCCACCGGTATGGCAAGACCATCGATATCTAAAATAATGCGCACATTACGTGTTGTTTTAACCCGTAACACAGCTGGACTCAGAGAAGATATTGACCCCACTGCATCCAGAACGCTAATGAATCGCGCATGCTCGAAGCAGAAGGTTGCAGGCGCCACATGAGACTAGTCAGAAAAACAGCATGATGTAAATGGCTGGGACTGCATCTGTTCAAGTCTGTTAAATACAATAAATGACTTCATAAAGCCAGATTTTCTTATTACATGTATCAAACTTTTGTTCTACCACAATAATGTAAATAATTTAAAAGAAACTACCTCAAGATGAGGGCTTTAATCAGCAATTATTAGGTGAAATTAATTAATTACAGATCATAATTAATTAATCTCAAAGTTTTTTTAATCTCATGACAGCACTATTATAAAAAAAAGTCAGATAAAACATTGCAGTTGCCTTCCTGACGATTCAAATGAATCCTTAATAGTAACAAATAATACAACACTCATGCTGAGAATGAGAGGAACCTTTTAATCAGTGTCACCGATCCTCCTATAGCTGGAGTCTATTATTGATTCAATAACCCCGACTCACTTCGAAGCCATGCCGTTTGTGATTGGAACCAGCAACCTCCCTGCTCATCTGGCCCGTAGGCACGCGGCGCTCTACATTAGCGAACAACGGAGCCTCTCGGGGGGGAATGTGGGTTAGTGAAACGCATCCCCACCTCAGCTTACACGAGCGAGTAAATGTTTCCTGTATCGATGGGTTAGTGTGTGAGCGGCGCCAAATGGCACCAAACCCAGAGGCATCGATCTGCTTCCCACGACGGCTACATGTTCGTCTCCGCCTCTCCCTTTAGAGCCTCGTTCTCCCGCTTCATGCAGGAACGTTGAGGAACCTACAGCAGAAGAAGAGGATCAATAATGCTGAAGACCTTAATCACCAGCTTAGATTAGATCGTCAAAAAACTAAAGCAGAGGTTAACCTGAGACACAACAAAGAAAATCTTTTAATTGTCTGGTGTTTTAACTCTGTCTGGTGTTAATCGTGTCTCCACAGACAGAATAAGGTTAATCAAACATGTCCTCTCCTTCCCAGCTGATCTAATTTAAGGTGTTTCTTAACCCTGGCGAAGCCTGCGCTCTCTCTAAGCTCGCTCTCAGATGCCCAGAGGGAATCTGAGTTTTGATTTTATTGGTGCTGACTGGTTCTGGCTCCACAACAAGCCAAACACATCCTGACTTCCTTCTGTTTCCCACTACTTCTTCACCGCACCACATTCTCATTCTTTATCACTTGTCTAGCGCATCCCTCCGTCTCGGAGCCAATCGGGTCGTGTCAAATGATGCCCGGCGGCAGAATAACAGAAAAGTGAATAAGGCTGCAATGACTAGAGCCGGGGCCAAGAATCTGCTCGGACGTTGCAGCTGGTTTGTCATCCCTCCCGTCTGCAGGGTTGTGTTAATGAAAACGCACAGCTAGTCCTGAGTGGGCAACAATGTGATTGGGTGAAAAGGGTGAAGGGATGACACACACACACGATACATCTGGGTGTATGTGTGGGCAGCTGAAAGGCAAACACTGTGAGAAGGTATTTGCATATTTATGTAAAACTTCATAATTGGGATCGTTGTGTTTGAGGAACTGTACAGTTTTGCTAATGTACAGTTAGCAGTAATCTGGCATTGCTATCTGCAGGACTGGAGCTGCTGAAATGAGGAGAATATTGTAGTGACTCATAAAAATAACATGATAAATTCTACTGATATGTATGACCATTTCTTTATCTTTCAGCAGCTTCTATAAAGTAATAATAATAATAAAGTTTGAAAAATAATAATAATTAATATAATAAAATAATTATTATATTTTATTATTATATAATAATAAAATAAAAATAATAATAAAGTTAGTAAGAATAATAATAATAATACAGTTAGAGCTAAATGTTATGTTTTTTTTTTTTAATAGCCTTTGGGCTATTATTCTTATTGCAATCTAAGATTACCACCATAATTATAGGTGCTAATGTTTTTTTTATGAATGTGTCAGAAAATAATCTTACAAAAGAAAACCAAAAAAAAAGAAAATGTAATGATATGAACATACAAAGTGATTAAAAATAATAGAAAGTTGTTTTAAAATGCATAATAAAATGAGAAAAAGCTGAAATTAAAAAGTTGTAGCGCGAGAGAGAGGACTGAACACAACTAGCAATTTTAGTGTCTTTGGCAATAACAGCCGCCTTAACTTGTGGCAAAAACATGTAGCAACATAAATTTTTCTATAACTTCAGAGCAAAGATGTGTGATGCGGTGATCGATATTATCCTGCTCCTCTAACATTGCTACACTGAATTATGTTTCCTGCAGTGATTTAACAGACGATATCGTTTTGTTTTCTTGAGATCTAGAATTAATTATGTTGTTATCACGGGAAAACGGAGGAAATAAAATGTATGTATGTATGTATGACCCTTTAGGGCTTCCGTAAACCAGACAACATGATCCATATTAATTCATTTTAAAATAATAAAAATACAATGTAAACTGAAAGAAAAAAACAGAAGATACGGGAAGACGTAATATGTTAAAAAATACCGTTGGTGGCTAGTTTAATTTGCATTAAAAGCAATAATCCCAAAGCAGTAAAAACATGTAGCATAGTTTTTTCTTAAGATTTGTGTCAATTGTTCTAAGGCAGTCAGACTAGTGACTAAGGTTATATATATATATATATATATATATGGGGGGAAATGCAACAAAACTGACGTAATTGGACACTGAACAGCACCACGAAAACTATGAACATTATTAGCATTAGCAGGTGGCTTAATGTGCAGCAATCAAAGGACCTAAAGCATGTTGGGTTAGTTAAATTTAAATTAAATTAAATGTAGTTTACCCACATAAGTTTGTAAATATTTTCTATAATGATTGCTAAAATACTGCTACGTAGACTGAGACAAAAATTGAGTGTCACAGAAGGGACTGAAACACACCATGAAAAGAAAGGTTAGCATTTTTACCTTTAGCCGCTAGTATAACTACCTGTGAGGACAAGTAGCATAGATTGTTTACAATTTAAAATGTAAGACTGTAGAGAGATAAAATAAGGACTGAAGAGCAAAGCAAAAACACTGCTAGCATCCTTAGCATTGACTACAATCTTTAATTCCAGTTAGGAAAATGATTTTAAAAAGCATTTAAAGATAAAATTTAGTTTTTTCCCTGTTTATACATCAAAACAACACTATCCCATTGTTTAAATAGTGACTAAAGAACACAGTGTATGATTATTTGATTAAAAAGAAAACCCCAAATAAAAGAAAAAGATCTAAATAAGTTCAAGGCAAAATATACAGTCAGTTTTCTTCAAAAAAGATGTTATAAAAATATCAACAGCATTTATTGGTGATGTAAGTTAATATATTTTCCATAGATGTGACGGTAATTCTAAGTAATAAAAGCAAAACTCTACTCTAACATTAGATCTCCTTCCACTGGACATGGCGGAGGAAAAGCCCTAAACGTTTAACCCGACTATGAAGAAGTGATCATGTAGGTTCTTCTATGGCTCAATAATGTTTCTCCTGCATGAAAAACGCCAGCATTTCCTCTTAGACGCTCTGTTCTTAGCTTATGTCGGTAAAATTACAGGTTGCTGGCCTAGATTTTTCTCTGAGTTTTGCTTTCATCTTGTGGATTACAGGAGCTGAGAGGAGATGCTCTGCAGCTCTGCAGGGTGCCGGCTGATGCAGGACGGAATTAAAAAGGCATCATCCATTAAGTTTTAACGGCAAGAAAACAGCAATCATCCGTTTTAAAGTGCTGAAAAGCTGCTGGACGATCCCGTTCAGCGTGATCTTCATGTGTTGGGAGATAATCCGCTGAGTGTAAATGGAATGCACAGCTGGAGATGCGATGCAGAGTTAGAGACAGTTAGAAGGTATCTTTAAAATAAAAGTGCATTTAATTCATATGTAGACTTATATCAATTTAAATTGACATATGAAACAGGTTCACGCTCAATCGTGTTCAGTAGTTTTGAGATTTTAGATGCAAAAACGACCAAACCAGAGTTTTGTAAACTGCTGGTAAAGAACATTTATTTTACGTTGAATAAACTTTTTTTTTTCTCCTCTGCAGTTCAACTTTCTGCTAACAAAGCATCAATATTTTATCGTCTCTAAGAAAAACAGAGCTGCCCTGCAGACAAACACGCTAAATAAACAGTTTAGGCTTGATAGCTTAGTTAAATCCCTCCAGATCTGCAGCATTTACATTCCAGTAAATAAATAAATCCTCGAACAAACACAGCTAAATTTCATTGTGGCTGATATGATTCATCTGAAACCAGCTTTCCAGAAACAGCAGAACTTCAGTGACTGAATTTGTTAATTGCAGAAAGCATAAAGAAAACATTAATAATGAAACAGCAAACAAATCCGAGGAGTCATCAGCATTAAACCACCAGCAGCTAGTAACCCTTTAGCATCACAGTAAACCTCACAAGATGTTCTGCTTCTCCATGCTAAAGCTTCTTTGCTTGACTTGTTATTTATTAAACGACAGATATAATGTCAGAGTTTAATGAACTGGTTTTACGTTCCACTGGCGGTACGTTGCATACTTCCGGGTCAAACCTGCCTTTTTTGCAACACCCTTTCTTTGTACATATACATATTATACATCAGCCCTATTCAATAGGTGGTCATCAGTACGGTGGCCCTGAAAGGTCACAGCACGCAACTTAAGAAAACACATGCAAAAAGACAAAACACAAGCAAATTGAGAAAACCTTTTCATCAATTTGACAACACGTGTGCAGCATTTAGAAAAACGACACAACACATTAGAAAAACGCGCTGCAGATAGACCACAACACAACGGAAGTGTTTCCAGGGGACACCTAAATGTGATGCACACGGCTAAAGGCTAACAATAGTTTAGCAGCAGATCACTGCAATAGGCTGAATAATCCGATCAGTGTTAAAATAAATAAAAAACAATGACTTTTTATCTCGTTTTCCAACACTACTGATGGACAGAGACGGTGACTGAGGCTATGTTCACACGTAGCCGGGTTTTTGTTAAAACGAATATCCTCACCACCTCGTTTTAAAATAATCTCCATCCACACCTAAACGCATAAGTGCGTTGTTAAGCACATTCATAGACATGCCAAACCTGTAGGGGGCAGTAGTTCCCCCAAATCCTACCCACTCAGAGTAACTTTCTATGTTCTAACTTCTACATACAGCAGTAATAGAGCTTGTAATAACAAGCAAGCAAAAAGCTCTTGGACAATCGATGATACCAACACGTCTCTGAGGAAATAAATGCTGTTTCTGAGCGTAAACACAAGTCGCACATGTGATGTCGGAGGATTTTTGTCGACAAAAGAATTTAACGTTTTCCACGATATTAAGTTTTTTTAGATGCACATATAATAGGAGATATTGAAGAATAAATGTTTGGGCTTGAAAGGTTTCGGTATGGCGGTCCTGGAGAGGTGGAGTATGATGAACTTAAAAGTTCAATATTTTATAATTTCTGGCCAAAAACACTCAACATCCACACGTTCTGGTAGGTTTGTCTTCATCCATCGCCTTTTCCTGACATTAAAAATCGATAAATAATAGATTTCTAGCGGATGAATTGTTTATCGCAGCCTCCTTAAGAGAAAAATCCATCCAATAATTACTGCTGGTTGCAGTCGGACTGGCACTGCCATCCCTCGAGCCATGCTGCTAGTGAGTCTAAAAATAATTCAGCAGCAGAGAGGCTTTCCTTCTTCCAAGGCTCCACAGAAACAATCACACTTCTGTCAGAGACGAAGCATCGCTGGGTCAGAGAAATCAGCCCAAACGAAGCGGGGGAAACTCTGGAACCTGTTTAACGCCGTATTTATGTTGGTTCTGGGGTCGGTTCTTCTAAACCTCGAATGATCTCCAATTTATTCATTCTGTTTCTGGTCCGGAGATTTAATCCCTTCCATCCACATGACACTGATCTAATTTTACTCTATTAATCCGTCAGAAAGCAGCAAGGGAGAAACAATCCATATCATAACCAAACTACACCAGGCGTCATTAATCTCAACGACGAGGCGGCCTCGAGACAATCTGTGCAGCCGAACCAGTTGACTGCTCACATCAGTTCCTCCATCGACCCATTGTTTGGTACGGACGTTTACCAAACAAATCCAGCCGTTTTCTACCTGAACACATGCAGAAAGTTTATGTGCAGAACTCAGAGCGCAGTGCAACGTTTCCACAGGGCAACTTTAAAAAGTGACACCAAAACAAAACAGAAAGGACTCCCAGCGATCACTAAACTCTGCTATTTGGGAACAATTAATGGTTTCTCGTGCAGCTACAGTAGAAAGAGAAAGATGGACCGAACCAGAACTTTGTCAGCGAACGCATCTTTCAACAGCAATAAGGTCCATAACACGCTCTGCACTGAACTGAACTGAATGATTCACCTGAAACAATGTCAAGCTGAATGGAAACATCACTGATACTAGAGAAAAACCAGCTGACGTCCACATAAACTCCTTATTTCGGATAAAACACAATTGGTGGAATCCCTGTTAATGAGAAGGGATTTTCCCAACAACTGCCCATGCTGCATTCAAGTACAGCTGGGAGACTAGGCTGTCAAATATCAAAACAACTCCAAAGTAATTTCAGCGCGTTTTATTCTCAAATGTGGGCAAAGTATTATTTTAACATTTCTAAACATGAACACTGACTGTTTTCAACTGGTTCTATTGTTTTCTACTCTGGCTAGGTCTGCTTGTACTATTTTATTTATTTTAATAAATCTAATTAAATCTCCAGTCCATTCTATATTTACAACTTTTTTAAGATATAGAAAATGATAAAAGCAAATTAATTTCAGGAATTTTAAGGAAGGAATTCAGAAAAAAGGGTTTCTGTTTAATGATAAGTTAAAAAAGAGTCATATGCACATTTCTATTAATTTTTACTTGATTAAAATGAACTGAAAACGTACCGAACCGGGATTATTGTGTAAATTAAGAATTAACCATAGCTGACAAAACCACAGCGTGGAATCAAGACAACATAAAGCAGGCTACAAGATTTTAAAAAAAAGCAACACATCTGCACCAGCTTACAGAAATTAAAGAATAGATCAGAAATAAATGGGCATTACTGGGTTATACAGCCATATCTAAAGCTCTGGGGATCAACAAGGTCTTGGCCTTGCCTCCACTGGGTGCCCTGTGTCGGTGCCTCGGCTGCTGTTGTTGATCTACCGCTGCCGGTGCAGATGGCTCCTCTTATGGCGTTTCCTTGCATGGTTCATCTGCACTCGGCCCAATGTCCTTTTTTACTGTTGCTTTTAACTGTGTGTGTGCATGGGAGATGGGTTGGGGGAAGGGGGGCATAACTGTGATCATGCTTTTAAATCTGTGGGGGAGGGAAGGGAATGTGGTTTTATGTGGGGTCATTTTAATCTGTAAAGCACTTTGTGATGCAACTTATTGTATGAAAAGCGCTTTATAAATAAAGTTTGATTGATTGATTGAACAGAACCACGACGAGAACAAACGGAGAAAGCATGGAGCAGTGGAGAACCTTCCCAGGAGAAGCCGACCTTCCAAAATGACTCATCCAGGAGGTCCCAGAACAACATCTGAAGCTCTGCAGGCCTCACTGGCTCAGTTAGGGTCAGAGGTCATGACTCAACAATAAGAAAAAGGAGACTGGGCAGCAATGGCCTCCATGGGATTCTCCACCGAGGCCTGGAGAAGATGAAAAATATTCCGCAATCTAACGAGACAAAACAGGAACTACTCAGGAGGTGCGAGTCTGGCTACATCGGACTCAGCACCAACAGTTTACCGTTAAACATGGCGGTAGGGCGATGGTCCGAAGCTGCCATGCTTCTTCAAGACCCGGATGGACGACTGGCAGGTTTTGGAGCTGTCCGGTGAGTCCGGACGCAAATCTGACTTGAGATCATGACCCCAAACAGGCTGTTCATGCTCAAAAACCCTCCAAGGTGTCTGAAGTTCCTCAAAAGGGAGGAACAACCTGTAAACGTTTACATTAAAGCACTTTGGATCTGAAAACAATATCAATATGGCCAGATGATCAGACTGATATATCAGATTGGGACAGAAAATCCAGCAAAAACAAGCTAGGAGCGCAGAACTTCAATAAACAATCAACATAAAAGCGAGGTGCTCAGCTGCCATCATGCTGCAGCTCACCAATCAGTGTGTCCATGGCAACCGCAGCACTTCCACTGGATGCCAGAAATGCTCTGTAAAGGTGAGTGTTTGCTGCATGAATATGAAGGTTCTGCAGAGGAAGAAAATGGAAAAGAACCCCGTTTTCAGCTCCAAGGGTGCGTCGGACTGAGAGAGAAGACGACCTCCGCTTTACCGTAATGTACGGAGGAGCTAGCAGACGTTAGCCTCGTTCGTTTCACGTCTTCTGAGCCACATTCTCACGTTAAATAACAGAACAAAGGGGGCGAGGACATCCACGCAGGGACCAGACTTTAACCGGAAATGCGAAAAACCCGACTGAAATAAGAAGCGGCGACTCTCATCCCGGACTGTTTCGCTCGGCTGCAGAGCAGGTCGAGCTTTGTAGACGCCCACAGAACCACATTGTCTGAATTAGGCAAACATAGAATTGAACAGAATAATCCTTTATTATCCCACAAAGGGGGAAATTCAGCTATAATAGAAGGATTCCTGATCAACCGGGAATGATAGAAAAAAGTATGAAATATGAAAACAGAATTAGGAATTATATTACGTTACATTAAGGGACACAATTACAAAAACCAAAGTATTGTGCATTTATTAAAAATAAAGTGACTTTACATACGACTGTTTCAACACCACTTGGCCCAGTTTTTATTTAATCCTTCATGTTTTTATATCCCGTTGGTGATATATTACATACCTCCAGGTCAAATCTCCCTTTATATGACACCCATTCTGTGTACATGTACATGTTATACATAGTTTAAAAGCGGAGATACTTTCAGGGGCGGCTACCAGAGGGAGATTTTCCGAACGGCCGTTCTGTTCTAGACCGGTGGCCGGAACGTTTGTGTTTGTGCTCCAAAAGCAGCCGTGGTTGAGCCACTGTCATGATCCTGCTGTGTGTCTGCTTGTGTATGTGAGTGAGGCATCTTCCTTTGTAGAAGATCTTTGAAAGTGCTACTGGTGCTGCTGCACCTGCGGCTGATTAGTACCTCTTGCTGCTGAAAGGTTTGGAAATATCCTGGAATGTTTTTACGTCAACTTTCTTGATATTGTTTGCTAGCTGCTACCGGACGCCAGTAGCTCTCTTCTGCTTTGAAAGGAAGGCCGCCTAACATCACAGAGCTCCCAAATATAGGTCGCCTCGGCGCCAGAAAGTTTGAGATATTCATGATAATAATTTTCTCATCCAAAACCCACCAGAAGTAAAGAGGGTTAAGTTGATGCTTACGAGGACACTGTCCTTCCTTGGTCAAAGGAAACTGTTAAATGGAACAGGCGTATATCACATGACAGCGGCTGCCCAGGCCCCACCTTTTGCTTATGTGCTCTGTTTACGTCCCGCCCATCGTTATATTTTATACGTATCAGTTTCAATATAGATGTATAACGAGAGTTTTACTTTTTAAATTGTGTATATATTGGTTAAATCAAATGTGAAAGCAAGTTAGTACCTGCTAGCAACCAAAGCTGCAACTACTAAGCAACTAACTAACCATAGATAACTGCTTTGGATCTAAAAAGGCATTTTCCGATAGTTACAATTACTTGACTTACATTTAAATTGGAAATTTGCTCGTGAAAATACCGCGCTGTATTCTGGGAAATTTATGACTGAGGGAAGGCATCAAGGAACCTCCCATGTATCCTCGGTCAGTTAGCTAAACGGCAGACAAACGGAGGACAGACGCCTCGGTAGCACATGAACATTGGAACACGCCTTGGCGGTCCCTGATGACGTGTCTCCTAGGCAACCGGGGCGGGACCAAGGCATCAAGGCGAGGTTCCTCGGCATTGAGAAACACCCAATAACACAGTACACATCTTCTTCTTCTTTGTGTTTATTGGCTGCCTCCAAGGTGCATCACCGCCACCGACTGGTATGATGTGTGGACCAGAATGTCACTCAAGGTTGTACTTTCTGGTTGTCTCGAGTCATTGCATTGCATGGTTGCAACTTAATTTACACGGGCGTTGTAATCTGTCTTGGGAAGGCCTAATACCTGAGCCCAGCCCGGCCCGCCCCGTGGAGCGCAGGGCTTAATTGCCAGGATCAGCTTCATCATTAGCAGCTAATCTTGCACTGCCTTGGTGTGGAGTGCTTTAGACAGAACCTTCATCTACTTGCTTTCTGTTGTGAGCAATAAAAAAAATTATGTGTGGGCCAGAGGTTGCATTAACAGAATGTTTTCTGTATTTGACTGTTTAAAAAAAAATGGTGATGAAACCCCTTGACCACTTGGTGCAAATGTGCATCCATTTTCAACTTTACGCAAGGAGTAAAGGTAACTGACTCAATCAACGACAAACAAGAGCCCGTAGTCGTGCCAACCACCGGTGCATGTTGAGGGATTTCCTCCCGCTAAAACGATAGCTTGCAGGTCAGGAAACGAATCGTTCAGAGAGTCTTTCTGACTTCAGATCACTTCAACTGGAGAAATGTTCCCTGATCTCAAAACTTTGGTGGCGCTTTAATTGCCGTCTCCAGTGTGGCAGCGGAGCGTGGATTCAACCTCCAGAACAACATCTAAACCCTCACGAGAAGTCGTCTGTTTAAGGCAAAAATCCAAAACCTCTGCAGCGATCCCACTGTTTGATTATGACAAGCAGGCGATCATTTCAGTTCCATGCGGAGCAGGAGGAAGATGTGAGACGGTGCGTTCAGGCCACAGCAGGGGAACTGTTCGTATTTCAACTGCAATTTCATTGTTTATACGTAGTTCTCTGTTCAGCTTGAATGTTAATTAAAATGAATAAAAAATAAACACTACTGAACATGTTATAATAATAAAAAATGACAGGTACATTTTCTTCCTTCAGTACCATCCACTGGAGTAGAAGTACACATACTACTACATCACAACTTGACAAATATAAAAGACAGCTGGTTTCAACTTTCACTCTGTCCATAGCTTATTGGATATTTATTATTTTATCCAACTTGCATAGAAAAAACATATTAACATGTCTTTTTTTTGTCTTCGACTTTCTCTCAGTATCATTTGGATCAGATTGGCTGCTTTGTCGACGGATTCCTGGCGGTGCTAACAATAATGACTCCCTCTGTCTTCTGTCGCAAAGCTGCGCCAGAGCCAAAAAAACAACAATCTGAGAACCTGCAGGAGAGCCGGCCAGGCCGGTCAGCCAACCAACCGTGGAGCGGTGTCTCTGCAGGTCGCCGGCTGCACACGCTGCTGATGCTGCACGGCTGCAGGAGGCAACAACACGACACTACGACACTACAAGGCTCCAAACGAGGGGGCGTTGGCCGGAACGAAGAGGAAACATGACTAAGACAAGCAGGGGAATGTTAAAAAGAGCAGGGATGAGAGGGGAGAAAAAGGGAAGAGGTGCGTTCCAGCTCAGACATCTGCAGCCCTCACCGCCCATCCTTATGAGCTGCACAGAGCTCTTCTGATAGATCACCAGTTTCTGGATATGTGTCTGCTGCCGTCGACCTCCAGTCTCCTCCGACACTAACACAAACGATCTGCGCTCCACATTTGCTCTGGACAACAAACAACGAATCAGCTCTTCAGTCACAACGGCGAGTAGGAAAGGTTGGCGGTGCGCCGTGACACGATAAAGTGGAGCCAGAGGGGTCCTTCCTGATTTTTTGTTTTGCTTTACTTGACAAAAAAAAGTATTGCAACTAAAGTATTTGCAACAAAATCCCTGACAGTTGCAGGGAACATTTTAAATTTTTAGTCACAATTAAACCCCAAACTTTAGGATGTTTTCTTGGTTTGACCAAAAACATTTACACAAAAAAAAATCTGAAAGGTGTGGCATGTCTTGTGTTCTATGGAGTGCCGTTTGTAAAGTTACGCTATCAAAAATCAAAAAGCAACTAGAAAAAGCTGTGTGAATGCTGTAATGCTGAATTTATTGGCCTGAAATGCTTTTAAAATTGCTGAAAATCATTTGAAATAGCTGAAAATCTCCTTTTTGAAGCTTCAGCTGAAGGAAATATGTATAAAGTTGGACTGTAAAGTGGTTAAGAAAGTTAAAACGGCTGCTTGGTCACATTGGCTTAAAGCTAACAATCTTTCCCACCATATTCTGTTTTACTTTGTTGCAAAATAATAAAAGCTGAATGAGTGACAAGAGTTTGTTTGAAGTCAGAATAACTTCTGAAAACCAGAGTGCACACTCTGAGCCGTTGCCGGGACAACCCATTATAAAAAGCCTGAGAGCTGAAAAATGTGAATGTTTTTTAATCGATCAAATCTCAAAAATGGTAAAAGATTTACAAATTCTGAATAATACTGTAATAGCCCAATCTGTTGTGACTAAGTATAAGTTTTAATCATGTTTCTAGCTGAAAGTATGCAGGAGCTATTAAAGCTGAAAGAGGTGGAGGTTTTTGTAGAATTTTCAGAAATTGCCATTCATTTCAATAGGACCAAAAAAATCGATAAAAATGATCAATTACTTGAAAATGATAAAAGATATCGACGAGAAGAATCACAGCAGGAATGTCCTGAATGAGCTGAACGTTATGATACCAGAAGGGCTGAAAGTATGCTGAAGTTATTAAACAGCAAAAACTGGCGGAATAAAGTGGAATAAATAGATAATAACAATAAAGAGAAACACAAACACAATAGTGTGAATGCTTAACAGCAGTCACACAATAATTTTCGTAATGTAGCCCGTCATAAAAGAAAAAAAATATGGGTTCATATAAGTCATATTTTCACCATGTCATTTATTTATTCATAAATGTCACAGTTTATAGCTAACTCACCCCCAAATCACCTTCTTTTTGCTGATAAACTGTATAAATGAGTCCACTTTTCTGGTCATTATTATGGTATTTTAGAGCATCTTAGTAAAAATATAAATTTAATCTGACCTCTTCAGGTTAAAACTCTATACTGCACTCGAATGTGAATCGGGCATTGCTATTTCGAGGTAAATGGAACGCACCGTGATAGGAGTATCGCCGCCTGTCACCTTCGCTTTCTGATTGGCTCCAGCTCACATTCAACAGGCTGAATTCTCGGTTGTCCTAGCAACACGCCGCACACGCTGTGATATCGGGCCAAGACGATCCAACATGTTGAATATCCCCGATTTGTGACCGCAGCGGTCCCGGCGTCCTTCCTGGCAGACCAGAGCGCTGTTAGGATGATCGTTTACAGCCATCACAGCCTTAAGATACTGACTACACATAACCGTTCAACAGAAGCCCCCCATCAACTGATTTCTTTTCCCGTTTCTTCTCATCAATCTGTCATTAATCATTTTTGTCGTCATTTTGCATAAGTTAGAAGCCAATGCTATCGGTCTATAATTACCTGGTTTTGTTTCATCTTTCGTTGGTTCACCTATTGGAATTATCACTGCTTACTTACAACGCTGTGGTGGTTTCCCACCTTTGCAAATCCTTTTGTAAAAATTCAAGTAATATATCTTTGGATTCCTCATGAAGTTGATTTATCATGATGTAACAAATCTGGTATTTTCCTGGAGTTGATATCTTATCTTATTCTGTTTATGAAAATGGCATATTCAGTACATTCATTAACATCTTTCATCTGGTCTTCATAATTATTCATTCTCAGCTAAAGTCTGTTCTTTCCCTCATTTCCTTTCTTCATAAATATTGACTGAACTACGAATTTTAGCCAATGCATTTGCCATCATATTAGCCCACTCTTTATTTTTAACTCCTAATATTCCTCCATTACTTAGGATATCCATACTATCTTTTCTTTGCATTTTTTAAAAATAATTCTTCTTAAATTACCAGGTGACCTTTTATATTCAATAAGATTCAAAAAGCTTTATTTCGAGACTTTATTGCTTCCTCACATTTCTTTGTCCACCAGCCAGCATGTCAATGTGGGGCCCATAAGGGTTGCAAATGGGCTGAAGATGAAGGTCCCAAGTGGGTTAGGACTGGGTTTTATGTAGGGCCCAGCATTGCATGTTTCAAAGGACCTCCGTAGGGCCATATGTGGATGAACAGGAATAAAACTAGACGTTGAATTGCCCAATAGGGCAATTTATCAGAGACCCGTTAAGGCACCACCTGTTTGGCCTTAAGAGGGACCCGAGTCGTGGACCTTAAAGGACCAGCGTGTTGCTGAATGAAGGTGGGAGACGTTTGCTGCTTTTCGTTTAGTTTCATTCTGCGATTCATTCTTTGCATGAAACACCTTTGAGTTTAAATCATTGCAGAAACAAAACACCTGGGAAATGAAAACAGGGATTCAGTCGTTTGGAAGGTCAGCTCGCTCTGATGGAGCCGTCATGAGATAAGAAGATTCAACAAACCTGCTAAGTTCGGCTACCGTCGACAGTGGCGGTTCTAGAGCAAATTTACCAGGGTGGGGCCAGGGTTTCTTCTTGGGGGCACAGAACAAAAAAGAAGCAAAAAAAAAACACACAAAAAAAACAGGGCAATATCTCACAGTTTAACATAGGGATGTAAGAAAATATCGATACACTGATATATCGCGATATTTTAGTCCCGATATTGTATCAATATTCAAAACAAAAATATTGATTTTTTTGTTTTTGTTTTGCTTTGTGTAAGGATTTGAATGGAACCATTAATGATGATAGTAATTTTTGTAGGAAATATAAAAGTATAACTAGTAGTTTGTGGCTGTTTTTCACCTTCTTCATTCCAGTGGATCAACTAGATCTACTAATAAAACTGAATGTGTTAAAATATAAAACAGGGTGGAGCGTTTAGAACGCTGTGATAGTTTTCCTACTGTTTAATTGAGTTTTAAAAATCCCAATATATAGTCTTACTCATAGTATCGCGATATATCGAGATAACGTCTCCCCTGTATCGCGATACATATCGTACCGGCAGATTTTTGCCAATACACATCCCTAGTTTAACATATTAAGTGTGCCACAGAGCCAAAAAGGCATATATGGATCCAGAGTTGCACATTGCAGATGATGTAGCAGATTAAAACTGTGATCCTATCGTAACACGGCTGAATCTAAAAGTCGAACACCTTAATATTTAAATTATTTGATAAATTAAAGCTGTGAAGGTAAAAACTGGTTCAAAGGACCGATTAGCTACGGTTTTTGTTCTAGTGCATTTCATCACAAGTAACTGATTGAGTATTATCTCTTCAGTACAGGGGCCAAGACCAGTTCTACAGGGCCCCTGGCCCCTGTTGGCCCCCGTCTAGAACCGCCCATGCCCATCGGTCACCTTTTTTAGCCGCTACAACCGGTTTAAATGAGGTCGGGAGAAAAGCAAGTGGAGCTGCTGTTCACATACGTGAACTCACGATGCATCATGTGCATTAAGAAGACGTGCGTTGTTCTCGGCTCTATTTCCGAGGTGTCGGGTGCGTTTCAGGTGAGAGAGTGGAGCTTCTCAGGCTCCTGCTCGGTAAATCTGACACTTCGTCAGATGCTTCTATCTTTGGTTCACAGGCTGGGGAACGGAAAAACTGCTGCTGCATCATTTCTTCACTACTTCCTCATAATGAAGCGTGAATTCACTGAACATTCAGACCATCAAATGCGTGATTATTGTAATGTAATGTTAATGTAGTTTAGTCCAACTCCAAAGTTCTCCATCTGGGACTTCTGAGGGTTGAAAATCGTTTAATGGTCAGATTCATGAACAAAATTAGGGTCATATCTTCATTTGCCGTTTGCTTAGGAAATATTTTGACTGGAATATGAGAAAAGATACATAAAAACCTGCAAATTAATCAGAAATAGTTTGACTTTTGATCGTAAGACGTTCCACGAACTGAAAGGAGCCCCAGGTTTTAACTGGTTTGTCGAGTTTTAACAGGTTGTGAAACGATGATTGTAGGAGTTATGGTTCTATGATTAACCTCTATCATATTCCAGCAGTCACTTTAGTTGTCTTAAATCTGTCGTTTCTTCCAATGGACGAATGTGAATACATAAAGAATGACATTGAGCCTTAATTTCTTGCTTAGTTTTGTGTTGGTGTTGAAAATAGTGATGCTGTGGGCTCCTCCTCCCTCCCCAGCTCTGCAAAAAAAGCGGTAATCACTATAGCAAACACACATTCTATACTTATCCTCTGCTTTTATAAAAAAGGGGAAATCTGAATCTAAACTCTTTGCTGTTGTAATCATAGATGCTGTGATGTTTAAACAGGGCCAGAAGGTGGCGATAGCATCAACATCAACCACAGGAAAATTCAGAAGAAGATACTGAGCACGGCTAAAGCAGTGCTGAGCTAAAGGTTCTCATAAACAGAACCTGGGCTCTCATTTATAAAGCTTGCTGACGCACAAAACGGGATCTGAAAACTGTGTGAGTCACTTTCTACACCAAGTTTGGGATTTATAGAAAAAAAAAGCGTTAAAAAAAATGTGCGCAGCTTTGAGCTCACTAAGGACTTTGCTGCTTACGCACATTCTGGACACGGAGGACTCTGGCAGCGCCGCAGGTGAGACGGAAACATGGAGGATTAAACCACATTCTCTGACTTGTAGAGCTTCACACACAGGAACACACAACCAACAGTCAGACCCACGTCTCTGAACGGAGAATTTAAATGAGAATCTGAAAATATGTTGCATTTAAGAATTATATCCCAGTATGTTCATATGTATGTCTTTAGATCATACAGCAGTTGCACCTATTGGTGCGTTAATTGTGATGTGTAGAAATATAAATCCTGCAGTGACCCTCCTGCATAATGCTGCACAACGGCAGCCAGTGGCAGCATCAGGATGGGGGGAGCCGTCCTGTTAGATCTATGAGCTGAACCGGGCCCGGTGTTAGATCTACCGACCCAACAGAACCGTACATCCCGCCCCACGCAGCACTTTCTGGCTGTGACATGCCATCTCCCTCTTTGCCTCCATCTTCTTTTTTATGTCCTCCACGCTGCTGCATCAACAACGCCGTGTCACTCTCAGCTCTTTCGTTTATTTGTGACCCCCAAATAATATTTTGCTCGAATTTAAAAGTAGACTTAAAAGTGGCTTGGATGGATGGAGTGATGAATGAGTAAATGGATGGATGGATGGATGGATGGATAGATAGATAGATAGATAGATAGATAGATAGATAGATAGATAGATAGATAGATAGATAGATAGATAGATAGATAGATAGATAGATAGATAGATAGATAGATAGATAGATAGATAGATAGATAGATAGATAGATAGATAGATAGATAGATAGATAGATAGATGATGGATGGATGGATGGATGGATGGATAGATAGATGACACTCATAAATACCAACACAGATCCTGGATAAATTCAGAATCTCTGCTTTGGAATCATAAAACTGAGAAGTCATTAAAAGGTTCAGTTTGTGTTACCAAATCAAGGAACAAACAGGTAGGAAGTTTTAATTAAAGTAAATCTCACAGATACTGTTTTCAATCAGGAGTCACACCTTAGATTAGACACAGTTTATTATTAAACTAAAGTTTCTTCAGGGCTTAGAGAAGGAGGCCAAACCGAAGCGGATCTCAGGGCAGCAGCCGCGTTGCCGCCCTCCGAACCTTCTGATGAAATAATAAATCTATAAATGAGTTGGTGATTATAATCAATATTTCAAGCCTCCAGTTTTGGGAACAACAGCCTCTGATTTGTCTCCTGATTCTGACCTACTTTATCTCTCTGAGCTGCTTCCTGTCTGTCGTTTGAAGGTTCGTCCAACAGATCCTGGTGGAGCTCCTGGAAGGTACCGCCAAGCTAGAAAATGGGTCATGGAATATTCTGGTACCTGGGAGTTTACCTTCGTTATGCAGGGAAACATGTAGGAAAATCAAAAGACTGCTAGAATCTGCATATTTTCATGTTTCTTACTTTGGTCTATAATTTTGACTAAACTGTTCCATTTTTTAGGATTCCTGAAACCTCTGCAGACTGAAAGCAACAAACGTCGCCGCCTGCTCGGGTTTTTGCACCTGTTTATTAGTCAAACAAAGTGAGGAGGAGTGCAAACATTTGGGCTGCAGGAACCACGTTGTTCAGCCGCCGCGGGCGAACACGCTGCAGGTCCTAGACTGTTGAATAAAACACCGTCTGCACACAGCAGAGCTCGCTTTAGATTTCAGCCACTTTCGTTTGCTTTGGTCTGACGTAGCCGACGACTTTTAGAAGCCAGGCTGACATTTTAACAATCAGCAGCCCGACTACAGGCAGACTCAATGATTCAGAGAGTTTAATGCTAACAATGTGCTGCCAGGCTGCTACAGTTTCATATAATCTATTTATACCCATAAAAATAACCACAAAAGTATCTTTTTTTTTTTTTACAAAGCTGTTTGTAAAGTTACACAGCAGCAATAATTTGGTTTATTTAGCTTTTCATATGAGAAATAAATGGGGGCTAATTTTTCAAAGTCATACCTGTGTCCATGTTGTTTATTGATTTATAAATGTCATATGTCATAAAATATTTAGTTAGCAAGGTAAACATTTAGTTTGAAGCTAGCCAGTTTAGCTTGCTAGCTAAGTAGTTAGTTTGCAAGCCAAATATTTAATTTGAAGCTAGATATTTGATAGCCAGTTTAGTTTGCTTGCTAAATATTTAGTTTGCTAACTAAATATTTAGTTCAAAGCTAAATATTTAGCTAGCCAGTTTAGCTTGCTAGCTAAATAGTTACTTTGCTATCTAAATATTTAGTTCGAAGCTACATATTTAGCTAGCCAGTTTAGCTTACTAAATAGTTCACAAACAAAATATTTAGTTTGAAGCTAAATATTTGATAGCCAGTTTAACTTGCTTGCTAAATATTTAGTTTGCTAACTAAATATTTAGTTCAAAGCTAAATATTCAGCTAGCCAGTTTAGCTGGCTAGCTAAATAGTTAAGTTTGCAAACTAAAAATTTACTTTGCAAACTAAATGTTTAAGTCAAAGCTAAATATTTACCTAGCCAGTTTAGCTTCCTAGCTAAATAGTTAGATTACAAACTAAATATTTAGTTTGAAGCTAAATATTTGATAGCCAGTTTAGCTTGTTTAGTTTGCTAACTACATATTTAGCTAGCCAGTTTAGCTTTCTAAATAGTTATATCGCAAACTAAATATTTGATAGCAAGTTTAATTTGCTTGCTAAATTTTTTGTTTGCTAACTAAATATTTAGTTTGCTAACCACATATTTAGTTTGCCAACTAAATATTTAGTTTGAAGCTACATATTTAGCTAGCCAGTTTAGCTTGCTAAATATTTACTTCGCAAACTAAATATTTAGCTAGCCAGTTTAGCTTGCTTGCTAAATATTTTGATTGCAAACTAAATATTTAGTTTGAAGCTAAATATTTAGCTAGCCAGTTTAGCTTGCTTGCTAAATATTTTGATTGCAAACTAAATATTTAGTTTGAAGCTAAATATTTAGCTAGCCAGTTTAGCTTGCTAAGTATTTAGTTTGAAGCTACATATTTAGCTAGCCAGTTTAGCTTGCTAAATATTTAGTTCGTAAACTAAATATTTAGTTAGCCAGTTTAGCTTGCTTGCTAAATATTTTGATTGCAAACTAAATATTTAGTTCGAAGCTAAATATTTAGCTAGTCGGTTTAGCTTACTAGCTAAATATTTAGTTTGCAAACTAAGTATTTAGTTCGAAGCTAAATATTTGATAGCCAGTTTACCTTGCAAAATAGTTAGTTCGCAAACTAAATATTTAGTTTGAAGGTAAATATTTGATATCCAGTTTAAGTTGCTTACTAAATATTTATTTTGGCAACTAAATATTCAGTTCGAAGCTAAATATTTAGCTAGCCAGTTTAGCTTACTTGCTAAATATGTAGTTTGCTAATTAAATGTCATATGTCATAAAATATTTAGTTTGAACTAAATATTGAGTTAGCAAAGTTTAATATTTAGCTAGCCAGTTTAGTTTGCAAACTAAATATTTAGTTTGCCAAGTATTCAGTTTGAAACTGTGACATTTATAAATGATTTAATAACACGGATGTAAATATGACTTTAAAAAAAGGAACCTCCATATATTTATCTTATGATAGGCTAAATAACCCAAGTTATTGCTGTAAATTTTGACTGTGGAACTTTACATACGGCCGGCCATACTAGACCACAAACCGGTGTTTTTCATAAGTGCAAACACCTGAAAGAGTTTGAGTAGACCTACTGGTTCAATAAGTCAACATACAAGCAGCAATATGTTATATATTTAAACCGAGACACACAGAGACAAAGTGGAACATTCAGAAACTTTAAAACCAGCTAAATCTTAAAATCCCCAAACAAATTATGATTTATCAAAGGTAAAATATGTCCAAACCAACCTGACCTAGTGTGAAAATATGATTCTTCACCTCAGTAAACAAGAAATAAACTAAATAACTTCAATTTCCCCAGCCACAACCAAGTCTGATTACCTCCAGACCTGTAGAATCAGGAAAGTAGAACCCATCTGACGACTGGAAGTAGTCTGAAAGATCTCAAAAATAACACTTCAGGCCCTGATCTAAGGACACTCACATCCATGAGTCTTGAAATAGTTCTAGAGCCATCTCTAAGGCTCTGGGCCTCCAGTAAACCTCAGTGAGAACCATGGAGAACACATGCAACAGTGGAAAACCTTCCCAGGAGAGGCTGGTCTACCAGAATTACTCCAGGAGCTCATCCAGAAGGTTCAGAAGAACCCAGAACAACATCTAAAGCTCTGCAGGCCTCACTGCCTCAGCTAAGGTCAGATTCAACCATAAGAAAGAGAGACTGGGCAAAGATGGCCTCCATGGGGCAGATCCAAGGCCAGAACCACTGCTGACCCAGTTTTCTGTAGTTTTGACTTCAGCATACGATTCTGACATTCGTTAAAAAGATGGATTGCTGCTAAAAACAAAAGTAAGGAAGCAAGCAAGAGCCGGGAAATCACAAAGACTTCTGTCGGAGATCAAACGGGAGCGACAGGGAGCCTAACGCTCCTCTAATTTGGAACAAACTTTCAGAAAACTGCAAAGCTGCTGAAACAAGTTCTTTTAAATCACAACTGAAAACGTATCTGTTTAGAGCTGCCTTTGAGTCATGCTTTGATGTATCATGTTTTGTGGATTCTTATTGTTTTACTGCTGTTTTTACATGATATACTTTGTAATGCTTTGATGAATCTGTGTGTGCTTCTTGCTTTATTGCTGTTTTTACTTTAAATGCTTTGTCTGTGTTTATTTGACCACTTAATCATGTAAACCACCTTGAATTACCTTGTTGTTGAAAGTGTGCTATACGAATAAAATTGCCTTGCCTAAGTCACGCCCTACATTCAGTCCATGGGGGCCTTACTGTCAAAAAATATGAATGAGAGTCAATGGGGTGAGAAAACGTATTTTCTGATCTGTTTTAAAGGTTTCGTGGATTTAACATATGATGTCCGTGAATTTTAAAGACACATTTCGATGCAGAGAAAACGCTAACTTTTGACAGGCGGCAAAAGTGACGTTAGGTTTTGCGTGAAAACACACAGTGGACTACAACTGAAGAAGAAGATGATGTAAAATGGCGGTGAGTTTAGCGAGCTTCGCATCCTTCTTTCAGGACGAAGGAAGGAGCGTTAAACGTGGAGAAAACCTCTATAAATCTGGTCATGTGGAAAGCGGCAGCTATGCTGGGGCAGAAACAGTCGGTGGAGTGAGAGCCAGCATGAGGGACGACCTCTACAAGGTCAAGTGCTAGCTAATGCTAGCTACATGAGGTCATATATGAGACGTCTGATTTGCAGGCATTTTAGTAACCGATTTTGACAAGCAAATAAATCAGAACTCACATGACAAACACAGTGGACACGCACATCATTAGTTATTTAAAATGAGATTTGGATTTCTGCTGTTATTTGTCTGGTAATTGAAAATATTGACACTTTATATTGAAGCTACATTTAGGATGCGGTTTGTGGTATTTTTGACCTTTAGGCCTTTTTTATTTAAATGTTTCATGATTATATTTAATCTGTGAGGATGAACACAACCAGTTGGCGTGTTCCTACTTGGCAGAAGATATGTGACTATCATGAAGTGAATATTTAACAGATTTCATTGCTGCAGAGCTGCAGCACTGAAGCAGAAAGAAGAACACTGCAGCTGTGTTTCCTGTTGGCCGCCTGAGTTCAGTCTTACCTGCAGTCGGAGGGTTTGGCGCCTGTTAATTTCCAGCCGCGGTAGGCGGACCGCTGCCGTCCTGCTCGGCCAATTATTTTCCCAACACTTTAACACACACACACACACACATCTGAGCACCTTCTGGTTGCTCTCCTCTTCTGAGGGTGTTTGAAGCCCACGAAATGCTGCAGAGCACAAAACACTGATTAATCTCTCTCAAACACACACAGCTTTCGCAGGCTGTTTTCGTGAGCCCATTTGTGCCCCGCTGCAGTAAAGATGCTCCCGGTTTACACGGATCTGAGCCGTACAGACATCATAAGCTCTCATCATCCGGCCACAGCCCTCACAGATACTGTACAGAGGCGGGTCGGCAGCGTTCTGCTGCATCATGCATCAGGAGACGGAAGGAGGAGGAAGGAGGAGGCTGGGTCCCAAACCTAAAAACTTCTAAAACAAATCTAGTCTTCGATTTGAGAAGATTTATTTGGTGGGAAATTATTAGTGCCACTACTATAGGCACCCCTGGTAATACTTTCTTCACTCAGTTTTCTTCTTGAAAATCTCCCAAGGAAAAGAACTAGTAGTGGGTGATATAAACAGTATAAAGGTAGAAATGATATAAATGTAGCCAACGGTAGATATTTTGACTATACCGGCCTACCGCAGTTGCACATTTTGATGATGTCATCAAGCTGTGCCTACGCTGCGCAAGGAAGGTAAACACTGATGTTCAGTGTTCGTATTTACTCTCGTATTTACATACCATTTATCTTGTATTTCATTTGAAATATCTTCATCTTTTTTCTCTTCAAAAATTAGTAAATAAATACTACGGTATACTGACAGCCATCTTATGACAATTATTGCCGTAAGGTGGCCATACTATGAGCAACTCACGCAACCTCAAGTCGTTGGTAGGAAGATCCTACCAACGTGGGTTTTGTTGGGATAGTGGCGGCCATTCCAGTTTCTCCAGAATTCTGTGATCTTCAAATCTGCTAGAAAAGTTGTGGCATAGTTTGTCATTATCAAGATGGCAATAATACCGAGAAACAGGCCTATTCAGGTGTCAGTCCCACCCAAGACAGATTACAAAGCCCTAAGTTCCAACCATGCAATGTATTGACTCTCGTTCACACTCCACACCAGTCGGTGGCGCTAATGCACCAATTAGTTTTTTGCAGGCCGCTGACAAACACAAGGAAGTAGAAGGAGAAGTGTGCTGCGTTATTGTTAGGCTAACTTGCATGCTAACTGTAGTTCTGATGAAAACTATGTGAGAAATACACAGAGAAAGGAACTACCAAGATTTTGAGCGGCAGGTGATGTTGGATTTCGGACGTAAGACTTGTTGTGGGCTAACTATTTTAAAGGAGGACATTAACGGGACCATTGTGGATGTAACCAGACAATTTTTGTTCGAGATGGCTCTGATATGTGTTTTGAAATGTGGCTTCAAATGGTAAATTGTCATTTATTTGCTTTCTGAGTAGTTTGGCATACATCATTTTAATCACAAGCAGGGCTAGGATGGTGTTGTGGATCAGAATGTTTTTTTCCCCCATGAATGTCTCAAACTTTCTGGCGACGAGGTGACCTATATTTGGAAGCCCTGTGAGGTTAGGCGGTCTTCCTTTTAAAGCAAAAGAGAGCTACTGACATTGGGTAGCAGCTAACAAACAATATCAAAATAGTTGACAGCAGAATGCAGCGCAGCAGCGAGAGGTACTAATCACTCGCAGCTGCAGCCGCACCAGTACCGCTTACAAAGATCTTCTATAAAGGAAGATGCCTTGCTGGCGTACACAAGCAGACACACAGCAGGATCATGACAATGCCTCAACCGCAGCTGCTTTTGGAGAACAAAAAGAAACGTTCCAGCCACCGGTGCAGAACAGACAGACCGTTTGGGAAAATTCCCGAACAGAAACAGTTCCTAATATATTTCACTAAACAGTGGTTTAAGGGGTGCTCTAATCTGCAACCTGCGCTGTAAGGGATTCTTATGGCATAATTACAGCCAACGCAGGAATATGGGACTCTGGAACGCTGCTGAAACAAAATGTTCCTTTAAATCAAAGCTAAAAATTCATCTGTTTAGAGCTGCCTTTGAGTAAGCGATTAATAATACCTCATGTGTCATATGTTTAATTGTCATATGTTTTGTGTCTCTAATGTATTTTATGCTTTTACTGTTGGTCTCCCTTAATCATGTAAAGCACCTAGAATTGCCTTGTTGTTGAAAGTGTGCTGTACAAATAAATTTGAATTGCCTCGGAATTGTCTCTTGACCCTAAATAATCCACGAACAATGTGTGCTGTTCTTTGGTTGTTCCTAAGGCGTTCATACGGAGGCGCCACAAAGAAGGTTTTCGTGGCACGTTTGTAGAAAATCTTGGACAAGACCATCAACCTGGCCGTGAACTTATTAACGGGCTGCGAACACCGAATTCTTAGAAGGCTGCCTTAAGGAAAGCCGTAGGAAACGGTCCAAGAATAGTTAGGGTGTTCGCACGACTCATTGTGACTGAGCCTCGAGCATTTTGGAGGTCAAACGTGATACTGCAAAGCAGAGTTTCAATGCCTGGTGATAGGATTAGATCCATCGTATCGTTAATCGTTACATTTCTTATCTTAGGGGTTTTGATTTATGCTGACAATACATTTCTATGGATGATGTCTGAAACCCTCAGAAGTTGACAGGTTTGTTGGGATTGTTTTTTTCTTGGTATTCCTTCCAAACAACCTGTAGATAGCATCTAATGATTATCATGGAGACTTGATGTTCTCCAGCAGTTCCATCTGGACATGTTTCTGCCTCCTTGTGCAGCCTCGTTTGTCCCAGTTTAAAGCAAATCAAGAAAAACTCTTCAGGAACATTTATTTTATATGAATAGTTAAAGATATCAATCATGTGTGGATTTTTCAGCCACAGCAAAGTAGCGCCAGTACTTTTACCCATCTTTACCGAGGGTGCCAATAAAAGTGAGACAGATGAATATTCCACTTTTCTAAAGATCACCGGCTGAGGCAACTGAGCTCCTGGGTTGTCCTCACACTATTATAGTGAGGCTGAAGGGAGGGAGGATGGAACCAGGCCGGGAATCTGCTGATGTGTGGAAACCCAGGGAGATGTGAGCCTCCCTTCCTGTAGGAGCCGACTGAGAAAACCTCCAATTATAAACAGGAAAACTGCTGAGTGGTGCCGTTAACTGGCTGATAGAATGGGAGAGATACAAAACTGTTCAGCTCAGAGCTGCCATGCTTGTTCATAATCAGATGTGGAGCTCCGCAGGGTTGTGTACTTGGATCGGCTCTGATCTCTCTTTAAATGGTAAAAACATGAAGATCTTTGTATTGTTTGTTAATAAAAGCAAGAAACTAATTAGACTGTAAAGTTTCATAGTCAAATATTAACAGCAATAATTTGGGTTACTTTGCCATTCAAAGGAGGAAAAAAAATGGGGGCTCATTTTTCAAAGTCATATTTGCGTCCATATTTATTAATTTATAAATGTCATCGTTTCAAATACATATTTAGCTAACAAGCTATATATATAACTTCGCGTAGCAACTAAATATTCAAGTTGAAGTTAAATATTTGTAAACTAAATATCTAGCTTGTTAGCTTAATATGTTAGCTCAGAGGTCCCCAACCCTCAGGCCCTGGACCAGAACAAGGCCATGGGTCAGTTAGTACCGGGCCGCACAGAAAGAATAAAGACCGTACAATGTTTCAGTTTTATTTATTATCCGAGTCTAAACGATGTTGTATTTAGAAAAATGAGCGGATTCTCACCGTTATATTCGGCTATGATTCCACCTTGACACATGTGAAGACGCTTGCCTTGGCCACGTGATATGTCACTGCTAAAAACAAACCCACAAGCTAGCAAAATGATAAAAAAAAGAGATCAGAGAAATGTATTTTACCAAAAGGAAAATGTACAGAAGAGCTTATGAGTTTCAAGCATCCTACTTAAAATAGGGATTTATCGCGACAGGCGATTCCCATGCAACGAGCTCCGCTCTGCTCTGCTTAAAATGTGGCAACCAGCTTTCTAACAAGGCGATGAAGCTTTAAAACTGCCCCAGACGGACCGTCTTGTTAAACAGAAACAGCTGCACGGCTACCTCTGATTCAGCGTTGTGGTGAGTTGGATTTTTCATGCACTTTATATTTATTTTTGCAGTCAATCTTTTTTTAAAGGCATGTTTAAATGTTACCATGGCGACCAGCGAGCGGGGGCAGAGGGGACATCACTCATGTTGTGCTGTTGCCGCAATGTTACAGAAAGGCTGATAAAGAGGGGGGCTCACATTGGATTTATATTCATGTGAATATTGTCTGATATTAAACTGGTCCGTGGCACACAAAAAAAAGGTTGGGGACCACTGTGTTAACAAGTAAACTAAATATTTTTTAGAACCTGTGACATATACTGTGGGGCAAAAAGTATTTGGCAGCCACAGATTTGTGTAAGTTGTCTCACTTAAAAAAGATGAGAGGTCTATAATTTTCATCATAGGTACACTTCAACTGTGAGAGAAAAATCCAGGAAATCTGGAGATAATCTAAGATAAGTATTTAGCATCTACAACCAAGCAAGAATTGTGGCCCTCACAGACCCGTTACGTCTTCTTTAAGAAGCCCTTCTATCCTCCACTCGTTACCTGTATTAACGGCTCCTGTTTGAACTCGTTATCTGTATAAAAGACACCGGTCCACAGCTTCAAACAGTCAGACTCCAACCTCCACCTTGGGTTAGGAAGTACATGTCCAGGCCCGTCTGAAGTTTGCCAGAGACCATCTGGATGATCCAGAGGAATTTGGGAGAATGAAATTTGGTCAGATGAGACCAAAATAAAACTCTTTGGTATAAATGCCACTCGCCGTGTTTGGAGGGGGAAGAATGCTGAGTTACATCCCAAGAACACCATACCCACTGTGAAGCACGGGGGTGGAACCATTATGCTTTGGGGCTGCTTTTCTGCAAAGGGCTCAGGACGACTGATCTGTGTTAAGGAAAGGATGAATGGGGCCATGTATGGTGAGATTTTGGGCAAAAACCTCCTTCCAGCAGTGAGAGCATTGAAGATGAAACGTGGCTGGATCTTCCAGCATGACAATGATCCCAAACACATCGCCTAGGTAACGAAGGAGTGGCTTCATAAAAAAGCATTTCAAGGTTCTGGAGCGGCCTAGCCAGTCTCCAGACCATAATCCTATAGAGAATCTGTGGAGGGAGTTGAAAGTCTGTGTTGCCTAGCAACAGCCCCAAAACATCCCAGCTCTAATGAAGATCTGCATGGAGGAATGGGCTAAAATACCAGATACAGTGTGTGCAAACCTGGTGAATTCAAATTCAATTCAAATTCAATTCAAATTCAATTCAAATTCAAAAATACTTTATTGATCCCAGAGGGAAACTAAGTGTTGTTGCTCATATAATTAATTCTTTAAGGAGTTGTTGTAGATGATGATGGCTGTGGGCAGGAAGGATTTCCTGTAGCGGTCTGTGTTGCAGCGAAACTGAAGAAGCCTCTGACTGAAGACGCTCTGTTGTTGTATGACTGTCTCATGAAGAGGATGCTCAGGGTTGTCCATAATTTTTTTGATTTTATGAAGAATCCTTCTTTGCATCATCATCTCCAGATGTTCCACAGTCGTCCCCAGAACAGAACCAGAACCTTCTTTATCAGGTTGTTGAGCCTTTTTAAGTCCCTGGCTCTGATGCTGCTACCCCAACAGAGGACGGCTGAAGAGATTACACTCTCCACAACAGACTTGTAGAAGATCTGCAGCATCTTGCTGCAAACCTTGAAGGACCTAAGCTTCCTCCAGAAGTCCAGTCTGCCCTGTCCCTTCTTGTAGACGGCTTCACTGTTCAGTCTCCAGTCCAGTCTGTTGTCAAGGTGAACTCCGAGGTATTTATACTCCTCAACCACCTCCACTTCTTCTCCCATGATGGAAACAGTGTTTGACTTATCCCTGTTTCTTCTGAAATCTACAATCATCTCCTTTGTTTTGTTCACATTCAAGGTGAGACGATTGTTTCCACACCATGTCACAAAGCGGTCCACCAGCTCTCTGTATTCAGCTTCTTGTCCATCTCTGATACACCCGACAATTGCAGAGTCATCTGAGTATTTCTGCAGATGACAGGTCTCTGATTTGTACTGGAAGTCTGAGGTGTACAGAGTGAAAAGGAATGGTGAGAGTACGGTCCCCTGTGGTGCTCCTGTGCTGCTGACCACCTGGTTTGACACACAATTCTTCAGTCTCACAAATTGTGGTCTGTTGGTCAGGTAGTCATTGATCCAGGTGATTGTTGAGGGCTCCACCTGTGTCTTCAGGAGTTTCTGACAAAGCAAATCAGGCTGAATTGTGTTAAATGCACTGGAGAAATCAAAGAATATGATCCTCACAGTGCTGCCTGCTTCGTCCAGATGACAGTGGGTTGGTTGAAGCAGGTGGATGATGGCGTCTCCATGGCGATAAGCAAACTGCAGTAGGTCCTGATATTTTCTTGTTTGCTTATTCAGGGGTGCCAACAGGAGTCTCTCCAGGACCTTCATGATGTGGGATGTCAGGGCAACAGGTCTATAGTCATTGATGACTGATGGGTGAGTTCTCTTTGGTACTGGAACAAGGCAGGATGTCTTCCACAACACTGGAACCTACAGGTAACCTTTGACCTCTGTCATGGCCAACCTAAGAAAACTACAAAGCATTGAGGTGAACTTTTGTTATTGACCAATTACTTATTTTCTGCACCATTATAGAAATAAATTCTTTAAAAGGCATACAATATGATTTTCTAGAATAGTTTTTCACATTCTGTCTCTCACAGTTGAAGTGTACCTATGAAGAAAATGACAGACCTCTCTAATCTTTTTAGGTGGGACAAGTTGCACAAATCTGTGGTTGCCAGATACTTGTTTTTGCCCCACTGTATAAATGACAAAACATGGACACAAATAAGAGTTTGGTCAAAAGGAAGTTATTGCTGTTAGTATTTGACCGTGTAAGTTTACATACGGCACATCATAAGAGGCTTCCTTTAGGACAAAACAACCACTGCTGACTTCAGGAAAATCCGACTTATTTTGGCATTTAATCCTCCAAATGTCTTCATGATCAGAGCCAAACAAGCAAGACTTTAATTAACATCCAAGTCATTTTAGACGTCTTCAGATCTTTCATCATTATGTTTTAACCAGCAGAGCAGATCTTGTAACTTACCAGAGCGTATCGCCTGGTCCCTGCAGGATCAGCTGCTTCCTGCAGAACCAAAACTCATCGCAAACTGAAACAGGACGATCCCCACAGATCTGTGCATCTGTGCATACTGATCAACTGTATCCTGCCCCCCTCGCAGCGAACCTGAACGCATCTCCGAAAGAGAGAGAGAGCAAAGGAGCCTGGTCCGGATCTGCTGGGAGGTTACCAGGCAACGGCTTCGCTCCCGTGGGACGAAAGCAACAATGCCGCTGAGTCAACTCCTTCAGCGGCGAGCAGCCTGCATGACTCAGCCTCCGTCTTTTTCATCCTCGGCACTCCCACCACCGACAGAGCGGGGAGCTAATGAAGAGCCACGCTGCTGGGAGAGGGGGGGGGGCAGAATTCCCACCCCGGACCGCCGAGCTCGGGGTGGTAAGAGCAGAAGAAGAGACGGAGCGGAAACCCCGCCGTCCGGTCCAGGCAGCTGGATTCAGTCCTCCGACATCGTCCTGGAGAATTTAAAACCTACATCTGCAGCTTGGCTTTTGATTCACTTTGCTTTTTTAAAGATAACTTAGATTTATTATGTAGTGCATCTAGTTTTATGTCCGGTCAGGTTTTCAGCCGTTTTAGTGTTTAAAATGATGAAGCTAACCAGCTGAAGACTTGCAGTTTATTTAAAAATCTGTCATCTGTCGCACAAAATGACTCTAAATGATTTTAACATCTAGTCTTTGAATATGTTGTTGTTTGTGGTTAGTTTGCTGCATGTTTCTGTAAATTATCCTCCCCCAGATAAAAACTGACCCTCTCAAACTTTTCATCATTGTAAATAACATAAATAATAATAAATAATAAACTCTGTCGGAGATTTCTGCTCAGATTTTAACCAGCTGTAGAAAAAGTCTGGAACTAGCAGAGGGTGTACTTTCTTTTTTGCCTGGATGGAAACACAAGTAGGACAAAACGGATCTAGTTTCAAAAACAGAGTCTGTAAAAAACGGCAACACAATAATTAAAATGTTTATCCAGATGATTTCACACAAACCGGCTTAAAATGCTGCAGTGCATACGCCGGGCCCACTGGTGGCACTGTGACACAGACAGACAAACACAGAGAAGAACACTGAGCATCCGCAGTTACCCCGGTGGCAAACGCGACAAATCTAGCTTCAAATAAGAGTTTCATTCAGTGAAATACAGACTTTGGTAGAACCTCAGTGCTGGTTCTGTTGGATCTCAGTCCAGCATTTGACACTGTTGATCATGATGTACTATTAGAACGACTGGAGAGCTGGGTCGGACTCCCTGGTACACTAATTGGCTGGTTTAAGTCTTACCTAAAGAACAGGGACTTCTATGTTTCAATAGGAAACTTTTCATTAGAATGAACAGAAATCACATGTGGGGTGCCCCAGGGCTCCATCCTGGGGCCCCTCTTATTTAATATCTACATGCTCCCACTAGGCAAGATAACAACCAATAGGATTAGCTACCATAACTATGCAGATGATACTCAGCTCTACATTACGATGTCACCAGGTGACTTTGAACCCATCCAAACCCTAAGTACAAATCAATGAATGGATCTGCCATAACCTTCTCCAGGTGAACAGGAACAAAACAGAAGTAATTACTTTTGGACCCAAAGAGAAACGATCAACAGTCAGCACACAGCTTCAGTTAATCCAGCTAGAAACTACTGATCAGGCCTGAAATCTAGGTGTAGTAATGGACTCAGACCTGAACCTCCAGGGTCACATAAAGGTCAATAACAAGGTCAGCCTTCTATCACCTGAAGAACATTTCTAAGATTAAAGGACTGATGTCACAACAGGACCTAGAAAAACTCATCCATGCGTTTATCTTTAGTCGGATTGATTACTGCAACAGCGTCTTCACAGGTCTGCCTAAAAAGTCAATCAGACAGCTGCAGCTGATCCAGAACGCTGCTGCTCGTGTTCCTCACTAGAACCAGGAAAGTAGAGCACATCACCCCAGTTCTAAAGTCCTTACACTGGCTCCCTGTAGCTCAGAGAATAGACGAGTAAATACTTTTACTAGTTTATAAATCATTACATGGCTTAGCACCAAAGTATGTTGAAGATCTACTGTTACTAAGCAACCCCCACCAGACCAATCAGGTCCTCTAATTCCAGTCGACTCAACATCCCTAGAATCAGAACCAAACATGGAGAAGCAGCTTTCAGTTTCTATGATCCTCTAATCTGGAACAAACTTCCAGAAAACTGCAAAGCTGCTGAAACACGGAGTTCTTTTAAATCCCAACTAAAAACGTTTCTGTTTAGAGCTGCCTTTCAGTAATGCTTTCATGTATCATGTGTTTTGTGTATTCTTCTTGCTTTATTGCTGTTTGCTTTATTAGGACCGCAACAGCGCACGGCGCCATGTTTGTTTACTTTATCACAGAGAGAACGTGGCGGCGACGTCATCGGCTCAGGATAAATGTGGAAGAGCTCAGAATCACGGAGGTTTCTAACAGGATCGTTTACGGCGTCCTGAAACTACTGGCTCTGGTTGGTTTGTTTCTCATTTAACTGGCGGATTCATTCATAAAGGATCTGATTGTGTAGAAATTCCCCCGGTTGCAGCTTCGCCACTTCACTGATAAATACTGAGCCGCTTTATTCGTTCTGCTTCTTTAGGATTTGCTCTAATGCAGTGGTGCGTAGACAGAAATTGCTTTTAAGGTGGGCCTCACAAAAAAAAGCGTGGGCCATTTAAATATTACTGAAATTAAGTTCCTTTCTAAGTGCCACTGTTGCTTCAATAGATATGTCTCTATACATCAGAAACCGACAGCAAGTTTTAACAAACAGCAAAGAAGAAACTACACTTTGACTACAAAGTGTAAACATAACAATATGGCCTTAATATGATTCCCTGAAGGGTTCATATTAAGGCAGCTCATTCTGTAGACAGTAAAAGTTTTAGAAGCGTTGCTAACCAAAAGAAGCAACGGATTTTAAAAGGGGCGGGATCATCTAGGCTCCATGAGCGCAGCGATTGGTCAGCTTTTCCCAAGGGACTATGGGAAACGTAGTAGCAATGTGTTTCAAAGAAAACTCACTAAGCTAACAGTTTTTTTTTATCAATGTACATTAATTTACTGTCATATTTAATTGTTTTTAATGCATGGAACTGCAATTTATTGGATTAGTCTGGAATATGTAGCTAGGGATCCTTATATATTTTCAATAAAAGTGTTTTTTTCAAAACTACAATCTTAGACTTGGTTCCCCAAAGGAATCTCACAGCTAGCCCTAGCTTGTCTGGAGAGTTTGCAAGGCATGTTATTTAAAACAGGGACTTAAAAAGGCTCAACAACCTGATAAAAAAGGTTCTGGTTCTGTTCTTGTTCTGTTCTGGGGACGACTGTGGAACATCTGGAGATGATGATGCAAAGAAGGATTCTTCATAAAATCAAAAAAATTACAGACAACCCTGAGCATCCTCTTCATGAGACAGTCATACAACAACAGAGCGTCTTCGGTCAGAGGCTTCTTCAGTTTGGCTGCAACACAGACCGCTACAGGAAATCCTTCCTGCCCACAGCCATCATCATCTACAACAACTCCTTAAAGAATTGATTATATGAGCTACAACACTTAATTTCCCTCTGGGATCAATAAAGTATTTTTGAATTGAATTGAATTTAAAACAGCCAATGACAGCAAAGGTCTTGCAAAGGTGTAAATGTCACCTCCAATTTTATTATTTTATTTTTAAGAGGACTTTAAGTGACACCCGTAAAAAAATAAAACATAATTATATAAATATTTCTTTGTGATTTACTTTGAGAAAGCCATTTATTTTGTGTGGATTTATTTTGTTTAGATTTTAGCTAAAAGTAGCCATGAGTCCCCATTAGCTAGCGTACCAAACGGCAAACAGCATGAGAGAAAAACAAGAAATTCATATATTTTTCCAAGACAGTCCAAAAACAATCATAAATATTATTTTTGCACGTAACAGTGTTGACAGATTGAGCTTGACGATGTCAGTTTGATGATAAAAACAATAAAATATCGGTTAGAAAGCACGCTAACAGTTACGTCCCTTTACTGTAGGAGCAGGAAAAGACTTGAGTAACTTTTTTTTTTTAAAGGGGGATAATTTATTTATTTTTTCTTATATTTTTTTTAAATTTAGGCAAAAGAAGACGGTGGAAGAAAAACCTTCCGGTTACCATCTATTTACATTTATATTTAATTCACTGAAAAAGCCACTTTGGTTTATTTGGCTGACCTCTACTCATTAGAAACCCATAAAATATCATTTAAAAAAAATATGTTTGTGTGTCATAATGCAAAAGGAACATAGATCCTTCTAATGTATTTTGTGATTTACTTAAAGTACTTTAAGATTCAGGGAATCACCCATCTGTTGACCTTTGACTGTGGAGCTTTATGAATTGCAGCCCATAAAAAAAAACACAGCTTAGCACCTAAACATGGGTCCGGAGGCTTTGGTCCCACAGCAGCACAGAAACGGAAAGGAGCACAGCATTCCTGCAGGACGAACGAAAACTAAAGATCAGGACAATGTGAAGAAGCTGCTGCAGAAAGAGGCACCAGGCAGCTTCTAAACTTCTAACAGCAGAGACAAAAATGAGGAGCATCCATCACAGCCTCCTGCATCACCACCACAACAAGCCAACCCCCGCTAACTGGAACCCTGCATGAAAAATAATAAGTCCAATATCAGGGAAAGTTTCCTGATTTCTACGCACGCTCAGGGTCTCCCCGGATTTCTTCCACCCGAGAAGTTGAAGCTGCAACAGAAGACAGACGGACTTGGAGAGCCGAGCCAGGCGCAAAGAAACCGCGTTAGAAACGTCCAATCGCCCCCAGAGCGGCGCAGATTTAGCATCCCCACATGCGGCAGCGTCTCAGCCTCCGATGGCGCTAAATCTGCGCCAAACATCCCGCGGCTGCGTGTGTCGCATTTCGTTAGGGGCTACAGCCCGCAGCAACACGAAGCGGCGCAGCGGTGCGTCAGGACAGGCGGAAAAGGCGCAGTTCCGGAGGATGGAGCTGAAACCCCCCTCCACCCCACACCTCCACCTTTCCCCTGCTGTTTTCTTACCAGTAGAGCAGCTTGTTGTTCAGGATTGCGGGCGTTTTGTCCGAGGCGCAGTTGATGCACCACATTGTTGCAGCTGCGGATCAGCCACGACACGAACCGGGAGGACGGAGACAGAACCGATCCGATCCGATCCGATCCGAGCGGAGCGGAGATGGAGCCGCGGTGCAGCGCTGCTGCCTCTGCTGCCCTGAGTCCCTCTTCCTCCTCCTCCTCCTCCTCCTCCTCTTCCTCGTTAGAGAGAGCAGCATCATCATCATCAGCAGAGGCGGTGCCAAGATCCTGGCGGTACGGGGGACCACAGCCCAAATAAACACCCTCTAGATTGTTGAAGACTTAAATGATTAAGAATTTCTAGTTTAAAAAGCTGTATTTTTTTATATAGTTTTCACATTTTAGTAGTTCTCATTTACAGTTAGATGTTTATGTAATAGATTACAGCCAACCTGGTTGTTGTTGAATGCGTTTGATAAAAAAAAAAAAAAAAAAAGATAACCCACACAACCCTTATTTTCCTCATCCTGCCACAGTAAACCAGGTCAGTTCGGATTCCCAATATAATTCCTGTTTGCTAAAAGCTAAAATAAAGACAGATTCAATGAAAAGAGAAAAAAAACTGACATTTTTCTTCAGTATTTGGCAAATTTGCCGATTTAAACTGTAAGATTTGGGTTAAACCAATATATTTGTGACTCCTTGGGCAGTCTAAGTTCAGTCCTTTTACTATTTTGGTCTTTGGTTTCCTTCCACAAGCCTCTCACAGTAGCTTGCTGGAACTTTGGCCCATTGCGTTTGACAGAACCGGTCTAACTGGGTCGGGTTTGTTGGCTCACACACTCACTCACAGCTCTGACCACAGATTTCCTCTGGGGCTGAGCCACTGTGTAAGTCGGTATATTGTCCATTTAGGCCCAAGGTTTAATTTCAGAGATGTCTCTTCAATATTTTCACATAATGTTCTTTCCTCATGACGCTGTCTGTGTTTTGAGGAACACCAGCAACAAAACACACACACAGCATGATGCTGCCACCCCTATACTTCACACTTAGGATGATTTTCTCACATTTGAAAGCTTTCTCCTACAAAAATGAAGTTTATTTTAATAACCGAGAGCGTTTGGAAACTATAATCTTGCTGCTTTTATGGAATGGCTTCTTCCCCTCTGAGTGGCCTTTCAGCTCATGTTGATACAGAACTAATTTCGCTGTGGATAATAAGGCTTTCTTTCCAGTTTCAGCAGCATCAATTAAGGTCTTTAGCTCTTAACCTGTTCATCTAAGGGGGACCAGAGCCCGTCTCTTTCCTGATATTTTGACTGTTTTCTTTTGATTTTCTCATGATGTCACACTGGGAAGCAGCTGGCGGTGTAACGGTACACCAAAAATCCCAGTTCAGTACCTTGGTTTCAAATTCACGCTTCGGTTCATTTTCTGTAGTCCGGCAACAAAGTAAAAACCAAAACAGTTTTTGTGTAATGACATTTAAAATCAAATGGTACTTGATAGTGGCCTAGTTAAAGTCCAGTCCTGAGCCTTACTCAGGTTACGTTTGTCTGATTTTAAACGTTTATTGGATTATCTGAAACATCAAAGTAACAAACTCAATAAAACTCAATAAAAATCAATACTTCGACTTTATGCAAAGTACAGACAATCTTGGATATGAAATGAATATTTCAGACCGCCCTAATGTCCGTTTTACCAGTGGTGACAAGTTAATCGGGGGTTACGCTGTTACTTGAGCCAGCTGACGGGATGTTGCATCATTTCTACAGGGCGGGGCTAAAGCGCTCTGATAGTCTAATGGTTTAATCACCTTTTTACCGAGGAGCCGCGGTTTCTAACCCCTGGAGTTTCTCTTGGTTTCATCTGTTCAGTTTTTTTTGTCCTTTTATTCCTTTTTGTATGTGTGAAAACAAAATATTATATTAGCTAAATAACTTTATTTTAGTGGGACACTGTGGTGGAGGCGGAGCTCCTTCCGTTCAGCTTTCAGCCGCTGCTGATGAAAAACAACGCAAACTTCACTGGCTAATTCCTGGAAGAAACATTTTTAACACACATTATTACAGTCAGATGTCC
>OY747709.1:53852399-53904899 GCA_963556495.2 Valencia hispanica | reverse complement strand
GTAAATATATAACTAGCAAGCTAAATATTTAGTTTGTATATATATAACTAGCAAGCTAAATATTTAGTTTGTAAATATATAACTAGCAAGCTAAATATTTAGTTTGTATATATATAACTAGCAAGCTAAATATTTAGTTTGTAAACTAGATATATAATTAGAAAGCGAAATATTTAGTTTGTAAACTAAATATATAACTAGCAAGCTAAATATTCAGTTTGTAAATATATAACTAGCAAGCTAAATATTTAGTTTGTAAATATATAACTAGCAAGCTAAATATTTAGTTTGTATATATATAACTAGCAAGCTAAATATTTAGTTTGTAAATATATAACTAGCAAGCTAAATATTTAGTTTGTAAATATATAACTAGCAAGCTAAATATTTAGTTTGTAAATATATAACTAGCAAGCTAAATATTTAGTTTGTAAATATATAACTAGCAAGCTAAATATTTAGTTTGTATATATATATAACTAGCAAGCTAAATATTTAGTTTGTAAACTAGATATATAATTAGAAAGCGAAATATTTAGTTTGTAAACTAAATATATAATTAGAAAGCTAAATATTCACTTTGTAAATATATAACTAGCAAGCTAAATATTAAGTTTGTAAATATATAACTAGCAAGCTAAATATTTAGTTTGTATATATATAACTAGCAAGCTAAATATTTAGTTTGTAAATATATAACTAGCAAGCTAAATATTTAGTTTGTATATATATAACTAGCAAGCTAAATATTTAGTTTGTAAATATATAACTAGCAAGCTAAATATTTAGTTTGTATATATATAACTAGCAAGCTAAATATTTAGTTTGTAAACTAGATATATAATTAGAAAGCGAAATATTTAGTTTGTAAACTAAATATATAATTAGAAAGCTAAATATTCACTTTGTAAATATATAACTAGCAAGCTAAATATTTAGTTTGTAAATATATAACTAGCAAGCTAAATATTTAGTTTGTATATATATAACTAGCAAGCTAAATATTTAGTTTGTAAATATATAACTAGCAAGCTAAATATTTAGTTTGTAAATATATAACTAGCAAGCTAAATATTTAGTTTGTAAATATATAACTAAGAAGCTAAATATTTAGTTTGTATATATATAACTAGCAAGCGAAATATTTAGTTTGTATATATATAACTAGCAAGCTAAATATTTAGTTTGTAAATATATAACTAGCAAGCTAAATATTTAGTTTGTAAACTAGATATATAATTAGAAAGCGAAATATTTAGTTTGTAAACTAAATATATAATTAGAAAGCTAAATATTCAGTTTGTAAATATATAACTAGCAAGCTAAATATTTAGTTTGTAAATATATAACTAGCAAGCTAAATATTTAGTTTGTATATATATAACTAGCAAGCTAAATATTTAGTTTGTAAATATATAACTAGCAAGCTAAATATTTAGTTTGTAAACTAAATATATAACTAGCAAGCTAAATATTTAGTTTGTAAATATATAACTAGCAAGCTAAATATTTAGTTTGTTAACTAAATATATAACAAGCAAGCTAAATATTTAGTTTGTTAACTAAATACATAACTAGCAAGCTAAATATTTAGTTTGTAAACTAGATATATAATTAGAAAGCGAAATATTTAGTTTGTACATATATAACTAGCAAGCAAAATATTTAGTTTGTAAACCAAATATATAATTAGCAAGCTAAATATTTAGTTTGAAAATATATAACTAGCAAGCTAAATATTTAGTTTGTTAACTAAATATATAACAAGCAAGCTAAATATTTAGTTTGTTAACTAAATACATAACTAGCAAGCTAAATATTTAGTTTGTAAACTAAATATATAACTAGCAAGCTAAATATTTAGTTTGTAAACTAAATATATAACTAGCAAGCGAAATATTTAGTTTGTAAACTAGATATATAATTAGAAAGCGAAATATTTAGTTTGTAAACTAAATATATAATTAGCAAGCTAAATATTTAGATTGTATATATATAATTAGAAAGCGAAATATTTAGTTTGTTAACTAGATATATAATTAGAAAGCGAAATATTTAGTTTGTAAACTAAATATATAACAAGCAAGCTAAATATTTAGTTTGTTAACTAAATACATAACTAGCAAGCTAAATATTTAGTTTGTAAACTAAATATATAATTAGAAAGCGAAATATTTAGTTTGTAAACTAAATATATAATTAGCAAGCTAAATATTTAGTTTGTTAACTAAATATATAATTAGCAAGCTAAATATTTAGTTTGTAAACTAAATATATAATTAGCAAGCTAAATATTTAGTTTGTAAAGTAAATATATAATTAGCAAGCTAAATATTTAGTTTGTAAACTAAATATATAATTAGCAAGCGAAATATTTAGTTTGTAAACTAAATATATAATTAGCAAGCTAAACATTTAGTTTGTAAACTAAATATATAATTAGCAAGCTAAATATTTAGTTTGTAAACTAAATATATAACTACCAAGCTAAACATTTAGTTTGTTAACTAAATATATAACTAGCAAGCTAAATATTTAGTTTGTAAACTAAATATATAACTAGCAAATTAAATATTTAGTTTGTAAACTAAATATATAACTAGCAAGCTAAATATTTAGTTTGTAAACTAAATATATAACTAGCAAGCTAAACATTTAGTTTGTAAATATATAACTAGCAAATTAAATATTTAGTTTGTAAACTAAATATATATTTAGCAAGCTAAACATTTAGTTTGTAAATATATAACTAGCAAGCTAAATATTTAGTTTGTAAACTAAATATATAACTAGCAAGCTAAACATGTAGTTTGTAAATATATAACTAGCAAGCTAAATATTTAGTTTGTATATATATATATATATATATATATAACTAGCAAGCTAAATATTTAGTTTGTATATATATATAACTAGCAAGCTAAATATTTAGTTTGTAAACTAAATATATAAGTAGCAAGCTTAATATTTAGTTTGTAGACTAAATATATAACTAGTAAGCTAAACATTTAGTTTGTAAACTAAATATATAATTAGCAAGCTAAATATTTTGTTTGTAGACTAAATATATAACTAGTAAGCTAAACATTTAGTTTGTAAACTAAATATATAATTAGCAAGCTAAATATTTTGTTTGTAGACTAAATATATAACTAGCAAGCTAAACATTTAGTTTGTAAATATATAACTAGCAAGCTAAATATTTAGTTTGTAAACTAAATATATAACTAGCAAGCTAAACATGTAGTTTGTAAATATATAACTAGCAAGCTAAATATTTAGTTTGTATATATATATATATATATATATATATATAACTAGCAAGCTAAATATTTAGTTTGTATATATATATAACTAGCAAGCTAAATATTTAGTTTGTATATATATATATAACTAGCAAGCTAAATATTTAGTTTGTATATATATATAACTAGCAAGATAAATATATAGTTTGTATATATATAAATCGCAAGCTAAATATTTAGTTTGTATATATATATAACTAGCAAGCTAAATATTTAGTTTGTATATATATATAGCTAGCAAGCTAAACATTTAGTTTGTAAATATATAACTAGCAAATTAAATATTTAGTTTGTAAACTAAATATATATTTAGCAAGCTAAACATTTAGTTTGTAAATATATAACTAGCAAGCTAAATATTTAGTTTGTAAACTAAATATATAACTAGCAAATTAAATATTTAGTTTGTAAACTAAATATATAACTAGCAAATTAAATATTTAGTTTGTAAACTAAATATATAACTAGCAAGCTAAACATTTAGTTTGTAAATATATAACTAGCAAATTAAATATTTAGTTTGTAAACTAAATATATATTTAGCAAGCTAAACATTTAGTTTGTAAATATATAACTAGCAAGCTAAATATTTAGTTTGTAAACTAAATATATAACTAGCAAGCTAAATATTTTGTTTGTATATATATATAACTAGCAAGCTAAATATTTAGTTTGTATATCTATATATATAACTAGCAAGCTTAATATTTAGTTTGTAAACTAAATATATAACTAGCAAGCGAAATATTTAGTTTGTAGACTAAATATATAACTAGTAAGCTAAACATTTAGTTTGTAAACTAATTATAGAATTAGCAAGCGAAATATTTAGTTTGTAAACTAAATATATAACTAGCAAGCGAAATATTTAGTTTGTAAACTAAATATATAATTAGCAAGCTTAATATTTAGTTTGTAAACTAAATATATAACTAGCAAGCTAAACATTTAGTTTGTAGACTAAATATATAACTAGTAAGCTAAACATTTAGTTTGTAAACTAAATATAGAATTAGCAAGCGAAACATTTAGTTTGTAGACTAAATATATAACTAGCAAGCTAAACATTTAGTTTGTAAACTAAATATAGAATTAGCAAGCTAAATATTTAGTCTGTAAACTAAATATATAACTAGCAAGCGAAATATTTAGTTTGTAAACTAAATATATAACTAATAAGCTAAACATTTAGTTTGTAAACTAAATATATAATTAGCAAGCTAAATATTTAGTTTGTAAACTAAATATATAACTAGCAAGCGAAATGTTTAGTTTGTAAACTAAATATATAACTAGCAAGCGAAATATTTAGTTTGTAAACTAAATATATAATTAGCAAGCTTAATATTTAGTTTGTAGACTAAATATATAACTAGTAAGCTAAACATTTAGTTTGTAAACTAAATATATAATTAGCAAGCTAAATACTTTGTTTGTAGACTAAATATATAACTAGTAAGCTAAACATTTAGTTTGTAAACTAAATATATAACTAGCAAGCTAAATATTTAGTTTGTAAACTAAATATATAACTAGTAAGCTAAACATTTAGTTTGTAAACTAAATATATAACTAGGAAGCGAAATATTTAGTTTGTAAACTAAATATATAACTAGTAAGCTAAACATTTAGTTTGTAAACTAAATATATAGATTGCTAACTATTTAGGTTGAAGTTAAACATTTAGTTTGTAGACTAAATATTTAGCTTGCTAACTAGATTTTTAGGTTGAAGTTAAACATTTAGTTTGTAGTCTAAACATTTAGCTTGCTAACTAGATATTTTTGTTAGAAACTGTGAAATTTATAAATGAATAACATGCCTTTGAAATATGAACCCTCATTTTTCCTCTGACAGGATAAATAACCCAAATTATTGCCGTTTAATTTTTGACTGTGTAACTTTACTAACGGGATCTTTAGACAGTTTCCCATAATCCTGTCTGGATCTTTGATCTTTTCACGTTAAATGTGAAGAGGTTTAAATAGGAAACAACGAAACAAACAGAAAACCTGTAATAGGAACACATCGACAATAATCCTGATAATATCATGATGCAGCAATTCTGCAGAATCATTAAGCCGACGGCTGTGAGGCGGAAATGATGGAAAACCTCCAACCTGCACTGTAAATGATAATCGCTTACAGGATGAGAGGAACATCAGCATGAAGAAGATGTTAAAGAATAGAAGGATGAAGAAGAGGAGTAAAAGGAAAAGACGGATAATAAGAGGAAGAAAATGTGATTAATAATGCAAACAGCAGCTCTTCCTCCCTTTATTCACTCCCCACTTTCTTCACATCCATTATTCACCGATGACTTCATCTTCCTCCTCCGTCGTCTGTTTTTTTCTTTTCTTTTTTTACTCCCACTGTCTGTTTGTCCTTTTCTCGCCGTGTTTCTGAATTCACATCAAAGAGACGATTTTAACCTGCCGAAGAACGTCGGGAACATCTACAGCCTTTTCCACAGCGGGACGACGGGCCAGATCTACAAAGACTTTCAGACTTAATATACCGAAGTTAATCAGGAAGTTTTCAGACGTCAGCAACTGATGCAGAACATTTAAAGTTAGCATTAGAACACTTTTTGTATGTTTTGATTAAACCTCGTCTGCTGTAGCTGTTAAAGCAATAAGTTTAATCATCAGTCACATGACACAGAGGGAGCGACGTCGTCAAACCATATGCTTACACCATGTATGGACCAAAGGTCATTCCTGCTTTTTCTCATATTTAAAAATGTGTCTTTAATGAGTCACTTTCACTGATGCTGGTGTGTTATTCCCAAGATTAAAACAACATAAATAAATACAAAGGCTAAGTTTTTTATTCACATTAACAATATAATTACTAGGGCTGTCAAACGATTTAAAACTTTAAATTAATTAATCACAGGGTAGCTGTGAATTCATCACGATTAAATAATATTCGTAAATATGACTGAAAAAGTAAACATTTTTGGTGTAAATAAAGGACAAAACCGGAAGCAGATGTTCTTTTTTTAAGGAAATACATTCGGGATCCAAGGAACTTTTGTTATGAACTCCACTATTATATTTACACATTCGGCCATTTTAACTTGTTCATCTTTTAGCCGGTTGCCAAGGCAAACTAACCGGTTCCCTTTTTCTGAACGTAAAGCCGACAGTTTCCTATTAATTTTGAACAATCCTGAGCAATTCATGGGACTATCCTACAACAACAGTGTCGTCAGTCAGAGGCTTCCTCAGTTTTCACTGGAACGCAGACTGCTACAGGAGATCCTTCCTACCCACAGCCATCAGGATCTACAAGAATTTATTGAAGAATTAAACAGTATGAGCTACAACAACCCTCTCCGGGATCAATAAAGTATTCTTGAATTGAATTTTTCTAAATAATAAGACGGATTATTTGTCTATCGACACCGCCAAGAGTTTGCAAATGGTGGCACCGAACCTTTACATTACTCCCTGATTCCCACTATCATTATTTGCGGTTATCTTGCAGCTGCAGTGTTGGTTAGCTATGTTAGCTTGTTTGTTAGCCAAGACTTATCTGATATGATATGAAGTTATCGCTGCAGATCGTTGCATTTTTAATCATCTGGTCATTCCAGTCGCTTCTTCTGATCGCTTGCAACCAAAGACGTCTTTTGTTTGCCTGGAACGGGGCGAGTCGATGGAAAGCACGTTTGTTGTTTTTATCAAAGCGACCAACAGCAGAAGACATAATCAGGTCTGGTTCTGAAGAGCAGGGAGTGGGGCAAGAGTCAAAATGTGTGATAAACGGGCCGTATTAATTCTACTAATTAATTGACCCGCATTAACAAGTTAATTCTTACTGCCCTGATTATTACATCCAGCTGGTGGCATGGCGCCCATAAGATTTTCAACCCAGAGACCACATTGTTTATTACAATAATTTCAAATGACTTTTAAAACACACAAGGGTTTGATCTGTGGTCCTTTTAAAGTTTGACATGTTAACATTTATGTTAGCAAAATGTTTCCACTTCCTCAGATTTTGTTCAATGCATCGTTTAAAAAAAAAAACACACATGGAAGGAAATGATCAAATAAACTTTGGATTTTTCAAATGTTTTGATGCCCAAGTTGTGCTCCGGTTCCTAAACGGGAGAAGCACGGTTGTGGATTTGCTGATGATTTGGCCTTGATTCGCAGCCACATTACCAGGGAGGCATCAGCAGCAGCAGCAGATCTACAACAGAACGTCTGAAAATGAAAAGATCAGGGTCTCAGAATGGCCTAGTCAAAGTCCAGACCTCATCAGAGTGGTTTGGTAAGCCGCTGAGAAAGCTTTGTAGAGACAAATGTCTGCAGACTTCAGTCGAACGAGGACAAGCATGGGAGGAAAAGTGGGACAAATTTACCTGAAGGTGGTTCAAGGAGCTGCTGGATGTAACCAGAGAGCAAAGTAATGCGAAGCATATCAGCACCGACACCTCATACCTCAACTTTCAAGCACGGTGGGGGCAGGCTGATGATGATTATGATGTGGGCTTACGTTTTGTACCTTGTCCCAAACCAGGACCTCCTCTGAAAACTAAAGTCTAATAAGAGTCAAAAAGTTGTTTTTTTTTGGTTTTGCTGCAGCTTTTAGGTGAAGCATCTTTTCCACCCAATATCTCGTAACGGAGGACAACGTTTCAAACAAAGACATTACGGAAGCTGCTTCTAAATGCAGCCGAGTTTATAAAACGTCCCGACTTCCTAACCTAATAAAAAATAAAAAAAAATAAAAAAATACTCTTGATGCTACATGAGATCTGTGAAAAGCAGACGGAGAGTTTCCACCCTCCTCCATCCTTCCCTTCGCCTCGAATGATAAACTCGGCTCCGGCGGCGAGAAAGGAAGAGGAAGGGTGGGAGGAGGCCGTTGCCTTGGAGACGGCTGGGAAGGGAGGGGCAGGAAGGAGGAGGAGGGGTTGGTCACAGAAGTCAAGTGAAGTGTTGCCATGACAACGCAGGCTTCATGCTGTCGCTTGGCGCGTGTGTGTTATTCCTCTCCATACGCCCCTCCCACTCCAGGCTAAATCCAACACGCGCTGATCTCCAGTCATTCGATCTCCAAGATTTAATTTGACCGTCTGGAAAATCTGATTTTTTTTTTTTTTTTTTCGTCTCTAACTTTGCATAAACCCTGAAAATCAACTGGAAATTTGGGAGGATTTTTCAGACAAAAAAAAATAAATTAAAAATAAAAAAGTAGGCACCAGACAAAATGATGACACAGAGTGGAGCGCCACCTGCTGGCAGCGGAAATAAACAGCCGCGTCCGGGATTCCTCCTTCATGCTCGGCGTCTCACTCAAACAATTTCAGTTTTACCCTTCAACTCATTTTTTACTTATTATTTTTTTTCCTGGAGACGTCTGTGGGAGTTTTACATTTTTATTTCATATTTCTTCTCCCCCAGCGGTCCGACAAGGCGTCCTGCTCCCACCGGATGTGGTAAATGTTTGACCCGGTCCTGGGGAATCATCGAAGCGTGAAACAGCAGCAGGATGCTGCAGACAGAGATCAGTGTGCAGAGCGGAGTCAGGAACTGATGGGATCATCGCTGAACAAACGTTTTTCTGCTATTCAAGGTTCCCATGCAGCGAATAAAGCTTGTTTTTTCCCGTCCAGGTTTATTTAGTTGTATTTTGGGTACAGTTGGCGGCAGTAAACATAATAACCGAGTTCTCATGGAGACTTTGATCTCCGTTTTCCAAAGTCAAAGGATGTAGAAAACATAAACTAGAAGCTGAGAGAAACCGAGCTCCTCCAGGAAACATCTTCTAAGGGGAAACTTGTCTTCCGAAACATTTCTGCTTTTTTTTTTTTTTTTATCCATGAGGAAGGGGGGGAAGACATCCAGGAGCAAACATGAGCTATAGTAGAACATCTCCATGGGGGGCGTTTTGTAAAGTTACTCAGTCTAAAATTACCTGCAATCATTTGGCTTCTTTAGCCCAACATTAGAGAACATTTCATGTTTTCAGTCATATTTGAGTCCATTTATAAATGTCACAGTTTCAAATAAATATTTCGCTAACAAGCAAAATATTTAGTTTACAGATTAAATAATTTTACTCCAAGCTTGATATTTAGTTTGAAGCCCATTATATATATATATATATATATATATATATATATATATATATATAAAGGCTGTTTTTGTTCACGATATCTCTGTTCTGTCAATGATATGTAGCTTCAAACACTGTGTTGCACATTATTTTTGCTCTCTGAGCGTTTTTGACAAAAGCGTTGACTGTGTCTACAGTTATGACAGACTTGACATTTAAATCCCATATTAAACAGGTTTCTAGGATTTCCTTCTTTCACCTCCGGAATATTGCTAAAATTAGAAACATCCTGTCCAGGAGTGATGCTGAGAAACTAGTCCATGCATTTGTTACCTCAAGGCTGGACTAATGTAATTCTTTACTATCAGGAAGTCCACAAAATGCCATTAAAAGCCTTCAGTTGATCCAAAATGCTGCAGCAACAGTTCTGATGAATATTAAAAAGAGAGATCACATTTCTCCTGCTTTAGCTTCCCTTCACTGGCTCCCTGTTAAATCCAGAATAGAATCTAAGATCCTTCTTCTTACATATAAAGCCCATAATAATCAGCTCCATCATCCATCAAGGCAAGGCAATTTTATTTGTATAGCACACTTTCAACAGCAGGGTAATTCAAGGTGCTTTACATGATTTGGTGATTTAAAAAAAACACATAAAAGAAACACATAAAAGAAACACACATTATACATGATACACAATAAAGCAAGAGAAAAATAAAAAAAAGCAAGAGAGCATGAACACATTTCATACATATGACATCAATTAATCAAAGGCAATTCTAAACAGATGGTTTTTAGTGTCGATTTAAAGCAGTTCAGAGTTTCAGCAGCTCTACACTCGTCATGAAGTTTATTCCAGATAAGGGGAGCATAGAAACTGAAAGCTGCTTCTCCATGTTTAGTTCTGAGTCTAGGGATGTTTAGTAGGCTAGAGTTGGAGGACCTGAGTGGTCTTGGTGGTTGGTACCATGACAACAGGTCTTCAACATATTTTGGTGCTAAGCCATGTAATGATTTATAAACCAGTAAAAGTATTTAGTAGCCTATTCTCTGAGCTACAGGGAGCCAGTGTAAGGACTTTAGAACTGGGATGATGTGCTCTACTTTCCTGGTTCTAGTGAGGAACACGAGCAGCAGCGTTCTGGATCAGCTGCAGCTGTCTGATTGACTTTTTAGGCAGACCTGTGAAGATGCTGTTGCAGTAATCAATCCGACTAAAGATAAACACATGGATTTTTTCTAGTTTTTCTAGGTCCTGTTGCAAAATTAGTCCTTTAATCCTAGAAATGTTCTTCAGGTGATAGAACGCTGACCTTGTTATTGACCTTTATGTGACCCTGGAGGTTCAGGTCTGAGTCCATCACTACTCCTAGGTTACGAACCTGATCAGTAGTTTCTAGCTGTATTAACTGAAGCTGTGTGCTGACTGTTGATCGTTCCTCCTTGGGTCCAAAAATAATCACTTCAGTTTTGTTTCTATTCAGCTGGAGAAAGTTATGGCAGATCCATCCATTTATTTGGTCAATGCATTGATTTAAGGTTTGAATGGGTTCAGAGTCACCTGGTGACATTGTAATGTAGAGCTGAGTATCATCCGCGTAGTTATGGTAGCTAATCTTATTGGTCGCTATCAGGCTCCTTTAATCCTGAAGAGCCCGCAGGATGGCAGAGGAAGCATTCAGTTTCAGAGCGCTCGTGGATCCGACAGGCCTCGAACGCAGCAGGTGGTGGCTCACAAACCCTCGTGGGTTCGGATTTAGACGAGACAAAAAAAAACATGGGCGGTTCTAGACAGGGGCCAACGGGGGCCAGCGCCCCTGTAGAACTGATCCGGGCCCCTCTACTGCAGAAATAATACTAAATCAGTTTTTTAAGATGATTTAGGACAGAAACCATAACTAAATTATCTCTTGGACCGATTTAATTTCTTACCTTTTGAAGTTTCATTTCAGCAATGAGTTAAAAATGAATGTGTTGAACTTTTAGCTTCAGCCATGTTGAGTTTCATCTGCTGGATCAGGAGCCACAAGAGTCCCTTTGGCTCATTTAATATATTAAACGATGACATATTGAAAATATTGTTTCATTCTTTTGTTTTGTGCCCCCATGAACAAACTCTGCTCCCCCCCCCTGGTAAATTTGGTCTAGAACCGCCACTGAAAAAACAACAACACAGAGTTGGGGAGTTTTTCTCCGAGCTCGTCTTTCTGACGTTCCAACATGCAAGTTGTAGCATTTCTGTCTGGTCATACAGAAGAATTAAATGTCCAGGTGAGCGCTGCGACCTTACAGGTGGGCAAATCTGCCACTATGAGGATTACCTTTTATTGCAACGTATGACATTTGAAGCCCTAACCCTGCTAAACGTGAAACAGCGCCACCTTCTGCAGGACTGACGGTAAGAAAATGGACATAAACCGATTTATTCCTTCAGATTTTACCTGCCAGACTCTGGCTTTTCATGCTCTCCATTTCATTTACTAACCTCCCCCTCCTGCAGGATGTTTTATGAGTTTACATAAAGTTTTGCATGATTCCTGGATAACTACCCTGGAAGTGTGGCATTAAGCAAATTCTAATCCGATCTAAAAGAGAAAATGCAGACAGAGTCACGCTGCAGCTGCAGAGCTGCCGACTCTCATCGTGGGGGTCGCCAGATGGCTGCAGAGGAGAAAGAAAACCACGTGTGAAACGTGACGGCGTGTGTGGAACAGTTCATATTGTAACACCTGGTCTCCGCTCTAAATTGAGCTCAAACATGGCCAAACTGCTACTGATAAGAACAAGAACTAAACCACAGTCTGGAAGCATTGCTGCTGCAGGAATCTTCCAGGAAATCCCCGGAGAGCGTCGGTTCTGTTCGGCTCTTCTTCTCTTTGAGTCGGTCGCATCCCAGTAACGACGGTGCAAGCTGCAGCTGAGTTACAATCCGCACCCAGTTTCACTATGGAGGACTACGAGGGTCATTGGAAAAGCAACACAGCATTTTGACGACGAGTGCTTAATTATGAATAAAAAATATAGATTGCTAAATATAATTTCAAATTCAACAATTAATCCAGACGCGACCTGTGCAGCTCAGCAAGGTCCACCCAGATATGGCCGTCTAACCAATGAGAGAGCTGCTTACACTCGAGGAGCAGCTGTGATTGGTTGAACTTGGTTTTCAGTGTGCTCAGGGACCAGGAGGGTCACTCCAATGCTAAAAGGAGAGGAAACCATTTAGGAAATGCAATTGCAAAAAGGATTTGAAAATGAGAGCCGGAAAGAGAAAACGGATGTAGAAAAGGGAAAAACTTTTTAAAATGTATGAAAAGGACAGATATTTACAATCTCTGTTATTAATTGTGTTATTTAATCCTCCATTTTTAAATAGGATTTGAAAAACATTTTCAAATCACAGTATTTAATAATCAAATAAAAACAATTTGCAACTCCTCTTTAGTATTTCAATTTAAAATGTGTAATTACAAAATGCTTTTCAAATTTGTCTATTTTTGTATGGATTAATTGTTGAATTTGAAATTATATTTAGCAATCTATATTTTTAATTCACAATTAAGCACTCATCGTCAAAATGCTGTAGTCCTCCATATCTCATATGCAGACCGATTTTTGTTGCCTGTCATTTTGACCAAAAGGGTAAAAAAAAATATATTTTTTTAATCCGGTCATAATGTATTTTTACCCGTCAATTTTTAAAATGATTACATATTCAACAGTATTTATTTTATTCATTTGAAATAATATTCAATTCCAACAAGCTAAACAGAGAACTACATATTAAATATGAAATTGCACTTAAAAGTACAAACAGTTCACCTGCTGTGACCTGAACTCTCAGTCTCACATCTTCCTCCTGCTCCACATGGAATGGAAATGATCGTTTGCTTGTTCCTAATCAAGTATCGGGATCGCTGCTGAGGTTATTTAGCATGAAGTTTGGGATTTTAGCCTCGGAAAGACGACTTCTCACGCGGGTTAAGATGTTCTGGACGCTGCTTCACTGGAGACTGGGATTAAAGCGCCACTTCAGCCAAAGTTTTGATATCAGGGAACATTTCTCCAATTGAAGCGATCAGAAAGATTCCCTAAACGAGCAGTTTTCCTGACTGGCTATCGTTTCAGTGGGAGGAAATCCAGCAGCATGCACCGGTGGTTGGCACACACCGAGCTTATTGGAGCGCTTCAGGAACTCTTCAAAGCGCCGTCAGCTCCCGGTTAGCGAGATGCTACAAAGTCCAGGTCTGAGACGATGCTAAGATGCGATTGACTCAGTTGCCTGTAGCTACTCGTAAAACTGGAAAATATCCGTCCATTTTCACCGAGTGGTCAGAGGTGTGAATACTAATCTGTCAAAATGACAGACGGCCTTCAGATTTGGTTAACGCGACCCCTGGCTCATGATGGCCCGGGTCACCGACTGGACGAGGTAAAGACGCCACATTGTGCTAAAAGATTACAGCCACCATATTAATAACCCAGGATGATCTGGCTACAGACTTCATGGTCCTTCATCCTGTCCAGGTGAAGATCTCACCAAGAAAATGTTTGAATTTCTCCATCCAATGTCAAGATGTTAAGTGACTTTTAAACTAATTTTTCTTTTATGATCTTTTGTTAAACACAAAATGCTTTTGTTATTATACTTGAGGAAAAACAATTACCTTTTACTCCATGTTTTTGATGAGTTCATGATTCAGATGAATCCCAGAGTTCTCCGAACCTCCTCTTAACCTGAACCAGGGAGGTCCAAAGTCAGTCCCCCAGGCACTACTAAGGGGTGCAAGTAAATTATCAGGGGGGGCGAGTCTGGGTGTACTGAAAATGTTTGGGGTGTCACATCCCCCAAACCCCTAAAATGCATAAGAAACGATGCTATCATCATATCAGTTCCTCTTTCCATATATGTATCTCCTGCTTTGATCCATTCCTGACACTTGCCTCTGCATTTACCCGCGCTTAGGACCGGCACAAATAGGACACTGGCTTGTGGCCTGTTCAGGCTGCATTTATGTTTTTGTTTTGTTTTTCAACTTTTTTAATTTGTCGGTCTGTCCTTTCAGTTTTTCGTCTTATTTTATTTATATCTTTTTTATTTCTTTTTTGTGTATTTGTTTGTCATTTCTATTTCTTTAGTTCTGTACACAGCATGGCTTACATCAGTCATTATAGCATCAGTCGTCTGCTTTTCTGTGCAAAAGTCCTAACAAATGAATCCATATCTAGGCCTGTTATGTCCTTCTCATGAGCCAGAATGACTACATTTCTTTTTCTCTCATGTAGCATAGTGCAGCATAGTGTGGTGGAAAGGGAGTGAGAACACGAGACCAAGTGGAGAAAGAGCTCTGGCAGGATGCAGATGATTTTCCAATCACAAGGGAGGTCACACATACATGAGATGGAGCTGAGGAAAGGCATTCTTATACCTGTGTAGATATTTGCAAACGGTGGAGAGGTCAACAAACTGTCATCATCAAAAGGGCCGCCTCAAAAGGTCAAGGAAAGATGGCAGAAACAATGAGAAGAAGAAATAACTGGTAGGTGGTTCATATATTCAAAGGAAAGTTGGTATAATGAGGAAAACAGAAAGAAACAGAAAGCAGTAAATAATTATATCTAGATTAGGATTTGGTCATACAGGGTTAACCAATACATTTAAACATTGCTACAGGGAAATGTGACTTTTGTCTTCAAGAAGAGGCTGTGGAACATGTTCTGTTATTTTGCATGAAGTAAACTGTTAAGAAAACTGGTACAAAGACGAAATTAATAGAGTGAATAGTTTTTGTTTTTTTAGTACTTATTTTACTAAAAATAATTAGGGCACATTTAGTAGGCATCAAATGTTGCTTGCTAACCGTTTGTGGCTTATGGTTTTATTTTCTGTGTTTTTTGTTATAAGTTTTAAATGTCCTACGTTATTGAATTCACCTTGCATTTCGAACGTTCCTTGAATGCACCACGGGTGTGCGATGCAGGTAGTAGGACAAGCTTCTGCGTGATGTTTGTGTGTGGCTTATAAAAGAAAGATCGGTCTTATGTACTTTAAAACAGAATTTAACAGCCTCCAACCTGTTTCATACTTTAACACATCCAGTTTTTATCACTAGATCTAGTTGAGCCACAACCAGCACACAAACTACCAGTCTTAGTTTTAAATTTACTACAAAAATGACCGTCATCATTAATGTTTCCATTCAAATTCTGGAGAGAGAAAAATTGATGCCTTGCTTTTGAATACTGATACAATATATCACGATATATTGGCGTATCGGTATTTTCTTACATCCCTAAGGGTCATCCTTCAATAGATTCTGTATTTTTCTGGTATTAATGTGGATTTTTTTCTGTATTTCATCCCTGACGCAGCTGTTGTCCTTTGCTTACTCTCTGACATTAGACCCGTCTCCTTCGCCTACCATTTCCCAGACAGCAGACAGTTGTGCAGTGTCAGGCGTTATATCGGAGGTCTGATAATGTGTGTGAGAGAGAGAGAGAGAGAGAAGGGGGAGCCAACATTGCAGCGTCAGGACTACAGAGCTCAGCATTCTTCCCTCAGACGGTTACAGCACCGCCTCACGCTGAGGCCCCGACTCATTAACATTCACATCACTGTTACCGGCTACAGGAAATAAAAACCGACCTTGACATAACGACTCGGTTCAAAGTAGCTGTCCGAGCGACTCGGACGCCGTTCACAGAGTGGGAAAGCTAAAAACCTCCACAGGGAAAAGTCAGGATTGATGCACGGGGGTCAGAGGTCGCCTCTCACTCGTTCTGACGACACAACGCTTCAGGACAAAATTCCTCTTACTACAGCAGCAAAGCTTCACATTTAAAAATCAGAGCAATCAAACCTTTAGTTTCTGTACATTTAAGTAGAGGTGTAACATGTACGTGGTACATGTTTTCAGATTTTTCGGTACGGTCCTGTGGGTTCAGTATGAATCCAGCTGTTTTCTACCTGAACGCATGCAGAATGCTTTATGTGCAGAACTCAGAGCGCGGTGCAACGTTTCGACAGGGAAACTTTAAAAAGTGACACCAAAACAGAACAGAAAGGACTCCCAGCTATCACTAAACTCTTGCTTTTTGGGAACATTAATGGTTTCTCATGCAGCTACAGTAGAAAAAGAAAGATGGATCGAACCGGAACAGCAATAAGGTCCATAACACGCTCTGCACTGGGACTGAATGATTCACCTAAACAATGTGAAGCTGAATGTAAACATCACTGATACTAGAGAAAAACCAGCTGATGTCCAACATGGCTACCAGTAGCATCCAATCAGCCCAAACTCCTGATTGTGGATAAAACACAAGTCGGCGGAATCCCTGTTGATGAGAAGGGATTTTTCCAAGAGCTGCCCATGCTGCATTCAAGTACAGCTACAAAGTGATTTCAGCATGTTTTATTTTCAAATATGGGCAAAGTATTATTTAAACATTTCTAATCATTAACACTGACTGTTTTTCAATTCAAATTCAAATTCAAATTCAAAATTACTTTATTAATCCCAAAGGGAAATTAAATGTTGTTGTAACTCATTATGCAAGTTCCTTCAAAGATTTGTTGTAGATGCTGATGGCTGTGGGTAGGGATGATCTCCTGTAGCAGTCTGCAGATCTGAAGAAGCCTCTGACTGAAGACGCTCCGCAGTTGCACGACAGTCCGACGCAGAGGACGCTCCGGATCCACGGCGTCCTCCCCCCAACTCACCAGGGTCCCGTGGCTGTAGTTGAGGTCTTATTTGAGCTTTTGTGATGTTAATCAGCTGCTGCCAGTTGTAAACCACCTTGTTGCCATGGTTATGCATCATAACAAATGTCCAAAAATAAAAAGTATCAGCAAAAATCCTTCCAGCTGCACAGCATTCAAAACCAGAGAGAACAGTTGTCCACAAAAACAATGTTTCTACCAGATATGGAAGAATAAAAGTTTAAAAAAAGAAAAAAATATGAACCAAAGTAACAGAGCTACTCCAACATGCTGCCACCTTGAGCGGCGCAATTCCGGAATTTAAGTGGTTATATTGTTATCTACTCTGGCTATGTCTGCTTGTACTATTTTATTTTTAAAATCCAATCAGATCTCCAGTCAATTCTATCCTTTTTACATTAAGTTATTGTTAAGTTGTTGTTTTTTTAGCTTATTACAAGCAAAAATATCTTGTATATTTCTTGATTTATTACACTGGAAAAAAAGCTACTCCAGAAACAAGTAAAAAATAAATTATACAAGATATTTTTGCTTGTAATAAGCTAAAAAAAAAATCTGCCAATAGAACAAGTGAATATTTTCCTGAACATCTTTCTTGAAATAAGACAACATATTTAAAAAATACGAAAAGAGGTCCAGAAACCAGGGATTTTTACTTTCTTGAAAATCGTTTTTTGCAGTGCTGTCCTGCTAGCAGCCGAGGCTAGACAAACATCCCAGGCGCCTGCTCGCTAAATAATTGAGCGTGCATCGGAGTGCGTTAACACTTCACTTCACAGGGTCCTGATGGGACTGGCTTTTTATTTCATGCTGCAGCTTCTTCTTCTTCTTCACCAAGATCCTTCATCAAGCCTTAACTAATGAACCTCTACAGGGAGCACCCGGTTGAAGCTACAGCACACAAACCGTTTCTCTGATGGTCGAGGGAACGTGTAGGTGAAAGAGCAAAGACATAACCCAAATGTCTTGGTGTTAAAACCCAGAACAGTCAGCAGAAATCATGGCTGGAACTCATGTTTGTTAAACTTTGACTGGTGTTTTGGTTGTTTTAGCTGAGTTTTCTGAACAATTAGGTCAACTTATGAATTTTTCATCAGTTCTGCTGGTGTATAGGCAGATGCTAAATGAACGAAAACAAAGCAAAATAAACAAATACTGTGTTAAAGAAAATCTCCCCACACTACTTTGATTGCTGCCGAAGCATCCTGATAGTTTAAGGAATGAATCTGGACTCAAATCTCATAGTTCTTCATGGTGCTTCAGAGTCGGACTTGCAAGGCAAATTACAGGCCTTCTCAGCAGTGATCCAGAACACAATGATGCAAATCAGCAACACCCCGGAGCTGAGAGAGCGTGGCCTAATTGAGTTAGAGAGTCAGAAGGGAAGATCTGCAAACAACATGAAAACCAGCGAGAAAAATCTAAAAGACTAAAATCATCTCGGATTCTGGCTTGAAGCATGTTGGTGGTTTTCCAAGCAGACTAAACGAAACCAACTCCTCTAAAAGGTGGATGGCAACAAAACGTCGCAGGATTTCAACATTCAGTTATCTTCATTGGGGATATTCACCCCCATGCATATCTGGGAACAAGTTTGGGGAAAAATCTGTTGGTGCAAACAACTAATTACCCAAAAGGCTTCAACCCTGTATGGACGTAATTTGGAAAACCTGCAAGTGGATAAGATAATGAAGGAACTGGTACATGTAAATTGATCTCATTGGGAGTGTTGGTATCACAGGCAGACAGCAAAGAGTTGGACAAGCCTCGCTGCCTTTCATGTGAGGTAAACTAGGGGTGCGACGGTGCACAAAAATCACGGTTTGCTACGTTTCTGGTACACTTTAATCAAGAAAAAATAAATACAAATGTGCATATGATTTTTTTATTTTTACTGGGATCAGCATTAAACAAACTTTTTTCCTGAATTCCTTCATTTCAATTCCTGAAATTAATTAGATTTTATTACTTTCTATAGCTTAAAAAGTTGAAAGTATAGAACTGACTGGAGATTTGATAGAATATTTTTTAAATAAATAAAATAGTACAAGCAGACCTAGCCAGAGTAGAAATCAATATGACCACTTGAAAACAATCAGCATTAATGTTTAACTAATACTTTGCCCATGTTTGAGCATAAAATATACTTCAATCACTTTGGAGTTGTTTTGATATTTCGACAACCTAGTCTCCCAGCTGTACTTGAAAGCAGCATGGTTCGGTTCTTTTTTCTACTGTAGCTGCATGAGAAACCATTAATGTTCCCAAACAGCAGAGTTTAGAGATAGCTGGGAGTCCTTTCTGTTCTGTTTTGATTAAAGTGAGTTCAGCACATAAACACTCTGCACGTGTTCAGGTAGAAAACAGTTGGATTTGTTCGGCACACGTGCATAAAAAACCGAAAAATACCAATACATGCACCAGTGGGATGTTAGGATTGACCAGTCGGTCAGCTGTTGCAGTTTTGGGTATTCCAATTCCTTTCTATTGATCCCTAGTTCTTTCACTAGAAAACATTTTGAATGAACCACTTCCAGCCAGATCCTGGACCCCTGTTTGTTTCCGACAGGTTTTACTGGTCTGCTCCCAGCAGCAGCTTCAGCTCGACCCAACTCAACCCTCCTCCTCGGTAGAAGAAGAAAGAAAGAAGTAGAGAGGGTTTGCGTGCAGCACCTAACAAGAATTCATGTTTGATTTAAAACGAGTTGCAAATTTATTCAGCCGCTGCTGCTTCACACGGAGCCGCTTGACAAGGAGGAGGAGGGTGAGCACTCGTTACTTCTGAGAAGCCTGTTGGAAAACAAGCCATCACATCTGCACAATAATCCCAGCCTAAAACCAAACGTATTCCCATCTAGACCTGGGGATCAGCTTCAGTATCCACACAATTTACAGCTAAATTCTAGATTTCTTTCAATAAATTTTACAGAAATCTGAACAAAATTTCACTCCCTCCAGAATAAAACCCGATCCAAACACGACATCCGGTAGATTTTAACCCTAACATAACCTTTAGATACGATTAGATACGCGTCTAGCTGACCATCCAGTCATCCATCTCTCTGTCCATTTTCATTTGCTCGCCTTTGGGCTGACGTTTGTAAACTTACACAGTCAAAAATTAGCAGCAATAATTTCGGTTGTTTAGCCTGCCATAAGATAAATCAATAGGGGTTCATGTTTCAAAGTCATATTTGCATCCATGTTAAATACAAACTAAATAGTTAGCAACCTATATATTTAGTTAGCTAAATGTTTAGCTACACACTAAACATTTAGTTTGTAAGCTTAACTGGCTCGTTAAATATTTAGCTTCAAAGTAAATATTTAGCTCAGAGATAAATGTTTAGGTAATTTAGCAAATTTAGTTGCCAATAAATCAAATTAGGATGCCAAAACAGACGTTTACTGATGGATTTACAACTGACCAATCCAGCAGCGGCAGTTTATATAAAGGTTAGCAAGAGCCAGCTTTTATTTTGATAGTCCACTTCCACTTTTCAGCACGAGAATTAACATATTAGCTAAATATTAAGCTCCGAGTTAAATATTTACTTTAAAGCTATACATTTGTCTTGCTAGCTAAATATTTAGCTTCAAACTAAATAAATAAATACTATAATATAATATTTATTTTGGAGCTAAATATTTAGCTTCAAACTAAATAAATAAATACTATAATATAATATTTATTTTGGAGCTAAATATTTAGCAAGCAAGCTAAACTGGCTAGCTAAATATTTAGCTTCAAACTAACTAAATAAATAAATAAATAAATACTATAATATAATATTTATTTTGGAGCTAAATATTTAGCAAGCAAGCTAAACTGGGTAGCTAAATATTTAGCTTCAAACTAACTAAATAAATAAATACTATAATATAATATTTATTTTGGAGCTAAATGTTTAGCAAGCAAGCTGAACTGCCAAGCTAAATATTTAGTTTGAAACTGTGACATTTATAAATGAATAAATAACATGGACACAAATATGACTTTGAAAAATGGACCCTCATTTTTTTTCTGCTATGACAAGCTACATAACCCAAATTGCTGCTGTTTATTTTGGAGCTCGTAACTTTACAAACGGCGGCCTACACTCGCCTCGCCTCGAGGAACAGATATCGTTGAATTGGATAATAATAATATTGATGATGAATAATAATCATAACCTTATCAATATTAAAACAGTTCAACAATTATGTAATGAGAAAAAAAATCTTGTAACTTAAACAATTTTTTCCATATTTATCCAGAATCGGAAAATGATCGAATAAAATTCTGATTTTTCCAAGCAGGCATGGGAACGCTGTTCAGATTTCCTTCCTACTTTCCTGTAACCAAAAACATTCCCAAACAAAGCAGACTATCGGGCCTGACTGGGAGCAAATTCTCCTCTTCTTTTGGCTCTCGGAAACGAGAACAACTGAAACGTCTTCAGTTACAGCTTCGCTCCACATTCTTTCTAAAAAAAACACAACAACCGCCTAGTTTACAAAGCACAGATGCCGTTCTCTTTCAGGCCTCAAAAACCTGTAAACACACGGATAAAAGGAATCAAAGGATGTGCCTTCGATGCCTCCGAGTGGTGAAATCTGAGGTGATTGGTGCAGATGCAGGACATGGGCGGCAGAAGGTGAAGGAAGTGGCTTTAAATTACTCCTGACGATGATGAAAAGAGCCTGGAGGAACACATAATCCCTCCAACATATGTTAATGGGATGCACCAATAACAGAGACTGGCAGATTAAAAACCGTCCAGATACTCAGACGCAGCAGAGACAAACCGCAATATTAAATTAATAAACCATAAACTACAGGAAAGCTTTTTCTATGAATTCACCACATGACCAAGATGATATTCTTTAAATCTACACACTGAAGGCTTGTTGAAAATGACTCCTCCCATTGGACCAGCTCAGTTCCCTGCCTTCATTTGTTTCAAAATGACTTTCTTTAGCATATTGTCTCCACTCTGCATGTTTCAGATGTTTCCCTGCACCAACACACCCGACTCTGATTGATGGCTCCTCCACAGGCTTTCTGCTGAGCTGAAGGATCTGCCACGGAGGCGATTTAGGCGTTTAAAGCAGCCGCGTCGGAGTGGAGTCTAACCCGAAAAAAACGTGAAGCAGCCCACCTCCAAGCTGAATATCGTTACTGACCGAGCCCCTCCTTCAGATGACGCATCGGTTTAAACATCCTCAGACTGGTGCAGACACAAGCTGCACCTTGTGTACAGGTAAAATAAGCATTGTAATCAAATTCCCAATAAATGTCTGCAACAACCCAAGTAATCCCCACATACATCAAAGTAAAAGGAGTTCATGAATTCAGTTGAGAAGTGGAGGGGTAGTAGGGAATAGGTATTAAACACATCGAGGAAATAATGTTGTTAAAAAGGCAAAGAAAGCCAAGAAACCAGCTAAAATGTTACAGTCAGTACGTTTACATGCACAGCTAAATCGAGCTTTTTTTTCCTTTTTTTTAAATATATATATATATATATATATATATATATATATATATATATATATATAAATAATATATAAATATTAATATAATAATAAATAAATAAATAATTATATATATATATATATAAATATATATATATATTTTTTAAATATATATAAAAAATAATATCTAAATATTAATATAATAATAAATAAATAAATTATATATATATATATATATTAAAGGCTTTTTGGGCTTTTATTGATAGTGGACAGAGTTTTGAAGGGGGAGAGAGGTGGGAGGAGACATGCGGCAAAGGTCGCCCGGGACGGGACTCGAACCGGGGACAGCCGCGTCAAGGACCAAGGCCTCTGCACATGGGGTGCCCGCTCTAACCACAACGCCACGCGACACCCCTAAATCGAGCTTTTTGGAGTAATCGGACTAAAAACTTCCCTCCTGCAGCGAGCCGAGTCCCAGTTTACATGTCCATCAGAAAATCGAATTATTAAATGAAGTGCGGGCGGGGCTTGTTGCAGTGTAGTCCGATTTGAATCGCATTATCCAGTAAGAGAAGCCGAGCTTCTGAAACTCCAGTTCGGTTCGATTCCAGCCGGACTAAGGTGTATACATGCATTTTAAAAGTCTGATTTCAGTCAGACTAAGGCAATAATTTCTCTTGCTGCATGTAAACGTACTGAGTGTTTAGAAAGCATTTCTACTCCTATGTTAAAATTCAATTAACCGATTGTTTAATCTTTACTAAAGTTCTAAACAGTGGTACAATTGGCTGCAATTCTAAACTTCTGAAGATTCCAGGGAACACCATGGGATCTAGACGTGACAAGAACATAATTTCACCAAAAACCCGTCACGGTCGAGTTGTCCAAGAGCCAAGAGCACTCAGAGAGCTTCAAAAAGACCTGGGAATACCAACTTCATCAGAATAATAAGTAATGCACTCAAACACACACACTGCATAAGACTCCACTGCTGAAGAAAAGAATGACGAAGCCTGCTTCAAGGTTGCTCCAGGAAATTCTGGACAAATCAGTGAAAAACTAGGAGAACACGGTCTGGTCAGGGGAGGCCAAAGTCCTTGTTGGGAGGAAGAATGGTTCTGCACATCACCCGAAAAACACCATGCCAAAAGTAAGGTGTGAAGGTGGGAACATCATGCTGCTATGGTTCTGGCAGACTTCCTTTGGTTCAACGAAAGATGAATGGAGAAATGGAACGGGTGATTATTGACAAGAATGAAAAGGTTATACAATCTCATTCAGGTATCAGGGCCCGCCCAGGACAAATTGCAACCCCCACGTAAATTAAGCTGCAACCATGCAATGTATTGTCCCAAGAAAACCAGCAGAGGGCGCTGTAGGCTATTAATCGGGACTTCTGGAGGCAGTAAAGGAGATACGTTGAGACGGTTGTATGCCAAAATGGGCATTAGAGCTCGGCTTGATAAAAAACAAGAGCAAAGCTAGCACAAGCAGGCTAATACATGCTAATACATGATGCTAATACTTCAGCAGTCTGAGAGAGGCAAGTGCAACCTTGAGTGACATTCTGGTCCACACTCCACACCAGTCGGTGGCGGTAACGCGACAATTTGTTGTTTGCCAGCTTCCAATAAACATCACAAAGACGAAAAACGGCGCTGTGTTATTTGTAGGCTACTATGAGCATGCTAACAGTTGTTATGATAAAAACTTTGTGAGAAATACACCAGAGGAAAGAAATTACCATGGTTTTCAGCAGCAGATCATGTTGGATTGTGGAAGTAAGACTTGTTGTGGACTAACTATTTTATTGGAGGACATTAATTGGACCCTTGTGTTCACGTAAGAAAGAAAATTTTTGTTCAAGATGGCTCTGTTCCGTCAATGTTATTAAGGCTTCAAACGTCGAGTTGCACATTATCTCGCTTTCTGAGTACCGTCTACAGTTATGGTTGTATCCTTGATTAATACACATAGTTGGAATCCCAAGAATCTCAGCTTTCTAATGACGTATACTATGTATACGTCTAAGGCTTTGGGTCTCCAGTGAACCACAGTGAGAACCTTCCCAAAATTACTCCAAGAGCTCATCAACGACTCAACCCAGAGGTAACAAAAGAAACCAAATAATATAATAATAATGGTTTGCATTTATATAGTGCTTTTTGAGACCCTCAAATTACTTTACAATTCCATTATTCATTCACTCTGACACTGGTGGAAGCAAGCTACGATTGCAGCCCTGGGGCAAAATGACAGAAGCCAACACACAGTAGGCGGGTAGGTGAAGTGTCTTGCCCAAGGACACGACGACATGTCGCAGGCGGAAGCAGGAATCAAACCCACGATTTCTGGGTCGCAGGCCGACAACTCTACCACTGAACTACAGCCGCCTCAGTACCACATCTGAAGACCTCGCTGCCTCAGAGCTACCTAAGAGTTCATGACTGAGCAATAAGAAAGAGAGACTGGGCAAAAATGGCCTCCATGGAAGAGTTCAGAGACCAAAACCAACGCTTACCCAGAAGAACATGAAGGCCAAAAACATCCTGACGATCCCGTCTGGGAAAATACTCCAAGGACTGATGAGACAAAAGAAGAGGACCTTTCTGGATAGAAGCACAGAAAAAAACCAAGCACACCAACAGTCAAACACGGTGGTGGTAGTGTGATGGTCTGGGCTGCTTTGGCTCTTTTTCTTTTCCTCACAAAAGACACTAGACACCCAGGTTGAGTTCAGCCCCACTCCCCCCCCGCCCTCGTAGGGGGAGAGCACCTGTTGCTAGATAGCAACAGCCTTCCCGCCAGCAAAGGAGGCCCCCAGCGCCCTAAACCCCGGCGACGTACCTGCCCAGACCAGGAGTAAACCGATGCCGCGGGCGGCTGACCCACCAGGCCGACATCCACCACCCCCCTTCCCTGGCTGATACTCAGCCCTTGGGGAGCGACCACTGCTCTTCAATGGCTCGGCAAGCGACCAAACCCAGCGAACACACCCACCCGCCCTGCACGCCCACCAACCGGCCAGTCCAATCGGCAAGTCCGACCGAACCCGGCCAAACGCCCGTCCCCAGCGCCCAAAGACCAAGACCCAGGAGCACATGCCGGCCGCCAGCCGGCCCCGACCCTGGCAACAGAGACCCCACGCCGGCTGACCACAACCAAGGGACGCGGCGCCCCAGAGCACCAAACCCCCAGGCCCAGCCCAGACCCTACCCAGGCGCAGCACGGCCACCAGGCCTGGGCTGCTTTGGTTCTAATCAAATAAACCCCAAGTTGTGCTCTCTACCAGGAAATCCTGAAGGACAACGTCTGGCCATCAAGGCAAGGCAATTTTATTTGTATAGCCCACTTTCAACAGCAGCGTAATTCAAGGTGCTTTACGTGATTTGGTTATTTAAAAACAAAAACAAAACAAACAAACATGGAAATTAAAAGTAAGAGTAGCAAATTAGCATGAAACACACATTACACATGATGCACAATAACACATTTCATACATATGACATCAATCATTTACTCGAAGGCAATTCTAAACAGATGGGTTTTCAGTCTCGATTTATAGCAGTTTAGAGGTAATCAGTTCATGACCTTTAAACTCAAGCACACCAGGAATAACTGCTTAGTCAAAGCCTAGTCAAAGTTGACCTTAACAATAAGAATAAAACAATTATTCAAAGAATAATGGGCCCAAACTTCCCCAGAGACTCACCCCCAGTTATCGGTCACTGCTAAGGGGGGGAACAACCAGTTATTAGGTTCATATTCACCAGGTTCACCACTAATCTTTACTTACATTGGTTACAGTTAAGTGAGACCAAAGAGGCAGAAGTCATTGCGACCGCCGAGTCTCAGGGTCAGCAGAGGACCTGATCGTCCCGGTCAACGACTCCCAGTCGGCTCTCACTGGGAGTCGACCTCTAACACTCAAAAGCCCCCGAACGTCTTTCGCTCTCCACAGAAACCAGAACCGTGTAATACGCCCTCCCCGGACCGGTCCTCACAGCAAACAGCATAAAAGCAAACGAGGCGGGTCGTCCCCTAACCTTAAGACCAGGTCTTTGTTCTGAGATGCTCTGAATGTTTGCAGGAACCAACACACACGCATACACAGCGCTCTGATTCATTCTGACCAACATGATCCTCTGATGCCACGGTCATACACACATGCCGGCGTCCAGGTATGACACACCTGCACAAACACACACAGAGAGCTGAGCTTCTTACCGTTCTGAAGACAATGGAGACGCCTTCTATTCATTGACAGCAGAGAGAATAAAACACTTTCACACACATCACCGTCTCCTCCTTCCTCTGCTTTCCTCCCTCTCTCTATAACCTCCTGCTTTGCTTTGTCTGCCTCTCTCGCCCAGCCACTCCCCCCGGCTCCTCCTCCTCCTGCATCACCGCCCTCCTCCTCCTCTTCATCGTCTTCCTCTCAGTCTAACCCCTGTCCTCCTTTCCTTCCTCTCTGGGTGGATCCTCCATGGAGCTGCATGACAGCCTCTCCTCCACGTGTCTCCAGTGCGCACTCAGCCGTTCATCCCAGCAGCCATGCGATGCACACACACTCGTTCCCCCCCCGTTATCGTTTATCTGCACACACCTCCCTCAGTCTGCAGCCACATTTTAGCGAGCGTCTCACCTCTGGAATCTCAGTGACGGGATGTGCTGGAGGCTCTTCATGCACGCCGGGGACGGATGCGTGCAGAGAGAGGAGGAATTAGCTGGCGAGCTTGTGAACATCCACAGTGACGGGTGCGTTCTGCAGAACCTCTTCTAACGGCTTCCCTCCTCTCCTCCAAGCGCGTCTCTTTATCTCTCCGTTTGATTTACTGAGGCTGAACCGGAACCAACACCTCATTTCAGCTCTACGTCGCACAATAAGCATCAATTTTAACGTATTAATTCGATTTAAATCGGACAGACCCTACATGGATCTGAGCCATGAAACTGCTTTGAACCGAGGAGGTGAACCTCTGACCCGTCCCTGCTGAAGAAAAGCATCCCCCCCCCCACAGCATGATGCAGCCCCCACCGTGTTTCTCCAGACGGCATGGTGTCAAAGGTAAACCTTAGACAGCGCTGGACCAAGGAGTCAAACTCCGCCGGCCAAATGGGAAGCTAATGCAGAAGTGACAAAAATTGCAGTTCCCCCCTCATCCACCAGGGGGGCTGGCTGCAGACAAAAATGTCAACTTGACAGCAGAAATAAACATGTTTACAGCGTGGTTCAAAAAGTTATTTTAGGTTTTAATAGGTCAAGTTTACCGTCTTGACAATTCTGAGGGGGGTGAATTTTTTTATAACTCATCTGTTTAGCTTGAAATTATTAATAAGGGGGCGTGTCCTTTTGATTGACAGGTCTCAGATCAGCGCTAGCGGCTAGCAGCTAGCTCCAATCTCGGCCGTTTCATTTCTCTGAACTTGACCATCAGTTGCGTTCCTCAACGTTTATTCGTGTTCGGATGTAAATCGTTCTCTTCTTGGACAAAGATGGCTCGCTGGTGTTGTAGTTCTATGACTTTCATAATACCTCTGTAAGGCTATGGGTTACTTTAATGCTCTAGTGGCGCTTCTAATAACAGACTGAGACGGAGCGGTTGGAGTCTTGAATGTTTACTCATGAACACACGAAGAAGAAGAGACCACAAACATTCTTTACCGTGCCCCCTGGTGGTCGCAGCTCGAACAATATCAGATGCACTTAATACAGTTCACCACATCCCCCCTTTTCCAAATAAAAAAAATTATGTATCTTGCCTGTATCTGGAACAACTTCAACATGACAGAACAAAGTACCATGTAACACATTACATTGTATTATTCACCCATTCAAACAATATTTCGTTCCTCTTTTGTCCTTTTTTTTTAAGAAGGTAGAACAACAAAAGAAAACAGATGAGTTAACGATTGACATTCAGTCACTTTATTTAGCAGGGCGCTTGAGTGTAAGTAGGGGCATCAGAAACAGTCACAAGGCAATTTTATTTGTATAGCACACTTTCAACAGCAGGGTAATTTAAAGTGCTTAACATGATTTGGTGATTTAAAAAACAAAAAAAACTATGGAAATTAAAAGTAAAAGAAACACATGATACACAATAAAGCAAGAGAAAGATGAAAAAAAGCAAGAGAGCATGAACACATTTCATACATATGACATCAAGCATTTACTCAAAGGCAATTCTAAACAGATGGTTTTTGGTCTCGATTTCAGCAGCTCTGAACTCGTCAGGAAGTCCGTTCCAGATAAGGGGAGCATAGAAACTGAAAGCTGCTTCTCCATGTTTAGTTCTGAGTCTAGGGATGTTTAGTAGGCTAGAGTTGGAGGACCTGAGTGGTCTTGGTGGTTGGTACCGTGACAACAGGTCTTCATCATACTTTGGTGCTAAGCCATGTAATGATTTATAAACTAGTAAAAGTATTTTAAAGTCTATTCTCTGAGCTACAGGGAGCCAGTGTAAGGACTTTAGAACTGGGGTGATGTGCTCTACTTTCCTGGTTCTAGTGAGGAACACGAGCAGCAGCGTTCTGGATCAGCTGCAGCTGTCTGATTGACTTTTTAGCCAGACCTGTGAAGACGCTGTTGCAGTAATCAATCCAACTAAAGATAAACGCATGGATGAGTTTTTCCAGGTCGTGTTGCAACATCAGTCCTTTAATCCTAGAGATGTTCTTCAGGTGACAGAAGGCTGACCTTGTTATTGACCTTTATGTGACCCTGGAGGTTCAGGTCTGAGTCCATCACTACACCTAGATTTCAGGCCTGATCAGTAGTTTCTAGCTGTATTAATTGAAGCTGTGTGCTGACTGTTGATTGTTCCTCCTTGGGTCCAAAAATAATCACTTCAGTTTTGTTTCTATTCAGCTGGAGAAACTTATGGCACATCCATCCATGTATTTGGTCAATGCATTGATTTAAGGTTTGAATGGGTTCAGAGTCACCTGGTGACATTGTAATGTGTGTGTCATCCGCATAGTTATGGTAGCTAATGTTATTGGTTGCTATAATCTTGTCTAGTGGGAGCATGTAGATATTAAATAAGAGGGGCCCCAGGGGAAGAAGAAGAGTGTGTTTCTTCCTGTGATCGAGCAGGAGATTGATCATCCAAGTCTGACTGATTATCAGCGGATGTGTCTTTGAACCAACTGGGGTGTAATTTCCTCAGATGTCTCCTGTTCCTCCTTAGTATCCTCCCTGCTGGGGTCTGGACTGTGTAGGAACGTGGTTCCTCTCCTTGATGGACGACAACCGCTGTTTCCCAACCCCTCTGTGTTTGTGTGTGTACAGTATCACCTGGTGTTAGTTCTGGTAGCAATCTTGCCCGTTCATCAAAGTGTCTGTATGTCTCTAATCCTGTCAAGAATGTTTCGTAGGGTAGATTGTTTGAGAACAGCAGTGGAACATGGTAACGTGCTGCGCAGGACTCTTCCCATTAACATTTGTGCTGGTGACATGTTCAGTCCTGTAACAGGGGTGTTCCGCAGGGATAATAGCACTAGATGTGGATCTGTGCCGGTTTCTTCAGAGCATGCTTGACAGTCTTTATGGCTCGCTCAGCCATGCCGTTTGATGAGGGATAACCTGGACTGGAGAAGGTGAGTTTAATCCCCCCATAAAGCCGCAAATGATTTCATCTCATAACTATCAAAAGGAACATGATCGCACACTATTTCCTTGGGAATCCCATGTCTTGCGAAGATAGATTTCATCCTCTGTTTCACTGTTTATGCTGATTTGTTTGGAATATTCTGTCCTTCTGGATACTTACTCAGATAATCGATCATCAACAGATATGACTGACCATTTAGATCAAAGATGTCAGCTCCAATCTTCATCCATGGTAGCTCTGGTATGGGGTGCGGGATCAGTGTTTCTGCCCGTTGACTTGGCTGCATCTGTTGACATTGTGCACATATTTCGATCATGGTTTGAATATCGTGTGCAATGCCGGGCCAGTAGAGTGTTTTGCGTGCCTTTGATTTAGTGCGTTGTACTCCTTGATGAGCCAGATGTAACTTTTCCAAGATTACGCTTCGGAAGTTTTGTGGAATCACAATTTTATCCCCGACCATAACGATTTCATTTTGAATGCTGATAATGTGTCTCATTGGCCAGTAACTGTGAAGCTTTCTGTCCAAGCTCTTCCTTTTTGTGGACCAATCTGTCATGTGAATTTCACGGACTGCTTTCAGCACCCTATCAGTCACAGTTGCTGGCTTCAGCTGGGTGAGGGTGTCATCACTTAGAGCATCAGTTGCTTCCAAGCCAAATACAACCTTTTGGTCTTGATGACTTTCATCCAGATTGTCTTTTCCGCTGTTTGTCACGGCACGGTAGAGTGTGTCAGCAATGTACATGTGCTTTCCTGGCGTATACATGACAGTCAAATCATACCTCTGTAGTTGAAGAAGCATTCCTTGGAGCCTTGCTGGTGCTTTGCAGAGCGGTTTGCGCATAATCCCTTCAAGAGGATTATGATCAGACTGTCCTGTCACTGGTCTCCCATACACATACTGATGGAATATTTTAGCAGCAAACAATGGCCAGCAGTTCCTTCTCTGTCTGCGCATATCTCTTCTCGGTGTCGGTGAGTGAAGCATAACATACTGGATGACCTTCCTACAGCAGGCACGCTCCCAGGCCCTCTTTAGAAGAGTCTGCCTGTAGTGTTAGCGGCTGCTTCTGGTCATAAAATCTCAGGACTGGTGCTTGTGTGAGTGCACTTTTGAGCTTCTGGAGTGCCTCACTGTGGTGTGGTTGCCATTGCCAAACAGCATCCTTTTTAAGCAGCTGCCTTGGTGGGGCTGTCAGTGATGCTTCATTAGATATGTACTGTGCTAGGAACTTCGTCATCCCAAGCAAGCGTTGGAGGCTCCGTTTGTCTTCAGGTGTGGGCATGCCAATAATGGCGCTGACTTTTGAGTCATCAGCTTTTTGCCCCTTCGCTCCCATAATGAGCCCCATGCATTTGACGGTGTTCACTTTGAACTGAATATTGTCCTTATTAAACTTTACATTTCGTGATTCTGCTCTCTCCATAACTTTCTGCAGAATCTGGTCATGTTCATGTTCTGACTCAGCTGCGATGATCATGTCGTCTGCTATGATAAAAACACCAGGAATGTCCCGTCCCCAAAGGCTTCACAGTTCTTTTGTTGGAACACTTCCCTTGCGGATTTAATCCCAAAGTGAAGTCGAAGGAAGCAATATCGACCCCATGGAGTGTTGAATGTACACAATTTTGACAACGGCTCATCCAGCTTAATCTGCCAATATCCATCTTTTTTGTCCAGTATTGTGAATATTGACTTTCCTGCCAGTCGACTACGGACATTTTCATGAGTAGGAATGGAGTAGTGCGGGCGCTTGATTGCCCGATTCAGGTCACAAGGATCCAAACACACCTTTAGTGTACCGTTCTTTTTTTGAGTAGCGACTATGGCTATTAACCAGCTGGTCCAGTAACAGGTGTTATCACCCCCCTTGTCTGTAAGTCTTTAAGAGTCTCTTTAAGGTTGTCCCTACAGGCACATTTCTGCATCCATGTATGACAGGTGTGACAGCTGTATCGATATGTATGCGAGGAACTCCAGGAAACTCACCCAAGCCTGTGAATACTTCCGAGTATCCCTGTAGAAGCCCCTCTTTGGTGGCTGGTGGTCTGCTCAGCTGTGGAGTATTAGCGTTGAGCATGTCTACTCTCCTCACCAGTTGCAACTTTTTGCAGGCTTCACCACCCAGAATCGCTTTATCTGTGTGACTGGAGACCAAAAAGTCAAGGACCACACTGCATCTGGTAGTTTTGACCTCAAGAGATACTGCACCATCTACATTTACTTGTGTGCCAACAAAAGCTATCAACACAGTCTTTGTGGGTTTTAGCTGAATGGGACCTGGGAATTTGCTGTAGATACACATAGGGAGCACATTTGCATCCGCTCCTGTGTCAAGTTTAAACGTGATTGGGACATCTCTTATCTTGGCTGTTTCCTTCTAGTGTTCTGTCTCACCTTTGTCGCTGTACACAATCCCTATGTATAAAGTATCCATATCGGTCACTATCTTGTTTACAGCCTTTTTTTTGTACGGTTGTTTCTTTCCATGTTTGATCTGCATACATTTGAAAAGTGGTTATTTTTTTCCACAGTTGTGGCATGTTGCTCCATATGCTGGACATTGTTTTGGCTCGTGTTTACGTCCACATTTAGTGCACACTGTATGCTTAATATTGACCTTACTTCTATTGAGTCCTGATCTCTTGTATCCAGGCGCTTTTTTTCCAACATGTCCACAGCTGCATCTTGACCAGTTGGAGTTGACTGCATCGCTTGGATCTGTGATTTGGCCACCTCTGCAAGGTTTCAACAGCCTTATTCAGAGTTAGTTCCTCATCACGAAGCAGCCTCTTTCAGACGTGTGTCATTTATGCTAAACACTAACTTATCTCTTATGTTGTCCACGTCTTTGCTCTTTTGACGAAGCTCTGTGACGTACCCATCTACTGTAGACTAATTCCGACCGACATTGGATATGACCAAAACTGGTGACGTTCAAAAACAATGTTCTTCTGAGGACTGCAATATGATTTGAATGCTCGTAGGACGTCTTCCACGGTGAGTTCATCTCCGGCTTGCGCAATGGTGAGCATATTATACACTTCTAGCGCCTCCTCGCCGATAGCGTGAAGAAGGATCGCTTTTTGAACCTTTACATCTTTTTCAGACGCACCTGTGGCTGTCATGTAAATCCTAAACCTTTGCTCCCATCTTTGCCACGCCTCAGATAGGTTGCCGGTGAGTGTAAGCGGTGTTGGTGGCTTGAACTGCTCCATACTCGTTCGCTCTCACTGCAGTTAGCTCCAGGCTAATGTCCTCACTGCTCACACACGCCGGTGTTTATATATACTCACGCCAGCCGAACTTCTGACACCATGTTGTAGTTTTATGACTTTCATAATACCTCTGTAAGGCTATGGGTTACTTTAATGCTCTAGTGGCGCTTCTAATAACAGACTGAGACGGAGCGGTTGGAGTCTTGAATGTTTACTCATGAACACACGAAGAAGAAGATACCACAAACATTCTTCACCGTGCCCCCTGGTGGTCACAGCTCGAACAATATCAGATGCACTTAATACAGTTCACCACAGCTGGGGTATTGATTGCACTAACGAACCATCCAAAAAGTCTCTGCTCCATTTCCTTCAGGAAGTAAAATTATATTTCTGTTGTGCATTTAAGATAACTCTGCTTGGTCAAAAATGGGGTGAAATTATCACATTTTTTCTTACTTTACATACTGATTATTAAGACTTGTTTTAACTTGTAACTGAACATCCACTGTGTCCTGTTATCAACTTTTAACTTTCTGTAACATAGAAAGTTCTCTTATATCAGATCTTCTGTTCCTTCTGTGTTTCTGCTCTGTCTTCTCAAACCCCCAGACGGTCGTGGCAGATGGCCGCTCCTACTGAGCCTGGTTCTGTTGGAGGTTTCTTCCTGTTAAAGGGGAGTTTTTCCTCTCCACTGTCGCTACATGCTTGCTCAGTATGAGGGATTGCTGAAGGATTGCTGTGGTTGGAAATCTGCCCAACCTCACGCCAATGACTGACGCAATCTGCTGGGATTCCTTAAATAGGAAACTTTTTAACTGATTGGAATGTTTGTATAAATGTATTGAAATTACTTCTTGTTAAGTGTCTTGAGATGACATCTGTTGTGAATTGGCGCTATATAAATAAACTGAATTGAATTGAATACTGATTATTAAGACTTGTTTTAGTTAGTATTCACATAGTTTTAGTGAAAGTTATGGACCAACAAGGAATTATGATTTTATTTGACAAAATTATTGAATCCCCCTAGAAGGCAGAGGGGTAGCAGAGTCGCTTAACAACGGTTTTCTGACTAAAAGCGCCCGCTAACCTCCGTTAGCTTCAGTTAGCTCCGGGTTAGCTCAGTTAGCTCGTAGAACATCGGCTCAGAGTTTGATGGGTGTCAATCACAGCCCCACCCTCAGCTCCACCTCTTTGCCCATTTTTTGTATTTTCCAGGCGTGACGAGACGCGTGACGCGGCCAAGATGGCGGTGGTGGGAACTGTCCTGGACATGTGCAGGGGGGCAATTTTTTGTTTTTGCTCATTTTAACCGACGGGGTAAAAACAAATCTGGTCCTAATCTATTTTACCAGTCAATTTTTTAAATAATATTGACATATTCAGTATTATTTAATTTTCATAGATTTTTATTCAATCCGAACAAACTTAACAGTGCCAGTACACATCAAGCAGATTATTGGGCTACATGTATTAATTATGAACCTTTCACCTGCTGTGGCCTGAACGCTCCCGCTTGTGCATAATGGAGGCTGGAATTATGAGCTCCACTTCAGCCAAGGTTTTGAAATCAGGGAACATTTCCATGATTGCATTGATCAGAGTTCGGCAAGACTCTCTGAACGACCACATTTTTCTGATCGTTTCAGCGGGAGGAAATCCCACAGCATGCGCTCCTTCTGCATCAGTGGCTAAACTGGAGGGATTGGTCACCGGCGTCCGGTGCCGTCACATATCAAACGCCTCAGTAACTCTTCAACGCGCCGTCAGCTCCTGGACACCGAGATGCATTGACTACGGTGTCCAGGTGTGAGACGATGACGAGCTTTTTCTGATTGATTCAGTTACCCGAACTTCCAAGCGTAAAGTTAGAAATGTCAGCACGTCTCCACCAAGTGGTCAGGGGTGGGAATTGCAACCTGTCAAAATGACGGACGGCGTTCTGATTTTTCCATCACCCTAAAAAAATAAAAAACAGGTCAAATGCGAAAAAATATTTGGTTAAAGCAACCTTTATCTTTGATGGGAAAAAACGGAAAAAAACGTTTTTTTACTTTAATCTCAGAACTCTGACTTTAATCTCAGAATTCTGACTTTAATCTCAGAATTCTGACTTTAATCTCAGAATTCTGACTATAATCTCAGAATTCTGACTATAATCTCAGAATTCTGACTATAATCTCAAAATTCTGACTTTAATCTCAGAATTCTGACTTTAATCTCAGAATTCTGACTTTAATCTCAAAATTCTGACTTTAATCTCAGAACTAAGACTTTAATCTCAGAATTCTGACTTTAATCTCAAAATTCTGACTTTAATCTCAAAATTCTGACTATAATCTCAAAATTCTGACTTTAATCTCAGAATTCTGACTTTAATCTCAGAATTCTGAATTTAATCTCAGAATTCTGAATTTAATCTTAGAATTCTGATTTAAATCTCAGAATTCTGAGATAAAAATCTCAGAATTCTCATTTAAATCTCAGAATTCTAACTTAAATCTCAGAATTCTAACTTCAATCTCAGAATTCTGACTTCAATCTCAGAATTCTGACTTCAATCTCAGAATTCTGAATTTAATCTCAGAATTCTGAATTTAATCTCAGAATTCTGAATTTAATCTTAGAATTCTGATTTAAATCTCAGATTTCTGAGATAAAAATCTCAGAATTCTCATTTAAATCTCAGAATTCTGAATTTAATCTCAGAATTCTGATTTAAATCTCAGAATTCTGAGATAAAAATCTCAGAATTCTCATTTAAATCTCAGAATTCTGACTTCAATCTCAGAATTCTGACTTCAATCTCAGAATTCTGACTTAAATCTCAGAATTCTAACTTCAATCTCAGAATTCTGACTTAAATCTCAGAATTCTAACTTCAATCTCAGAATTCTAACTTCAATCTCAGAATTCTGAGATAAAAATCTCAGAATTCTCATTTAAATCTCAGAATTCTGAATTTAATCTCAGAATTCTAACTTCAATCTCAGAATTCTGACTTCAATCTCAGAATTCTGACTTCAATCTCAGAATTCTGAATTTAATCTCAGAATTCTGACTTTAATCTAAAAATTCTGAATTTAATCTCAGAATTCTGAATTTAATCTCAGAATTCTGAATTTAATCTCAGAATTCTGATTTAAATCTCAGAATTCTGAGATAAAAATCTCAGAATTCTCATTTAAATCTCAGAATTCTGACTTCAATCTCAGAATTCTGACTTCAATCTCAGAATTCTCATTTAAATCTCAGAATTCTGACTTCAATCTCAGAATTCTGACTTCAATCTCAGAATTCTGACTTCAATCTCAGAATTCTGACTTCAATCTCAGAATTCTGAATTTAATCTCAGAATTCTGACTTTAATCTAAAAATTCTGACTTCAATCTCAGAATTCTGAATTTAATCTCAGAATTCTAACTTCAATCTCAGAATTCTGACTTCAATCTCAGAATTCTGACTTCAATCTCAGAATTCTGAATTTAATCTCAGAATTCTGACTTTAATCTAAAAATTCTGAATTTAATCTCAGAATTCTGACTTTAATCTCAGAATTCTGAATTTAATCTCAGAATTCTGATTTAAATCTCAGAATTCTGAGATAAAAATCTCAGAATTCTCATTTAAATCTCAGAATTCTGACTTAAATCTCAGAATTCTAACTTCAATCTCAGAATTCTGAGATAAAAATCTCAGAATTCTCATTTAAATCTCAGAATTCTGACTTAAATCTCAGAATTCTGACTTCAATCTCAGAATTCTGACTTCAATCTCAGAATTCTGAATTTAATCTCAGAATTCTAACTTCAATCTCAGAATTCTGACTTCAATCTCAGAATTCTGACTTCAATCTCAGAATTCTGAATTTAATCTCAGAATTCTGACTTTAATCTAAAAATTCTGAATTTAATCTCAGAATTCTGACTTTAATCTCAGAATTCTGAATTTAATCTCAGAATTCTGATTTAAATCTCAGAATTCTGAGATAAAAATCTCAGAATTCTCATTTAAATCTCAGAATTCTGACTTCAATCTCAGAATTCTGACTTCAATCTCAGAATTCTGACTTCAATCTCAGAATTCTGAATTTAATCTCAGAATTCTGACTTTAATCTAAAAATTCTGACTTTAATCTCAGAATTCTGAATTTAATCTCAGAATTCTGAATTTAATCTCAGAATTCTGACTTTAATCTCAGAATTCTGAATTTAATCTCAGAATTCTGAATTTAATCTCATTCCCATTCTACTTTTAGAAATCCTAGGAACTACAAGTAAACCTGCATTCTGAGAGCATAGTGCTCTGTTAGGAACATATGGAACAATTAATTCAATTCAAAAACACTTTATTGATCCCAGAGGGAAATTAAGTGTTGTAGCTCATATAATTAATTCTTTAAGGAGTTGTTGTAGATGATGATGGCTGTGGGCAGGAAGGATTTCCTGTAGCGGTCTGTGTTGCAGCGAAGCTGAAGAAGCCTCTGACCGAAGACGCTCTGTTGTTGCATGACTGTCTCATGAAGAGGATGCTCAGGGTTGTTCATAATGTTTTTGATTTTATGAAGAATCCTTCTTTGCATCATCATCTCCAGATGTTCCACAGTCGTCCCCAGAACAGAACCAGAACAGAACCAGAACCTTCTTTATCAGGTTGTTGAGCCTTTTTAAATCCCTGGCTCTGATGCTGCTACCCCAACAGATGACGGCTGAAGAGATTACACTCTCCACAACAGACTTGTAGAAGATCTCCAGCATCTTGTTGCAAACCTTGAAGGACCTAAGCTTCCTCAAGAAGTCCAGTCTGCTCTGTCCCTTCTTGTAGACGGCTTCACGGTTCAGTCTCCAGTCCAGTCTCAGGGTGTTTCCAGGCCTAATTAAGTGGACTAGTATTTGTTTTAGGGTCTTATTCTCCACAAAAAAACGGAGTAATTGTCATGTTATTGTCGTCAAATCCCAGATCCGCTTGGAGCGGCCAAGCTAACTTTTTCAACACCAAAGTGGTTTAAAACTATTTGCAGGGATGGAGTACTCTATTCCTGACCAGTACCGCGGGAAGTAGGGGTGCTGCAGCACCCCCTGCTGGTGACCTTAAAGATATATTTACCCTAAAACAAATACATTCATTCAATTTAAAAAAGGGGGGAAGAAAATGCTAAAATTTCACTAGAAACTAACAATTATCAATTGTCATAGTGTGGCTTAATGTTTTGTGTAATTATTCTAGTCATAGTTATAGGCGTCATTTTAACATGTTTATAATTGACGGGTTTGTCCCCACCAAACCTGATGTGGAAATTCTTTGCCAGAACTGATCTAACAGTTTCCACATAGCCTCAGTATCTGATCGGACTATTATTTAAATCACTTTGATCCACTTCTTTATGCAATCAGGTTTTCTTTCTGCAAAGATGCTGCTGTTAAGATTTTTAAAGACTCCTAGTTCGCTCCAAGTACGCTCAGCGCCTGCAGAGTCCTGCAATGTGGCGGGTACCGTTTCAAGATGGAAAGAAAATACATAATCTACATGTCATGGGTCTGGCAGAAGTTTCTTTACTGCGGGTGGGCAATTAAATATTCATGTCATATTTTTGTTTGTTCAAGACTCCCTAAGAGAATCTTTCCATTGTGTTTGTGGAGACAGCGTGCCACAAAAGTCCCCCCAACTTTGCGCTGAAAGCGAAATATTCTCGCAGTCTTGGCATCCAGCGCTCTCAGAAAGAGAACAGAGAACAGAGTTAAAACCAGGGACTGGACAATATATTATTATAATATTTCTGCACAGTGATCTCTGCATAAAATAACTTTTAGCTGTGAAAGATATGAAAGACATAATTGATCTGGCTCTGTTGTGTGTTGATAGCGGACAGGTTTTTTTTTTGTCATCCTGTACTCATCCTGCATTTTCAGTCCAGCTGTGGATACCTTGTGCAGTATTTTCTCCACCACTGCATCGTCTCGAAGCGCTTCCATGCGCTTTTTTTTGAACACTTGAACTCCGACATGTGAAATCACCATTGTTGGAATAAGCATGTAGCCAATGCTAATGTTAGCTTGTTATATCAGGTCCGATTACTGGATAAATTTATAACTAAGTGTACGGGTGACGTGTCAATTATTTTCAGTTTTCAAATTTATCTTAAGCCCGTTTTATTATTTTGCACATGCTACTGTGTTAGCTTGGCGATAGCGTCAGGGGCCTTGCTCTCCAAATAATTCGTTAGACAAATGTGAGGAGGGGTCAGTGTTATTTTAAGGTTTCCTGAACCACAAAAAAAAAAAAAAAAATCTGCAAAACCAAAAAAAAATACAGCTGTGAAATAAGGAAGTAAACAGATAATATACAAGTATACATTTGTAATATTCTTTGCCCAAAGAAAATCATGAGTTCCCCAGGGATGTGTGCTCAGACCAGTTTTCTTAGCTTAGCTGCTTACGCACAAAACGGGGTCTGAAAACTGCCCAAGTCACTTTCTATGCCAAGTTTGGGATTTATAAAAAAGAAACGTGGCGGAACAATGTGTGCAACTTTAAGCTCACTAAGGACCTTGCTCCTCACACACATTTTGGACAGGGAGGACACCGGCAGCGCAGCCGGTGAGACGGAAACATGGAGGATTAAAGCCACATTCTCAGACTTCTAGAGTTTCACAAACAGGAACACACAACCAACAGTCAGCCCCCCCCAACGTGTCTGAACTGGAATTAAAATAAGAATCTGAATGAAAATATGTTTTATTTAAGAATATCACAGTATGTTCATATGTCCGTCTTCATATTACACAGCAATTGCACCTATTGGTGCATTAATTGTGATGTGTAGAAATATAAATCCTGCAGTGACCCTCCTGCATAATGCTGCACAGTGGGAGATCTGGCGCTCATTGAGGATCAGCCAGTGGCAGCATCAGGATGGGGGGAGGTCTATGAGATAAACTGGGCCGATGTTAGATCTGCTGACCCAACAGAACAGTGGATCTCGTCTCCAATCACATTCTGGCTGTGACATGCCGCTGTAGGTCCCAGTTGTGCTCGGGGTCCTGCGCCTCCATATGACGTCGTGCTACATGATTGGATGGACCATTGCACATTGATATAGTTTGCAGTTTTTTTAAAGAACTTTATTGAACAACTAGCCAGTAAACAACACACGAACAAATAAAGTATACAGAAGAATTCAACAGATACAAACAGCCAGGGGTGTTATAATAAATATAGACATGCAAAAATGGCCGTATACGAATTGTTTTGAGAGGCTTTTTCTTGATAGTCTGATATTGATTTTATGTACAGTTAAAGATTTTTCCATCGTAAGGGAAAATTCGCCAAAAATACGGTTAATAACAACCTGCTAAACTCTTTCCAAAGCCCATGTGTGTAAGAGCAGAACCAGAAAAAGATGCGACGTTTTCTTGATGATCCCCACTGGAGCTGTTAACATTTATGTCTCTCTTAAATTTGACCAAATAGAGCTTGGCAGGGTTAAAAATTCGCCGCAATGTAGTTTGTCCAAGTGGCGTTGCCGTAGTGTGACGTCATCGGCGAGCGCAGGGACCCCAAGCAGATCTGGTACAGACACTATTTCCCTTTTTGCCTTTTTTTTAAATGTCCTCCACGCTGCAGCATCGACAACGCTGGGTCACTCTCAGCTCTTCCATTTATTTGTGACCCCCACATAATATTTTGCACAGATAATACTTTTAAAAAGTGGACTTTAAAACGCACCTTTTCTGTCAGGCTTTAAACATCTAGGAGCGCTGAAACGTTATCACCTTCTGCTGTAATTTAGTTTTTGTTTTAATTAGCTTTTATCCCAATCTTATTGTTACTACAAGAAGTAATCATATCATTCAAACTTTATATTTATTCTTATTTGTGTTATCGCTTGTTCAGCTGCTTTTATTTTTTATTTTAATATTTCTACTCTTGTCCTGTTACACATTCTCTTATTGCTAATTATATTTTTGTCTTTTATTGTGAAGCACTTTGGTCGCCTTTTGGCTGAGTAAATCTCTACATAGATGAACATTCATTGATTGATTGAAATAAAACGGTTTTCTGTGCTTCCACTCTGCGCTTTCTCCGCCTCTCGGTTGCCATGGTTACCTGTTAACATGTATAGAACCGCCCCATATCAGCCGGCTTCGCGTGCCGCTGTTCGTACTCAACATTTTGAAAAATAAAAAATTATACTTAGCCCATCAAATAACTCAGATGGATTAAATTTAAAGATTATGTGGAAAACAAAGGTTTAATAATTTATACTTCCCAAAACTATTTAGAAACTTTTAATTTCTTTTTTTCCTTTCTTTGGACCAGAACATGTAAAGTTTAGATAAAACCTGGTTTTATATATATATATATATATAAATTATAGTAATATATATTAATTAATATAATTAATTAATTATATGAGCTATACCAACATATATATATATACACACACACACACACACACACACACACACACACACACACACACACACACACACACACACACACACACACACACACACACACACACACATAGAGTTTATCGCAATGCAATCCCTTTTGATCATAGAAACATCTTGAGAAGAAAAGATGGGAAATAGTAAAAAGGAAATGGTGGAAAAAAGCAGGTGGGAATAAATTAGTAAAAAGCACAACAAACGATCAGTGCTACTCCCAGCTAGTTTTTTACAGGTGAACCAGAAGGTGCGCCTACCTGCTAAAAAGGCAGCCAGGTCCCAGAAGTGTGCAGACAGAACAAAGGGCAAAGGTCGCAGACATCTCGAACGGCGAACATCCCGGCTATCTTTCTACGTGCCTTATTTTTGTTGGAGTTGCCATGTGATGGTAACGATTGCCTGAAGGCTTTTCTTCAGATTTTATTGACACACACCCGTTTCTCTTCATTTAGACTGAGGACTTTCATTGTTTCCTCGACATACAAACTCAGCCATCCTGAAGGAAACAGACTTTCCTCTTCTGAAAGGTTCCACCTTTTAGTGCAAAAACATGCATTTCTCAGTTGCAGACACCAACATTTTATTTCTAATACATTATGCAGATTTTTTTTCCAAGTGGCAGCAGACAGATCAAGCAGGATGATGCTTTTTTTTTTTTTAAAGGAATTGATGGATGCCGTTTGCTCCCTTTAAATTAACTGGTTTCCATGGTTTCCTTGGAAGTGGAGATTGAGGAGAACAATGTTTCATCTTCCCCCCTGCGTGTCCTTGGAGGAGCAAAAAAAACATAAATCAGTGCTGATTCTCCAAAACGTGGAGGCCCGGTGGCTTTAAGGTGCAGTAAAAAGCGACTGCGTTTCTCAGTCAGAGACCTGCCAGGCTCCTAATGCGAACCGTGTTATCTGGTGAAAACATGCCGTCAGGTTCAGTCGGTTCGTCAGTCACACAGGTGGGAACGGGTCAAAGACACTAACGAAGGTGGGAGGAAAACAAACCGAAACATTCAGGTAAGTCAGGAAGAAAACTAGCCTATTTTAGGGCCCTAAAGATGATTTGGCGGTGCAGATTTTAGTGAAAGAACGGTACCTTACAGATAATATTTCAAGAATTTTGACTTCTTGTTTTAAAAAATTGTTGGAAGATATATTTAATATTCGGTAGATATCTTAATGATGAATATAACCACTCAAACATATTTAAAATGCAACTATACAGCTAGCATGAAATCACTTTAGTATGAATGAGTTAAAATATTTGTTCTCTTCCCATCTGTTTCCTAAAGTATTGATCATTTACCAATAATAGTTTTTAAATAAAACATTAATTCATCAGAACATCTATAATATTCTCAACCAAGTGATAAAATATGCTTTAGAGTATTTAGAAAGAAGATCAAATTGCCTCCCTGCTTGAACAGATTAACTGTAATTACAGTGACAGCTAAATGAGATGAGCCACCTTCAGAAAATATCTTCAGGTAATGACATAATTAAGTCTACATGGTGAGATAATGATCGTGAAAATGATTCCTTCTGCAGTGCAGGTTTTAAAACCTACTTTTTGGATAAAATATGATTTTTTTTGTTCGTATTTCTGAGCAGCTGGTTGGAAATTACGGTTCAGGCAATCTTTAGGTGGCCAATATTCAAATAATGACCATTTGTGTTAATATAAATATTTATAAACTCCTTTGTGTTGTTAATTACTTTGAGTGCTTGAGGTTATTAAGGATGTAAATAAAGATTTGTTATTAACTGATAATGTCTTACAAATGGCTAAGTAAGGTCTGTAAAGCTGCAGAAACTTTTGATTTTTTTACAGACTGATAAAGCCATGTTTCTGTGAGAAATCAATGCACTGTGCAGATTTTCTTTTTAAAAATATTGTCACATTATGTTTTTTATTGTAGATGTTTTATAGCATTTTTAAAAAAACATTTTAAGTGGGTTAGGTTTAAAAATGTGTACTTTTAAAATGTAATATGTGTTAGATTAAATCAATAAGCTGTGTTTTTTTGTTGTGTGTTTAAATTTTAATTGATAACAAGCTCTATCATGAGTCCAAAAATAATGTAGACTTTTTCTTACATCAGCAGTAGAGGCATTTTTCTCTATGGACCATGTTGGTCAGTCACAACTAATTATCACATTGTTGTTTTGTCAAATTAGCAATTTGATTTTAGCCGACTTTGTGTTTAGCTGTTATCATAATGCAACAATATCCAACTAATTATTGCCAAGCCCGTGTTGCTTCTTAACAATATTGAACTATTATGGAAAGAATTTTAGATTTAAAGACCTTAAGAAACATTCATGTATGCAAACTCAATAAATGGATGTGGTTTTGGGAAAAAGCTCAAATAAAATGTAGGACAGACGCGAAGGACTGTTGACCAGCCATTCTTGATGTTAGCATAAAGTTTGGAGGCTTTTCTGGCTGTTAAAATAAAAGAAAGAAAATAAATACAACTTAAAAGTGACGGAACAGAAAACATAAGCCTACCCTCTGTCCACCGCTGCGGTTGTGTGAAGCCGTGTTGGTCAGAGATCTTTTAATCCATGTGAAAAGTGATCATACCCTAGCTACTGGCTGCAGATTAGCTTCGTTAGCTTCATCTGCAAGCAGAAAAACTGATTTCACTTAAATGCAGAAACAGATTCAGGGTCTCACAATGAGCAAAACAAGGCAGAGAGAAACAATTTCCACCTCATCCATTCATCTCAGCAGCTCAAGGCCACAGATGCTTTGTCAGCAGGTTAAAACTCGTCTTCATAGCTTCATATTACACAGAAGGTAAGTAGAGGGCAACTAGGTGCTAATAAAAAGCATAATACCATTAGTCCATCTACTGAAAAGGACATTTTCCCCCGTCAGCTTCAGCTGTCACTCACTAATGCAGTAATCTGGAACCCGTTGCGCCTTTGTTGGTGAGGTGAGTCAGCACCGTCAGCGAGGAAGCAGAAACAGTCTGAATATGACATGTTAGTCATGTAAGGAGTCATTTATAGAGGTGTTGAGGTGAAAAGCTGAGCCTCTGTTGCTGATGCCACTTCATTAGTTGGATTCTTCCTCAGCGGGCTTCAGGACCTCCGTTAGAACATAAAGGAAGTCCAAAGCATTGGTTGAACATCCAGATAAATCCAGTGGGAAGGTAAAACACATTCTAAAGTGAGTGAATGAGTTTGATCCGTCTCTTTGAGCGTTTCCCAGCGCCACCTTTTCCTCCTCCTCTTGCTGATAGCACTCCACCTCCTGCCACCTCCTCCATTCCCGTCACTAAGACTTTAATTGAATTATCCCTCACCTGCTTGCTCATTCTACCTCCTCTTGACCTCGGATACTCTCAGCAGGGGCCTGTTAACGGGACCAGGAGTCTCAGACCCAGGTAGCGGACCGCTTATGAAAATGTCACGGTTTTAAAAGGGTTTACTGAAATTATTTGGTTGATTTTGAACACTTAAATGTGCAATATGTTAAGAAATGTACAGTGAAATAACCACATAACAGTCTAATGTCTCAATCGTGTTGGAAGGAACGTTACATTGAAACATTTCAATTCAATTCAGTTTATAGCGCCAATAGCGCAAAATAGATCATGTCGTAATGTCGCAATGCATTCTGGGAGGTAGCCCTAGACAAACAATCAAGCATCCTGCACGGGCGCCTATGGGTCCGCCTGAGTCGCTCCAATAGTCACAAAGTTGTAATTTCGTCTCATAAAGACGTTCAAACGGGAAAAAACTGAGCGCTGATGTTGTTGTATGTTCAAATCAGACATTGGAGAAAGTTATGAGAAACAAATCATAAAATAATGAGAAAAAGAAAAAGCCATAATAAATGTATAAAAAACAATCATTCTTGACAACGGTACAAAAAACACAAACGACATTTATTTTATGAGTCAAATGAACCTTCTGCCACTCAGATTTACTCGAAGGGGAATTAGTGTACCAGCCGCTGTCAGGCGTTGTCACGGTAACAGGTGTCATTTGGCTAGCGAGTCCTTTATTTTTCAGTTCATAACCATTTACCACCATCCACTCCAGGATGAACCTGTACTTTTACTGCAGTCCATCTCCGCACTTTTTCAACAGCCTCTCATAGCGACACATTTTCACTTTCAACATGACATTCGAGGCGGAAATCGATGATGAGCAGGGGTCGCCATCAAGAAAAAAACCCCTGGTGTGTCTTTCTCCATCTAAACAACCTCCTCCATTTTATATTTCATCATCTGTCAGATGCATTTCAATTTCACATATAATTTCTGCCTTCGCATTGACTTCCAAGCGCTCTGTGTGTGTCATTTCTTTTTTTAAATTGGTAAATACGGTTCGTTTGTCTAGCGTTAGCACCCAGCAGCACGTGCGCGGCTAAATTGTGACGGCAACTGTGAAGTAGGCCATTCGCAACAGAGTAACAGATAGATATGCAAAAGAGGGACTTTACAAGAAAAGTCATTTCAATACAATCCAGATTTCCTTCCCAGCCAGCTGGGTGGTCGCAAGTTTTGATCAGAGGGACGTAGTCATTGTTTATAATCTGTCCCGCCTCCATACTTCCTGGTTCCAGAGCCAATAACATGTCAGCCCACAAGGTTGCCAAGTCTTCAACACAAACACTGCGCCGCCATGTGTAATTCGACACCAAACGGGATAGAGGCTAACGTTGAGCTAACAATGCTAGCTGTAAAAAATTGTCAAGCTACTTTTTTCAATGACCAACAGCACAATATTGCACGGAAAGGTATTTATCTACTTAGGTATCTACTTTCCGTAAATGGCAACCCAGCATGAAACTCATGAAGGGGAGTGGGTGAGCGTGAACTCTTGTTTTTCTACACGGACTGCAGTACTCACATTTGACCACAAGATGTAATTCTTATATTGCACCTTTAAACTATTTTACTGTCCACACACAAAATAAATAATTCCACAGCAAACAAAACAGCTACCAGGGTCAAACCTATTAACCCCTTAAGAAGTGATATTCATATTGAGCAGTAGCACAAACCTTTGATGAGCTTCAACTTTGAGATGCTTGTAAACTTGCAATATCAACTCAACACTGAGGGTTTTCTGATGGTTTTCACAAAGCAGGGGATAGAGATGGACGGTTCAACTTTTTTTAGTCCCAAGTCCTTCGTCCAAAGTCAGAGTCAAGTAATTAAGTCTCTAACGACTGAAATATACATTTTCTCATCAAATCACCAACATCTAGGTCACCAACAACTCCAAATCTGAACTGTTTGAAGCGTCAAGGGCGTCAGGTTTACATGTAAAGTCAATGCAGAAGCGCGCCGACGTGCGTCAGGGTTTCACGCGCATTTTTGCGCCACAAAAACACATTTCTGCCTCATTCGCGGGTCACATTCAGGTGAATGAAGCGTTTGATGCATTTTGTGCATTTGCGCGTGACGCGTTTTTGAGTCCGCCGCTGAAGTTGAAAAGTCTGAACTTCGGCGTCAATTTGCGCCGCGTCAACCAATCAGGAGCCTGGTGACGTGGTGTCACGCGATGCTGTGACCCAGTTTATGGGGTCAGGTCTGGCAAAATTCATTCATCCAACATGGAGGAAATAGTGGTAACAGCCGTGGCTTATCGCCCCGAGCTGTACGACACCAGCTGCTTTCTCTACAGATACGGGAATAAAAAGGAGCTCGTTTGGAGGAATAGAAGTGAGGAGATACGGCAACCTGGGAAGTTCATTTCACTTTTAAAAGTTTTCACGTTACTGACCCTGCAAACATGTGCAGGGTACTCTCCATAGTAAATAGAGAAAGGAGACTCTTCCAACGCTAGATCGACAGCTGCCATCTTGGTAAAACACCGTCTGGCACTAGCTCCTCCCACAGGTTGCGTATTTCCGGCTTGTCGCACGTCGAGGTGCGAATTTTCAAGCGTCATACGTCATACACGGCGCGTTTTTGACACTGGTGTGAACGCACATAAATTATTACATGAACATTTGAAAATTATCCTTAAATATTTATTCAAAGTTCTCTTTCAATCTTTCAATATTTAATTTAGCATGCAAATAATCTGCTGAAGGCTGCCTTACCTTTATAAAAGGGTAATATTTATCCATTAGAGTTATAAATGGGCATTTATGTTCCAAGACCGATAACAGAGATTAAATGCTGATGATGTTGATTTTCTGCTTTTATGTCTTTGTAATGACCAAGAACATGTACACACATAGCCGGAGCTTTTTAAAAACGAATATTTTCACCACCTCATGTTTAATAAAATCTCCATCCACACCTATCCGCATAAGTGCGTTGTTAAACACATTCATACACCTGCCAAACCTGTAGGGGGCAGTAGTTCCCCCCAAATCCTATCCACTCAGAGTAACTTGCTATGGTCTAACTTCTACATAGAACAGTAATTGAGCTTGTAAAAACAAGCAAACAAAAACGCCAACACGTCTCTGAAGGTTACTCTGTTTTTCTTGAGAAATATTGCATTTTTTTAACCTGTATACTTTCTAATTTTTGGTGCTGTGAAGCTGGAAGGATTTTTGTTGTAAGTTCTTCAGTTTTTGACAACTTGTTATGATGCATAACCATGGCAACAATGTGGTTTATAGCCGGGAGCAGCTGATTAACATCGCAAAAGCTGAAATAATACCTCAACTGAAGCCACAAATCCCCGATGAGTTCTTTCACAGTAAAACATGCAGCAGTTGCCGCCATTAGCTCCCATACCGGCTTCCTTTCACTCATTACATCAGATAAAAACCGGGACTAAGACCTGAGGCTGAAGTCTTAAGGGCATAAGTCTAAGTCAAGTCTTATTTTTGTCATTCGAGCTGAATTTAAACCCGAGTCGCCATTTCTTGTTGAGTACCAAACGTCTCCTGTTTAACTGTAGACTGGTCTGGGTCTAATAAGTCTCATCTAGCGACGGAAAGCTTAACCTGACATAAGCAAACAGTAAGCAGTCTATATTAAAAAAATATTTATCTGTGGTTTTCTTCAAATACCAGGATGACAAGAACAAATGTTCTCATTAGGGATGATCCGATCACATTTTTTCACTTCAGCTTCTCCGGGAGACTGCAAAAGCAGACGTTTGAGTTTACTTTAAAAAAACAAAACAGGGACAATACATATTAATGAACATGTAGCCTATACTTCATTTCCCTGTAGCACGTTTATTGTTTAACCCTGTATGACCAAATCCTAATCTAGATATAACTATTTCCTCCTTTCTGCTTCGTGACGCGATGATGTCATTATTATGCAAATTGGCATGTGAGGTAATCTGGCGAATTTCCGGCTCAACTTCAGCCACTTTCTGTCAAGAGACATTTGGCAACACTGGTGATGTTGCTGTGTTGTCATCCTCCATGCGACAGTGAATATTGACGTAGTGGAACTTGTTGAAATGAAAACTAAGCCTCTGTCAATCCGTTAGACAATCTCTGTCCCGGGATGAATCTCAAACGTCCTGCTTGTCGTTTTATAAGGTTATATCAGATCATTTCCACCCGATTCCGATCATTTAAAAAAAACCAAGTGATCGGGGCCGATTTCCGATCGGATCTGGACAACCCTAGTCCTTATGGTGCGTTCAATTTGTAGTAGGAACTCGGAAATTCCGACTTCAGAGTGTGAAGAATCAACTGGAAGTCGGATTTCCCGCTTGGAAAGTCAGATTTTGTTCTTGCTCCAACTCTGACATTCAATATGGCTGCTCATTGGGTCAACAGTTAGTTGTGGCGGAAAGATGTTTGTTTTACAATGTGTCCAACATCAAAATTGCATGTAGAGCCTGCAACTCTAAACTTAACAAAATAAAAGTAGTGTTTGCATATGGAAAGTACAGCTTATAACGATGTTTATAAGAGATGCTACCTGGGCGTCGCCATTTTAGAATCCCGACTTACGTTAACTGGAACGCCGTTTACGCGGGCGTGATGTAAAACGCACCATTATCGCTCGATAATGTGCTAATTTGTCTGGATAACAAAAATGTTTTTTTGTTACAATAATTAATGGAAAATTACTTTTTTTGTTGAGCTTATAAAAGTTATTACGATGGTGGACCTCCATGACTGGATGTTTCACCATGATGTGCACAAAAGCAACCTAGCTAATATAGCAAACATGGTCATAATGATGTGCCTGATGGAGGCACCCTGACCGGCAGCAACTTCACAATAAAACAGAACTCTCAGGACATTTCTTTAGAATCATATTTTATTCTTATTCACCACCATCACCATCCTCATCTTTGACCAACTCAGCAACCATTGATGGGATATCATCATCATCATCATCACAAAAACAATCATCACTTACATTCTCTGCGTTTTCAGTTTTTATCATTTCAAACTTTTATAATATATTTAATCCATTATCTCTCTTTTTTTAAAATAATTTACATTAGAATAAAGTCAACAGACTAAAGAATGGATGATCTGTATATTTACATGACGAACGCACAGAAATAGAGATAGTCGAGAAGTAAACATCTTGTGGTTGGAAATTAAAAAGAAAAGACCTGTAAGGAGGAAGAGGAGATGAGGAAGAAGCATCTGAACAGGGAGGAAGGAGAGCCAACAGGAGAGCCTTTGTGCTGCTGCAGCCATGTTTTATACGAGGCAAATGAGATCATTCTTATGATGATAAACCCTCATCTGTAACTCTGATTTTAGGTTTCTAACAGTGTTTTAGCTGGAGTTTCAGAATCCCGATGATTCTCCTGATTTTCGTTTCTGTTAACACATATTAGGCCTGTTAACTCCTTTTTACTCCTTTTTTAGTTAAAACAACAGGAATGATAATTAGAACATTTGTACTTTAAGTCAGTTTTTCTTCAAAACAGTGAATCACAACTAGGAAACCACCGGGACCCAATAACATCCCTGCAGAGATCCAGAATGTAGTATTATGGACAAAAACTGGTTACAGACTTAGATTGTAGCACTGAGTGTTCTTATGGTCCAATCCATCCATCCATCCATCCATCCTTTAATCCATCCATCCATCCATCCATCCATCCTTTAATCCATCCATCCATCCACCCTTTAATCCATCCATCCATTCATCCATCCTTTAATCCATCCATCAATCCATCCATCCATCCATCCATCCATCCATCCATCCATCCATCCATCATTTAATCCATCCATCCATCCATCATTTAATCCATCCATCCATCCATCCATCCATCCATCCTTTAATCCATCCATCCATCCTTTAATCCATCCATCCATCCATCCTTTAATCCATCCATCCATCCATCCTTTAATCCATCCATCCATCCATCCTTTAATCCATCCATCCATCCATCCATCCATCCTTTAATCCATCCATCCATCCTTTAATCCATCCATCCATCCATCCTTTAATCCATCCATCCTTTAATCCATCCATCCATCCATCATTCAATCCATCCATCCATCCATCATTTAATCCATCCATCCATCCATCATTTAATCCATCCATCCATCATTTAATTCATCCATCCATCATTTAATTCATCCATCCATCCATCCATCCTTTAATCCATCCATCCATCCTTTAATCCATCCATCCATCCATCCTTTAATCCATCCATCCTTTAATCCATCCATCCATCCATCATTCAATCCATCCATCCATCCATCATTTAATCCATCCATCCATCCATCATTTAATCCATCCATCCATCATTTAATTCATCCATCCATCCATCCATCCATCATTTAATCCATCCATCCATCATTTAATCCATCCATCCATCCATCATTCATTCCATCCATCCATCCAACATTCCATCCATCCATCCATCCATCATTCAATCCATCCATATATCCAGCCGTCCATCATTCAATCCATCCATCCATCCATCATCCAGTAATCCCATCCATCCGTCCTTATATCCATCCATATATCTGTCCATCCTTAAATCCATCCATCCATCATTCCATCATCCAATCAATCCATCCATCCATCCATCCATCCATCCATCATTTAATCCGTCCATCCATCCATCCATCCTTTAATCCATCCATCCATCCATCCATCCATCCATCCATCCATCCATCCTTTAATCCATCCATCCTTTAATCCATCCATCCATCCATCCTTTAATCCATCCATCCTTTAATCCATCCATCCATCCATCCTTTAATCCATCCATCCATCCTTTAATCCATCCATCCATCCATCCATCCATCCATCCATCCATCCATCCTTTAATCCTTTAATCCATCCATCCTTTAATCCATCCATCCATCATTCAATCCATCCATCCATCCATCATTTAATCCATCCATCCATCCATCATTTAATCCATCCATCCATCCATCATTTAATTCATCCATCCATCCATCCATCCATCCATCCTTTAATCCATCCATCCATCCATCCTTTAATCCATCCATCCATCCATCCATCCATCCATCCTTTAATCCATCCATCCATCCATCCTTTAATCCATCCATCCATCCATCCTTTAATCCATCCATCCATCCTTTAATCCATCCATCCATCCATCCATCCTTTAATCCATCCATCCTTTAATCCATCGATCCATCATTCAATCCATCCATCCATCCATCCATCCATCCATCATTTAATCCATCCATCCATCCATCATTTAATCCATCCATCCATCATTTAATTCATCCATCCATCCATCATTTAATCCATCCATC
>OY747709.1:53579899-53847399 GCA_963556495.2 Valencia hispanica | reverse complement strand
CATCTGTAGCTGCCATTTTTACTGCCGCAAACAGAGCGCATTGTGCGTGACGTCTCGTCTTTTTCTCCGCAGGCGGTCCGCCGTTAGGCCGTGAACCGTCCACACTGGAGCGTGTCTGCTGTCACATTTCAGTTACAGTGTGAACAACCATACAAAAAAAACCTGACCTGCAGAGTGAACATAGCCTTAGTCCTGCTTCCATACTTAAAGTGACGGTGTGTAGTTTTTACCATTAATCTCTGGAAATATCCATCGAAATGTTGTTGAAAATCTAAATAAAATGATACCCAATCATTGAAAAATATTGCCAGATTTGCAACATGCAACCATAAAAAGTGGGTCTAAAATACATGGGTGTTTCTCAATGCCAAGGAACCTCGCTTTGATGCCTTGGTCCCGCCCCTAGGAGAAATGTCATCAGGGACCGCCAAGGCGTGTTCCAATGTTCTTGTGCTACCGAGGCGTCTGTCCTCCATTTGTCTGCCGTTTAGCTAACTGACCAAGGATACATGGGAGGTTCCTTGATGCCTTCCCTTGGTCAAAAATTTCCCAGAATACATCGCGGTATCGAATTTCCAATTTAAATCTAAGTCAAGTAATTATAGTTATCGGAAAATGTTTTTTAGATCCAAAGCAGTTATGCTTGCCATGGTTGGTTAGTTGCTTAGTAGTTGCAGCTTCGGTCGCTAGCAGGAACTAACTCACTTACACATTTGATTTAACCAATATATACAAAATTAAAAAAAGTAAAACTCTCGTTATACATCTATATTGAAACTTATACGTATAAAGTATAACGATCGGCGGGAGGTAAACAGAGCGTGTAAGCAAAAGGCGGGCTCTGGGTAGCCGCGGTCACGTGATGTAAGTCTGTTCCATTTAACCGTTTTCTTTGACCAAGGAAGGACAGTGTCCTCGTAAGCAAGGCACCTCGCCTACCCAGGCAATACCTCGGTAGGCGAGGCACCTTGACATTAAGAAACACCCCAAGTCTCTGGGGGACGCCATATTGGACGCCATGTTCACTTCTACGTGAGCCTATGTGGACAAAATGCATTTACTGCTGAAAACGTTTGTCATTCATAAATGTTGTTTTACACATTTACGTCTTCGCAGACTCTGCTTCGCTTGTTGCAAGTGATGAAAGAGAGTCTGATGTGCTTGTCACTTTGCTGCATATATGATTTCACTGGAGGTTGAACGATCTGGCGACGTTGGAGGACTTGTTCGAAAACTGCGCAACGACACTTATGGCCTTTACGGGGATTCATTGGTAAAGTCGTCACACAAACACAAAAATACAGCTTGCTTGCAATGATTTAGGTATGCACTGCCCCTTATGGCCATCACCTGCAGTCATACCCATTGTCACTTTAAACTTTTTCAAAAAGCCATACTTGTTCAGTGTCCTGTCATGAACTTTAACCTTCAGCCTGCTAACTGAGGCTCGTAGAGTCTGAGATGGAGCTTTTGTTTTGTAATTTCTCTAAGCATTGCCCGATACTGGGATGGAACATATGGGGAATATTGGCAGCTGTCTTAAATGTGGTGAAAAAAGTTCTGAATGAATCTTGTCTTTGAATAACGATTGACCTGAAATAGCTTAGAAAATGACCCATATACTAATACAACCCCTCCCAGACTCTTGGGCAGGAACGATTGCTTGGTCTGCAAGTCTCGGTCTGAACTGTAAATCTCATCTTGGTTTTAAAACGGATTTATTTCGGTTGCTACGTCATATAATGACGGTATAGTCCTGTGCATGGAAACATGCTTTGTGTGCGTGTTGTACATGTTAGGCACCAGGGTTCTCCCTACAACTGCAAACAGGAGGAGGTGGGGGACGCACGTCGAGCGTTTGTTTCTCCAAAAATCTGCTGCTTCGTCTCCAAGGTGAAATGGACGACAAAGCGGCTCCATGTAAGCCCGGTGTTCTGTCGATGTGGCCTACCCTGTCAGAATAGCATACCGGACGTTGATTTCTATAGCGTCGTCTGTCAGTTTAGCCTACTTTATCAAAACATGTTCTATGAAGCAAAGAGCTATCAAGACAGCATAGCAATGTTCGAGACCAGGTATGCTGTTTTGATATCCACTTGTTTAATAGAAAGTACAGTGTATAAAGGGCTATGCTGTTTTCTCGAGGCGTTCATCTGAACCCAGGAGAAGTCCTTCTGATCCCGCAAAAGAGAAGAGATGAACCACGTACACATTTAAAATTATCCAGATGCGCATCTTGTAAATGTTGGATGTTTACTGTTGGACATAACTGATTTAAAATCCAACAATTTTGGTCATTTTCTTCTTACAGTGTCAGAAAATATCTTAGTTTAAATATCAAACAATGTATGCCTTTAGTCATGGACATTTTTGAGTTTTCTCTCTCAAATTTGTCACTTTTCGGCAGAATTTTCAAGTTTTTTCTCGAAAATATGTGAAATTAATCAAAAAATGTCGGAGTCTTTTGACAGAAATTTACTCCATTTAAAAAAAACAAAATCTACATTGGTACTAAAACACCAGATGCAACATTTTAACACATTACATGATTTTACGACTCCACTTACTAAAAGTAATATATTTAAAATGTCTGTTAATAATTCTTGTGATTGTATAAGGTGTGCAGTTATTTTAATGTGTGTATAATATGCGATATGAAACGCCAAAGTCTTTTAATGCATGCGCATTACCCGAAGGTCTGCGTTCTGATGGGTATGGTACGTTCCGTCAGAACACCGGATATTCTGGACTTTCCTTTTCGCTTGGTTATACCGAAAGATCCGCAACCCTGAAAGTTTGTGGTAAATTTTTGTTCCTCCGAATCAAACCCGTTCCTGTAGCTTTGTCTACAGCCAACATAGGCTCTCATTTGCTTAGAAACTGTCAACCGTTGCTGCGGTGTACAGTAGATTCCCAAAATAAGACACACTTATAAGGAGAACCCGGGTTGCCTAAAGAAGGAGCAAACAATCGACATCATGGTCCCCGCAGCTGAGCAGGTTGGGGTTTCCAGATGACCTAAATGATGGATGGTTACCTGGCAGAGGTGCTCAGACTGTTCATGAACTCACCAACAGGAATCAAGTCCATTACACCTCAGAGTCTGTGGTTATTTTAGGGGAAGGTTGGCTGTACAGCCGACCAGAGTCGGTACCATCGGAGAATCCGATGGTCGCAGAACTCCGGGCACAGCGGGGTCATGGCTTCATGCTCGGACAGGGGAGGAGAAACAGTTCGGGTCCCAGACTGGGAGACAGAGAGGGAGACGAGGTCCGAGTTTGTTCTCGGAGCGTCTGTGGAGCTCGTTCTTGCTCGGCGGGGAGGTTCAGCGTCTCTGGTAAGGAAGGACGGATGCTGCCGCTCTGAAGCTGCAAAACTAAACTTCGCCGTCCTCTTCAAGTGTGCGGCAGGTTTATCCTTATGGGAAGTTATCTCAAGGTTTCAAAGATCTAAAATCAGATTAGCAGCAGGGTTGCAAAGCCGTCGTCATCGTTTGCTTTGTTATGTCTCGTGGCATCAGGTTTTCTGACCAAACAACCCTTTAAAACCTGGTTCACGCGGCAAGATTTTAAAAAACTGTTGCAAGAGTTTCAGACCGCACACGCGGCGATAAAGAAAAAAAGTGTCCTAAAGTGTGTGGTGACGAGACACACAAACCGATTTTACTCAGACTTTCCCAGCTCGGACGAGAAATCTCACAAAACCTCAAAATGTGACTAGTAAGGTCAAAGGAGTAAATAAATACAGATGCATAGGACGAGGCATTGCCAATAGTTTGTCGACTAGTTAAGAGATCTACGCATTTATGGACTGCGCTGAAGTGAGCCGACGCTTGGAAATAACAATGGACGCTTCCAAGGCGTATCGCTGCCCGTCACCTCGCTTTCTGATTGGCTACCAGCTCACATTCATACAGGCTGAGTCCTCCCAACACGCCGCGCGCCTTGCGATATCGGGTCGAGACGATCCGACACGTTGAACGTCCCCGATTTTAGTGATTGGAGCGGCGCGTGCCGGAAAGGGGGGGGGGGGGGTAATCGGTGCAAGAAAGCGGCCTAAAAATCCTGCCGTGTGAACCAGGCCTTAAGCCCCAAATGTTCTCCTTTTTTTTTTTTTTACTTCAAAAAGATCTTTTCCGTGCCGACCGAAGGTCAAAGAAGAGGTGGAGAACACCATGATGGAGGGAGGACAGGGACTCGTATTCATCCCTCGATTTAACCAGGAGGGAGCAGGGCAGGGAAGGGTCTCACGGGTCGCCCCTGGTTACCTAGAGGAGGGGCTACTGCACTCGGAGGCGGGGCAACAGAACTGATGGGCGATGTCGTCGTCTTCCTCCTCTCTGAGAGACAGACACAGAGGGAAAAGTGGAAGATAGGAGGAGGATAGAGTAAAAAGAGCAAATTCAAAATTCCATTTGGACTTGTAGTACTGAATTCAGCCACCAGATGTCTCCGTTTGCTCATCTGTAACCGAAAGCAGAGGTGAAGCAGCGTCCCCTCGTCGCCCTAGGGGCCAGAATATGAGTCGGTAAAACGGAAACGAACAGAGCCAGAGGTGAACAAACCCACTTCTGACCCTGAAAGTTTCCACTGAAGGAGAGAGGACAGAAAGGAAAAGGATGAATGGATGACGATGGAGGGAGGGAGGGAGGCGAAGGCAAGGCCGAGCTGTTTCGGCGCCAGTGATACACATTAATGCAAATGTAATGCCTAAAAGTGCAAATTAGTGCAATAATCGCTGCGGCTGTGATTTTTAAACAGGGCTGTAATCCATCACTTTGATCCCATTCAGCAGTTTTAACTTCTCTTGTCTCATTTAAATAATCCAACGACTTGAACAGATTGTAAATCAGCCGTGCGAGAAGATCTGAAGTTTGGGACGAGGGAAGAGAGATAAAGACTCGATAATTAAAGTCTTGTCATTTTAGCCGAATGTCTTTTTAAAAGCGTACGGCCTCATATTTCCCGATCACGTCTCTTAAAACGGACTAAAACCAGCCTGATGTTCGATTGGTGCCGCTTACAGGATGATCATCTCTGCATGAAAATGATCAAGTTTTAAGCCTCAGATTTTCACAGCTGAATAAAATGACTTTATTGTGTGTACAGTAAGCAGTAAGAGGTTTGGTAATTCACCAGAATTTGTGTGTATAACAAGGGTGTAACGGTACACGAAAATCACAGTTCGTTTTCGGTACACTTTAATCAAGAAAAAAAAATACAAATATGCATATATATATTTTTTTTAATGTTAATCAGCATTAAAATAACCTTTTTCCTGAATTATTTCCTTCCAGTTCCTGAAAATAATTAGATTTTATTATGTCCTATAACTTCAAAAGTTGAAAGTTTAGAACTAACTGGAAATTTGAAAACAAAAAACAAGAAATAGTACAAGCAGACCTAGCCAGAGTAGAAAACAATATAACCAGTAAACAAAAACTGTCAGTGTTAATGTTTAGAAATGTTTCAATAATAATATGCCCATATTTGAGAATCAAACACGCTTAACATGCTTGGATTTGTTTTTGAATTTCGACAGCCTAGTCTCCCAGCTGTACTTGAATGCAGCATGGGCAGCTGTTGAGAAAAGGCCTTCTCATTAACAGGGATTCCTCTGACTTGCGTTTTATCCAAAATAAGTAGTTTGGGCTGATTGGATGCTACTGGTAGCCATGTTGGACGTCAGCTGGTTTTTCTCTAGTATCAGTGATGTTTCCATTCAGCTTCAAATTGTTTCAGGTGAGTCATTCAGTTCAGTGCAGAGCGTGTTATGGACCTTATTGCTGTTGAAAGATGCGTTCGCTGACAAAGTTCTGGTTCTGTCCATCTTTTTTTTTTTTACTGTAGCTGCATGAGAAACCATTAATGATCCCAAATAGCTGGGAGACCTTTCCGTTTGGTTTCGGTGTCACTTTTTAAAGTTGCGCTGCAGAATCGTTCCTTACATAAACGTTCTGCGTGTGTTCAGGAAGAAAACAGCTGGATTCGTACGGAACCGGCAGGGCTGTACCAAAAAATACGACTACATGTACCATTACAGACCTAATGCATAAATTATGTCGACAGCTGAACCAACTGCGAGACTCAAAGAAAGAATTACAGTTCTGAGTCGTATAAAATAAAGGCTGCGATTTCAGAGGTTTGGTAGCTCTACAAATACTAGGGATGGGCATTCGATTAAACCGTCTTCGTCGATCATAAGGAGACTTAACGATCGATTTTCGATTAATCATTGATATTTTTATATTAAAATTCAGTGTTCATAGGCTATATTAAAATGCAGTGAGAATAGAAAAATAGCATGTTTCCTCATTGAGATCTTCATTACAAGCGGGACACCTCTTGTGGAAGTTACACTGAATTAATTCACGGTAGTTGCACAAAGAAAATATGCCGACAGCTAAAAGACGGTACTCATTAACACAACTGACGCTCATATTTATTTTCTTCTCCAAAAAAGTTAAAAAATAAATAAAATAAATAAATAAATAAAAATATATAATACTAATAGGTCTGATAGTTAAGGAGACTTAACGATCGATTTTCGATTAATCATTGATATTTTTATATTAAAATTCAGTGTTCATAGGCTATATTAAAATGCAGTGAGAATAGAAAAATAGCATGTTTCCTCATTGAGATCTTCATTACAAGCGGGACACCTCTTGTGGAAGTTACACTGAATTAATTCACTGTAGTTGCACAAAGAAAATATGCCGACAGCTAAAAGACGGTACTCATTAACACAACTGACGCTCATATTTATTTTCTTCTCCAAAAAAGTTAAAAAATAAATAAAATAAATAAATAAATAAAAATATATAATACTAATAGGTCTGATAGTTTTGTGTTACATTTTGCAAAAAGAGTCGAGAAAGAGGATGAGAGAGATCAGCGTACCTAACAATGAATTAGGCTCATTAACGGAGTAAAAAAGACAAAAAAAGAAACTGTAACTTATATACAACTTTAGCATCAGTCTACTGATTTTTGTTGACAAAGATGAGCATGTTAACATGCGCTGGGGTCAGAAGCGAAAGCAGCCTGGTGAGCAGACTGACGAGATCACCTGCTGTGAGGGACAGACGTCGCTGTGATACACATACCTCCGTGCTAACCTGGCAAACCTCTGGAATCGTGTTTAATTCATTTTCCACCAGTCTGTAGGGGAGCAATCCAGGGGGGGGGCGGAGCCTCCCTCAGAAAGTAATCGGTGAGTAAGTGTCTCTGCTCGTTGTGCATCTCCATCCCTCCGTGCTAACACCGACTTGATGCAAGGTTGAGACCAAGAGCTGGATGCTCCGCTTCTAACCAGGGTCGGAACGCGTTCAAGTACACAGCTTCGCAGTGTTGGCAGTGAACCAAGACTTTTTTCTGTTTGTCTGTTTTTTGTAGTCAAAGTGATCCCACGCCACACTTTGCTGCGACCTCTTCATGACGAATGCTACTTTTGAAACACACAGAAACTGGCAAGAAACTGAGTCGGCCTGTGGGTTTTATGTTCAGTCATCGCCCTTGTGTGGTGAAGTGTTTAATTACTGCCACGTATCAAAATTAATTGAATTTCTTCAAAACTCACTACGCAACAGAACATGCATTAATTGATCGGTAAAAAAAAATGTCATCGATGAAATTCTTCATGATCAATTAATCGATCGTTGATTAATTATGCCCATCCCTAACAGATACATCTTAATAACAGATTCATTACAGACAGACGGATATATTTCAAGTGTTTATTTCTGTTCATTTGGATGATTCTGGTTTAAAGATCATGAGTATCAAATATAAATTTTCTCAGAAATGGGAATATTACATTATATTACATTGTTCTGGCCTTTGTAGTCATGGGAAACACCACTGATATGACAGACTGACCAACAGACGATCAGAAAGACCATCTACAAAAGGTCATTGCAAAAGAAGCCGGTTGTTCAGAGTGCTGTACCCAATGGGAAATAAGGGAAAGTTGAGTGGAAGGACAAACGTGGCAGAGACAGAATCTTTATCACCGACAGTGAATCACAGTTACTTTTTCAGGAAATTGTGTTGTAATCTTTTGCTCAAATTCAGAAGTTTACATACATTTTGTTGGTATGTGGCAGAATTGCCCATAAACTGTGCGACTTCTTTCCACCGTCTTCTCACAATAATTTGCTGGGATTTTTGCCCATTCCTCCTGGATTTGACAGGGCGGTACCAAAGAATACGAACATGTTTACATGTACCGTTACACCTCTCAAGACCCAAGTTATTTTACTTCCAGCAGCTTGTTGTTGCCTTTCTGTAGTTGTTGTTGGACCAGGATAAGTAAACTGATCCAAATATGGATCCGAACCACAATCAGTGGAAATAGGGCGCCATCACCAGGTACGGGCGGGTAACTGGTACCACAGCACACCGACGTCATACGGTTTCAGATCCTTTTCAATGGGACCCGGGGCTGTAAGCAGGTAAAAAAATACCTTTTTCATAGAAGTGTACATGCAGTAGGGACGAACAGGAAGTTATCCGAATAAATTCAGATTAAATTTAGAACATAGATCCAGATCAGGCAGATCTAACCCCGTCCAGAATCATACAGAACTCTGTCTACGTGTACGAGGGAAACATGTGAGGATCAAGGAGGTATAAGTAGCAGTAACAGGGATTACATTCTGCCTGTGGGTGTCTTTAACGCCTCGTGTGGATCTATCAGAACCGTGTGGTTCTGTCCCAACTGTTTATTTTGCTGAACTGGCTTTGGTAAAAACAAAGTCTGTAGAACGTTGATTTGCAACAGTAAATGCTAATGTTCTCCGGCTACAATCCCGTTTAAACTCTAATTTGCCAGAATATTGTAAAATATCTGCCTTGTTTGACGTGGAAGCAGCATCTAATGCACGACTTTTATATGCCATGTCACGTACAGTGTTCATAAAAAGCTGCTAACTGGAGATGGCTAGTTAAAGCACCAGTGGTTCAACATTAATGGTGTCAAAGGTTGCAGGAATGTGAGTCAGTCCCAAAATGAAAACTCCGCTGGACAAATGTGAAGCCAGTGTGGAAGTGACAAAAACTGCAGTTCCCCCCTAATCCACTAGGGGCTGGCTGCAGAAAGGAGCAAGGTCCCATTGACTCCTATGTTAAAAATGCCAACTTCAAAGCAGAAATAAACATGTTTACAGCCCGGGTCAAAAAAACAATTTTAGCTTTAATAGGTCAAGTTTATAGTCATGACAACTCTGAGGGGGGTGAATTCTTTTATAACTCACCCGTTTAGATGCAATTTAAGCTTGAAATTATGAAAAATAAAGGGCCTTTTGATCGACAGGTCTCGGATGAGCCGTCAGCGCTAGCACTGGTGGCTAGCGGCTAGCTCCAGATAAGACCTTCAGTCTCGGCCATATTGGTTCTCTGAACTTGAACGTTAGTTGCGTCCACAATGTTTATTCGTGTTCGGATGTTAATCGTTCTCTTATTGGGACAAACATTGCTCACTGGGGTATTGATTGCACTAACAGACCATCCAAGAAGTTTCTGCTCCATTTTTCTTTGATAAGTAAAATGACATTTCTGCTGTGCATTTAAGATAACGCTGCTTGGTGAAAAATGGGTTAAAATTATCACATTTGTTCTTTACTTTACATATTGATTATTAAAACTTGTTTTAAATAAAATTCACATAGTTTTAGTGAAAGTTATGGACCAACAAGGCTTCATGATTTTATTTGACAAAATTATTGAATCTACCTAGAAGGCAGAGGGGGTGGCAGAGTCGCTCAACCGCGGATTTCTGGCTAAAAGCGCCCGCTAACCTCAGTTAGCTTCGGTTAGCTCGTAGCTACATTGGCTCAGAGTTTGATGGGTGTTAATCATCCGCCCCCATCCTCAGCTCCACCTCTTTGCCGATTTTTTGTATTTTCCGGGGGTGAAAAGACGCGTGACTTGGCCAAGATGGCGGCAGTGCAAACCGCCCACTGGGCTTCCATTCAGGTCTTCAAAAACCTACGGGTGACATCACGGAGGCTCCGCCCATCTTATAAATACAGTCTATTGGTGCGTTCGGTTTAAATCCGAGGGGTCATGGCGGCACGAGGAATCCTTCCGCTTGGCGTATTTATCCACAACAACCTCCGCTGCCGATGATGCATCCCCTCCATAACACACCTTTTAAAAGGCGGCGGCTCGCTCTGCGTCTGTAATGTGCGACTTCGGAAGAACCCCACGCCGTCCACGATCCCGTACGGATGCAGTCCGAATGCTACCTGAGCAAATTTTTGCACGTCAGTCCCAATCTGTGAAGCTGGTTCGTTGGGTCAAACGTATTTGTTGGAAGAAACCACGGCGACGTAATTAAACGTTTCTGGATGACAGAAATCAGGAATTATTAAACTTGTTGCCAGTTTAAGCAGCAGAACATCAGTTTATTGTTAAATCCAGAGTTTGTGATGATTTTAATCCAGACTGCTCCTGAACATGGATTATGTAAACTGGTTAACAGCAGCATAGACACTTTTACCTAAATCTGGGATTAATTACATTAAATCTGACAATTTTCGAAAAAAACAAACGAATTGCATCTACAGGAGCCTAAATCGCGTCTTTCTACTTACAATCCAAGGGTCCCCAATTATGAATGAGAGTCAATGGACGATAAAAGTTATTTTCTGATCCCGTTTTTAATGCGCCATGAATTAAACATATCTGTGAATTTTAAAGACACATTCTGATGCAGAGAAAGCGCTAATTTTCGACAGGCAGCAAAAGTAGCATTAGGTTTTGTGTGAAAACACGCAGTGGACTACAACTGCTCGTCTCGTAAAAATTTACGTCACCAAATCAAGGAGAAGGCAAAGAAGAAAAATGGCCGTGAGTTTAGCGAGCATCGCATCCTTCTTTCAGGACGAATGAAGGAGTGGAGAAAACCTTTATAAATCTGACCATGTGGAAAGTGGCAGCTATGCTGGGGGAGAAATAGTGGATTCAGAGCAAGCAAGCGGGACAAGCTCTATAAGGTCTTTGTGGGTATTTCAAGTGCTAGCTAATGATAGCTAACGTCATGCAGACTCTTTCCCAAAAATTTGAATATCATGGAAAAGTGTATTTATTTCCATAATTCCATTCAAAACGTTAAACTTCCATAGATTATAGATTCAGGGCCCACAACATAAACGATTTCAAGTATTTATTTATACATAATTTGGGCTTCCAGCTGAAAAAACCCACGAAAATTAGAATACTCTGAAGAAATCAGCCCAAATTTTACAGGGCATGAACGTCACACACCACTCATCTACTAAACTCAAAACACCTGCACAGGTTTTCCCAGGTGTCATTAAATTGCTTCACTTTGGTTCAATTGTTTCAGTTAGGTTCAATATAGGGAAGACAGCAGACTTGACAACTGGCCAGAAGACCATCATTGATACCCTCCATAGGATAGGTAAGCCACAAAAATTCATAGCTAAGGAGGCTGACTGTTCACAGAGTGCTGTGTCCAAGCATATCAATGGGAAGTCTAGTGGAAGGGCAAAATGTGGCGGGAGAAGATGCACCAGCAGAAGAGCTTCAGCGGATTATCAGACAGAAAAGATTCACCACATTCAGGAGATGGGCTACAACTGTCGAGTTCCTCGGGCCAAACCCCTTCTGAGCCAAAGTAGGAAGCGTCTCAACTGGGCCAAGGAGAAGTAGGACTTTGACCAGTGGTCCAAAGTTCCTCTATCCAGATTAAACTAAAGTGTGCCTTTCATTCTCGAATCAAGGTCCGAGGGTTTGGAGGAAGACGGGTAGGGAACAGAACCCAAGCTGCTTGAAGTCCAGTGTGAAATATCCACAGTCACTCATGACTGGGGTGCAATGTCCGGTGGAGGTGTTGTTAAACTCTGCTTTCTTAAATCCAAGGTCACCGCATCAGTCTACCAGAATGTTTTAGAGGACTTCATGATTCCACCTGCTGAGGATCTGTATGGAGATGCAGATTTCATCTTCCAGCAGGACATGGCCCCTACCCATACCGCCAGAAGCACCAAAACCTGGTTTGATGCCCATGCTATCCCAGTGCTTGACAGGCCAGCCAACTCGCCGGACCCAAACCCCATTGAGAATATATGGGGTATTATTAAGAGGAAAATGAGGGGCACGAGACCCAAAAATAAAAAAGAGCTGACAGCAAGCATCAATGAAATCTGGGCTTCCATAACTCCCAGGCAATGCCACAGGCTGATTGCCTCAAGGCCACAGGCTGATTGCCTCAAGGCCACAGGCTGATTGCCTCAAGGCCACAGGCTGATGGCCTCAATGCGACAGGCTGATGGCCTCAATGCCACAGGCTGATGGCCTCAAGGCCACAGGCTGATGGCCTCAAGGCCACAGGCTGATGGCCTCAAGGCCACAGGCTGATGGCCTCAAGGCCACAGGCTGATGGCCTCAAGGCGACAGGCTGATGGCCTCAATGCGACAGGCTGGTGGCCTCAAGGCCACAGGCTGATTGCCTCAAGGCGACAGGCTGGTTGCCTCAAGGCCACAGGCTGATGGCCTCAATGCGACAGGCTGATGGCCTCAAGGCCACAGGCTGATAGCCTCAAGGCCACAGGCTGATAGCCTCAAGGCCACAGGCTGATAGCCTCAAGGCCACAGGCTGATAGCCTCAAGGCCACAGGCTGATAGCCTCAAGGCCACAGGCTGATAGCCTCAAGGCCACAGGCTGATAGCCTCAAGGCCACAGGCTGGTTGCCCCAAGGCCACAGGCTGGTTGCCCCAAGGCCACAGGCTGGTTGCCCCAAGGCCACAGGCTGGTTGCCCCAAGGCCACAGGCTGGTTGCCCCAAGGCCACAGGCTGGTTGCCTCAAGGCCACAGGCTGGTTGCCTCAAGGCCACAGGCTGGTTGCCTCAAGGCCACAGGCTGGTTGCCTCAAGGCCACAGGCTGATAGCCTCAAGGCCACAGGCTGATAGCCTCAAGGCCACAGGCTGATAGCCTCAAGGCCACAGGCTGATAGCCTCAAGGCCACAGGCTGATAGCCTCAAGGCCACAGGCTGATAGCCCCAAGGCCACAGGCTGATAGCCCCAAGGCCACAGGCTGATAGCCCCAAGGCCACAGGCTGATTGCCCCAAGGCCACAGGCTGATTGCCTCAAGGCCACAGGCTGTTTGCCTCAAGGCCACAGGCTGATTGCCTCAAGGCCACAGGCTGATAGACTCAATGCCACGGCACACCGAGGCAGTGATTGAGGCGAAGGGATTCCCTACCAAGTATTGAAGATTGACACATTGTTTAGAAAGTACCATATTTTGATTGATTTAATGTGATCCTAAATTCTCTCTTTTTTTCCTGCAAAAACCGAAAAGTAAATGGTGATTTCTTCACAGTATTCTAATTTTTTGAATTCCTGTTTCTGTGGGTTTTTTCAGCTGAAAGTCCAAATTATGTACAAATAAACAACTAAATACTTGAAATTGTTTAAATTGTGGGCCCTAAATCTATAATCTATGGAAGTTTAACTTTTTGAATTGAATTATGGAAATAAATAAACTTTTCCATATTAAATTTTTTTGGAAGGAGTCTGTACATGCTACTTCTGATTTGTAGTCTTTTTAATTACGAATTTTTCAAGAAAATAATTCACATTACAAACACAGTCTAATGCAAATCATTAGCTATTTAAATTGAGGTACAGTATATGTGTCATTCGGGGCGTAAGGCAAAGCTGACCAGAAAATAACTTTTATCGCTCCATTGACTTTCATTCATTATTTTTTCGGTCAGGGGACTAACCGGAGGAAGAGGAGACTCAAGCCAGGAATATACTTGCTTTTTAACGTTGCTTAACGTCGCGTTGACACAAGCAGCAGGCTGCATCTTGGGAACGTATTTGCTTGCACACTCCACGTAGTACTGGAGGATTCCACTAGGAGGCAGAGTACAGAACTCATTCCAGATAGAGAGCCGGTGTAGGTACCAGATCTGCTCGGGGGTCCTGCGCTTGCCGATAACGTCACATTACGGCAACGCCACTTTGACAAACTACATTGCGCCCCTTTTTTAACCCTGCCAAGCACTATATAATGAAATGTAAAAGAGAAATAAATGTTAATAACAGCTCCTGTGGGGATCATCGAGAAAACGTGACATCTTTACTGGTTCTGCTCTTCCATTCTGAGCTTTGGAAAGAGTTTAGCAGGTTGTTATTTACTGTATTTTGATAGATTTTACTTTACGATCTTTTTTTTTAGAAACCCAAAAAATGACAAATGTTTAACTATAAAGCCTACATAAAATCAATATCTGACTATCAAGAAAAAGGCTCTCAAAACAAGTCATTTACTTAAATTTTTGCATGTACAGTATTTATATAACACCCCTGGCTGTTTGTTCGTGTGTTGTATACTTGCTATTTGTTCAATAAAGTTCTTTAAAAAAATGCACAGTGCCTCAAACATGCTAACGTTCAGCCAATCATGTAGTGTAATGTTAGCATTCAGCCAATCATGTAATACGACGTCATAATTAGGCGCAGGCCCCCGAGCAGATCTGGTACCTACACCGGTGTTTCCGGATTTGTAGGGCAAAAACAAAACAAACATGGCGACCAAATAAGTGATAAGCTTCTGGTTATTGTTGAGAACACGACAGAAAAAAGACAGCGGCAGTTACATAGATGGTATGTGAGACCCCTAAACCAGGCGGGGCGTAACAATGGCGAGCATGTGTTGCTCGTTTTGCCAATGACACAAATCAACGATGGTCAAGCAGTGCTCTATACTCCTCCTACTGGTTACTCGCATATTGCAGCGTGCGGACGGGTTGCGTTGATTTCAGAGGTAGTGGACAAACGACACTTGAAACAAACGCAAGCTCAGCGAGGCAGCCATGATAAACACGCGTACGTGTAATTAAAATCAAGTATATTCCCGGCCTTAGGCTCTTTTAGACCTTAGGCAATTTTAAGCTTAAAAAAAAAATTCTGGATAAAAATACAATATGGATAAGAAAATTTCTCAGATCCCAATATCGTGTTTTTGCCGTTTTCTTTCCCAAACAACGTCTCTCTAAAAAACATCCCAATCAAACGGCACGTTCTTTATTCAAAAAGAGAGGAAGCAGACTGAAGCCAATTTTAACACACATTCTTGATAAAATGGTGCAAAAATCCAGCATGACTGGCAGTTTTGATCTGGGAACCTCATACAGATTGTGACATTGCTTAACTTGCATTACGGGAGCCATCTTCAAGTCAAAGTGTTTTAAAAAAAAATACACGTGAGAATTCAAAGGAGGATGTTCAAACCATGAAGTAAAATAACCAGTTTGTACATACAGTTACTGTTACTCGGCTCAGACAACTGCAAAATGGCGCGGTGCAGCGGCTGACTGATCAGAACAAAAATTTTAAACAAAGATGATCAAAAATGGTTTAAAGTATTTAAGCCGTCACGAAGTGTCCAGACTAAACAAATGAGAAAATGGCAGCTCTTGTTTTGGTTTAAATCTGTGATTTTTGGTTGTTCTGCATAAAACGTCCATCATAATTAAATGTTTTATTCTTTTTTTAGGTTCTGATGGGTTCACATTTGCCGATGATGATTGTTAAACTCTTTAACTAGTCTGTTTTATGATGCATTGTTTCAGTGCAGCATGGAGGATGAGGAGGAGATGACGGCGGGTGAAGAGGGAGAGATATGATGATGATGGCGGTGGTTTTGTTAGGAAAAAGGTGGATGAGGAGAGAGTTAGCGGCTGAAGAGGCTGCTTCACCTTTAACGCTGTGTGTGTGTGAGTGAGTCAGGGCTGATGCAGAATATTATCATTATTAATAATACTACAGGGAGGGAGGAGGCAAGGTGGGGGAAGGAGCAGGTGAGGATCAAAGTGAGAATGCATTTAGAGCGAATTTGTTGACAGACATTTAAAACTTTACTGCAACAAGATAATCTGACCTTAAAGTCAAACTTTATCCTGAGGTTTCCTCAGGGGAATGTCTAAAACTGTTTAGCCTTATTGTTGTTGTTTTTTTGCACAGGTACAAAGACCAAGCCAAGCCAAAGCAAACTAAACTAAATCTGATAGTGAAGTTTTTTTTACCCATCTGATGCTGAAGTAGTTGAGAATTAAAATTAGTCAACTGATAAACCTATAAAACTTCTAAAATCCACCTGCAAAAATAAGATGCAATCCAGATGTAAAAAAATATTGGACAATTCATAATTTGACCTAATTTTACCTCTACAATACATCTAGGATAAAGTGACTCCAAATGTAAGATACAATAATTAACATTTGAACCTTTGTAATAATAAATATTGATAAAAATAAATGCTAAAATCATAGAGACGATGACTCGATGAAATCTGCTGGGTTTCCTAAGATTAAACACTTGTTTTGAATGCATTTGAACAATAAACATAATTGAACTGCATTGTTTGAAAGACTAACCAGAATGGATTTATGATCGGATTTCTTTTTTTTCTTAGTAAAATGTAGTGAATTGGCGCTATGTAAATAAACTGATTTGAATTAAAATGTGAAAAGAAATAAAAACGATAGACCAAAACATTCTAAAGTTAATGTAGAAAATAAAATCTAAACTGAATATCAATCAAAAGTAGATATATTCATATTAAAATGTATATTTGACACAAAAAAAATCTAACTACATGTATCATGCTGTTAGAATGGCAGCATGGTTATATCGAATCTCAAAGGCAGAAGACCATTTTTAAATCTGTCTAAAAAGGATAAGGAAAGGCAACGAAGAGCATAACTTTCTAAAAATCTTTATGGCTGCAATATGGAGAGTATGAAGACATATTCAATTTGGTAAAGTATTAAATTTGCTCTAAATGAGCTCACTTTCCCCTCTCCTCCTGGAGGTGGTCTGGAAGGAGCCGCCCGGGCCGCAGCAAGGCGGGTGGAGGCTGAGCGAGAAGGAGTGGGTGAGGCAGGGTAAGGTGGAGGAAGGTCAAAGGGGGGAGGAGGAGGGAGCTGGAGGGACTCTGGCCCTTACCTTGCCTGCTCGTGGTGCTTGGCGGGGGGCAGGGCGCAGGGAGGCTTGGGCAGGCGGAGGCGCGCGGGACAGCAGTACTGATGGTAGGTGGCGTGGCTGTTAGGAGGTAGGCTGGAGGAGTAGAGAGAGGAGGAGGAGGAGGAGGAGGTGGAGGAAGGAGTGGTGATGCTAGTAGGGTTGTTGGAGGTACGACAAGAGGTGGTGGTAGTAGAACAGGTGGATGGGGAGGAATAAGACCTGACAGAGAGGGATAGAAAGAGAGAGAGAAAGATAGAGAGGGAGAAAAAAGAGAGAAAAATAAAGTCAAGAGAGAAACAGAGAAAGGTAGACAACAAGAACAGGAACATACAGGCACACAGAAACAAACACCATTAGCACGGTTAGCACGCTGTCAGCAACAGCACACAAGTTCAAGCAAAAAGCACACTTTCATCTATTAGCATTAGCTTAGCACACAGAGTAACAGCCGCATAGCATTAGCACACAGTTAGCTACTGTAAAACAGTCTTAGCTAAAACTTAGCACACTATGTCTTACCATGTTAGCATTACCTTAACACACAACATCAGTCACAGTTAGTAAATAGTTTTTAAATACTCAAGCAGTGCTGTGGAAAAGTATTCACTCCCTTTAAAGATTTCTTCTATTTTTGCTTTTATGTCACATGTTTCAGATCATCAAGCTAATTTTAATATCAAGCAAATGAATAACCAGAGTAAACAAAATAACTGCCATCAAGCGTTTATGGTAATTAGTTATTTACATTGCGCTGGAAGAGTTTTGGCACATTCCTCTGCTGAACTATTTTAATTCAGCCACACCAAAGGGTTTATGACCATTTAGTTTGCAAACTAACTATTTAGCACTAAGCTAAACATTTAGCTTGTCAACTCAATATTTTGTCTATAAACTAATTATTTAACTTCAAACTAGCAAGCTAAGTATTTCGTTTGAAGCTAAATATTTAGCTAGCGACCTAAACTAGCTGGCTAGATATTTAGCTTCGAACTAAACATTTAACTCCAAGATAACAATTGAGCTAATGTGCTAATTTACTCTCTGAAGTCATAAGAGAAAAATGGAAGTTCATTTTTCTCTTATGACAGGCTAAATAACCCAAATTATTGCTGTTAATTTTTAACTGTGTAACTTTAGAAACAGCAGCCAAAATGTATCCTACTTCATGAAATCGGTAAAACTCTATTGAAGACATTTCTTGATACAACAGGTCAGACAGTATTTCGACCTGGGTGTGGCTATAAAAGTGGATCCAAAAAAATGTGGTTAGCGCCAGGTCGCTTTGGCTAGCCTTTTTCTTTATCAATGAAATCTCTCTTAATTCTTTTAATAAATGAAATAATCAATGAAATAATAATATTAAACCTCTTATTAACTGCTTAGTAAAAGTTACCTTTTACTAAATTTGTTCGATGGTCTGAAACATTTAAGAGTGAAAAAAGGTCAAAACAGAAGGAATCTGTAGAGGTAAACACTGTTACAACAATGTATCACTGACATTTAGCATTAGCATACAATCACAGGTGTTAGCTTAACAGAGTATTAGCTTATGGTTAGCACACAGTCAGTCTTGGCCATTAGCACTAGCAGTTAGCATCACAGCAGTACATTTATACTGTACAGTGAGTCAGGAGGGTGGGATGATGCACAGATAAAAGTTTTTTGTTTTTTTCCTATTTTACAGCAGAATCGCTAACGTCTCGATCACCGACACCTGGATCACTTCATTAGCCTTTTGACCATTCGCCGTTTCCCCTCATCGAATGCTGCTCATGTTCTTAAAACGGTACAGGTTTATGGGCTGGGTAGGCGCAGGGTTCGAGACAGGACCACAACCAGACAAGTGGAAGTTTCGAAAACCACAAGACAGTCAAATTACTCATGCGTTTGGCTTTGGGTCGAACAGTCCTGTTGTAATGGTTGTGTTGGGATTACAAAATACATTTAGATTTTCCAGATAAGGATTCTGTTTGACATGCTTTACAACAACAATTTTCTTTTATCGTTTTAGTGTAAGACTTGTATGTTTTCTAGCTATGACACTAAAAACCAGTAGTCTATCAGTAACAAATTAAGAACACGTACATTAGGCCACAATGAGTAGTAAAGACTAAACACCAAATTTCAGACTGTTGCAGGATACAACCACAAATCCTCCTTCAAGCGCACAATGTAACTCCTATGAAACTGTGCTGATGCTGAAGAATGCATCACAGAGAAATCCTCGATGTCTTCTGAACCTTGATTGGCTGCTTCAACCGACTGTTGGATGCTCTGGTAACTGCCTCTAGAACTTGGGGTTCCTCAAACATTGTGGCCATTCTAGATCTGACTTTACTTTATAAATGTATACACCAATCGCTGGTCTGCATGCGGATCAAAATACCAACAGACCTTTTTTTGTCTGAGTCTTAAGTTGCATCATTGACAGGCCCAATGTTACCGCCTGCTTTCTGGCTCAGCTCTTTCTTCAGCACAACAGACGAGAGCAGTGCCTATATTACTGACAACGAAGCCCCAATCAATAGATCTATTTCGTGTTACATCCCACCATCACTTATTAACAAGACACCAAGATACTTAAACTTCTCCACTGGACAGAGACCGACTCCAAAACTAAAATCCACTCTTTTAGAAGTTCAGCTCTGTTCTTCCCAAATTACATGAGACACCTTATCAGCTCTCTTTTGGAGCATTTAGCTTTTTATCAGGGTTTATATAGGTTTGAAGTTGAGTGAAGTCCAAATGAGGTCTATGCTGAAATACAGACTCAGTACATGAAACTTGTCTTCCATAGTGTAATAATGTGGGAAGAATAAATGTTAAATATGCCAAATTTTCTCGGTAAATATATTTGTTAATACCACAAATCTCCGCCTGGTAAATTCCTAGAAGAGTTCCATGAAAATACCGGGTTGTTGAAGTTTTGTAAAAGTATCTAGTAAATACAGTGAAAGTTGCAGGAAAGTATCTGGTAAGTTCAATTAAAATTCCATGATGGTACCTTACAGGAAAGTATCTGTTATCTGAACTACCAAGAACATCCCTGGTAGGTTCCATGAAAGTAACCAGGTAAGCTTAAGAGAAGTACCACCATGAACGTACCACGGAAGTATTTCGTAAGTGTCAGGAAGGATCAGGAAAGTAGGCTACCTAAGATATTCCTTTAATTACCAGTTCCAGCAAAGCAATTAAATTTCAGTTCAGGTCATTCATATAGCGCCAATTAAAAACAGATGTAATCTCAAGGCACTTAAAACAAGTCCTTTCAATTCAATTGTACAAACATTCTAATCAGCTTAAAAGTTTCTATTTAAGGAATCCCACCAGATTGCTTCAAGTCATCGGTTTGCAGCATTCACTCCTCCTGAACCAACATGTAGCGACAGTAGACAGTCACTTGCACAAGGTAAATTATGGGAATGTCCATTAAAACAGCCTTGTAATTTCCAAGTAAGTTCCAGGAAAGCACTAGGTAAATTATGGGAATGTCCATTTAAACAGCCTTGCAATTTCAAGTAGAATTGTATAAAAAATACCTAGTAAATTGTGGGAAAGTTAAATAAAAAATGTTTCGTAATTTCCAGAGAAGTTACAAGAAAGCACAAAGATCCCAGGAAAATACCTTAAAAGTTCCACAAAAGTTGTAGGAAAGTTCCTGTAGAGTCCAGGCTGTTTTACAAAGTATTATCTAAAGTCATTTTTGTGCACATACCATATGTTGGAAGTGTTGTACACAACAAAAAGAGAGGAAGGTCACATAAAGTATTGAAATGTGTCAGTATTTAGACATTTCATTGCAATTCATTCCAAAAACAGATCAACTGTGAACCTTGGACGTAGGGCTCCATCTTAATAGACAGGGCACCCTCATGCTGGCACCGAGCCTGGCATGCCCACGCCAACCCCCCCCCCCCCCCGTCTACCACACCGTCCTCAGCTGCCCCTCCCCTCTCTGTTCCCTCCACCACATCCTGATGTGCAAATGGTCCCTGCTCCTACAAACTCACTTTGCACTTTTTATTCAAGAATGTTCAAAGTTTTTATCACTTCTGCATAACTCCTTTGAAAGGATCATTTTAGCTGGTGATTTTAATCTACACATGGATAACCTTTTAGATCCTTTATCTACAGATTTTTTAAATGTTCTGACTTATATGGATTTTAGCCAACATGTCACGCAGCCGACTCACAACAAAGGACACACCCTGGACTTGGTCATCACGCATGGCCTGTCCACCAGTTTGTCCTCTGTTGTTGACTTGGCTGTCTCTGACCATTACTGTATGTTTTTTAACATCACCAGTTTTATCCAGCAGGAGACCTCTGTGAGAACTGTCAGGAAGCGCCATCTAACCCCTGAAGTGGCTGCAGGTTTTCTAGACGTTTTTCAAAAGAATCCTCCAAAAGCTTTACCTGCCCCCTATGATTTTATCGTCAGTGATTTTAACAGTAAGCTTCAGTCCACTCTTGACCTGCTTTCTGTACTACAAGTTAAAAGTTTAAAATCTAAAGCTGCGCCGCCGTGGAGAAATGAAAACCTCAGAAAAATAAACAGAGATTGTAGGGTGGCAGAGAGAAAATGGAGGAAAAGTAAAACTACAATAAACCATCAAATAGATACAGATCTTCTCAAATTATACAACAATGCAGTTAGAAATTCAAGAAACGCATACTTTTCCAAAATCATCTCAGAACATAAAAATAATTCCAAAATCCTTTTTTCCACCATTGACAAACTTTCTAACCGTGTTTCTTATGCATTTCAGAAATCTCCCTCAAACACTCTTTGTGAGGAGTTTGCAGACCACTTCAGAGCGAAGGTAGACACCATCAGATGTAATATTTTATCTTCTCAGAGTAACATGGTTTTAGACAAATCTGAATGTGTCTTTACCAGAGGAAACGCTGGACAGTTTTGTCCTGGTAGAAGCTGGGACTCTTGATAAAGTTTTCTCCTCAGTGAGGCCCACCACATGTGCCCTGGACCTGATTCCCACTTCCTTTTTTAAGCAATTTTATTAATCTTTCAGATGAGATTTTAACTATGATGAATTGCTCCCTTCAGGCGGGGGTCTTTCCTGCCGCCTTTAAAGGGGCGGTAGTGAGGCCCCTGTTGAAGAACAACAATTTAGATTTTAATGATTTGAACTATTTCAGACCGATATCTAACTTACCGTTTAAGCAAAATTTTAGAAAAGCTTGTTTTAATTCAACTTAATGATTTTATTAACGCTCATAATGTCCTGGAGAAATTTCAGTCTGGTTTCCACAGCACAGAGACGGCCCTTCTGAAGATTTTAAATGATTTTATATTAAACTATGATGCTCAGAAGGTGACAGTGTTGGTTCAACTGGATCTAAACGCTGCCTTTGATACAGTAGACCACACTATTCTTTGAACCCGTTTAAAACAGATCGGCCTCTCTGGTGCTGTTCATAAATGGTTCACATCCTATCTCTCAGACAGGACTTTTATGATAAGTCTAGATACCTGCTCCTCTAAGGCCCACAGGATTAAATGTGGTGTACCCCAGGGTTCAATTTTAGGCCCAGTGCTTTTTAACCTGTATATGCTCCCTCTTGGCAGCGTCATCAGAAGACATGGAGTTAACTTTCATAGTTATGCTGATGATACACAGTTATACATCTCCATGTCTCCTGATGACACACGGCCAATGGATGCACTTTCTAACTGCATTTTAGACATTAAATCCTGGATGGCAGAAAACTTTCTCCAGCTTAACCAGGACAAAACTGAAGTTTTAGTCATCGGTCCTGAGGCTCAGAGAGAGAAACTTTTACCAAAACTGCAATCACTGTCTTTTAATCCCTCTTTACAAGTGAAGAACCTAGGCATGATTTTTGACTCTGAGCTGACTTTTATTACTCACATTAAAAATATTACCAAAATAGATTTTTATCACCTTAAGAACATCGCCAGAGTCCGCCCCATTCTGTCTCGGGCCAACATGGAGACACTGATAGATGCTTTTATCTCCAGTAGAATTGATTAATGTAATGCCCTGCTTTCTGGTCTTCCCAAAAAGAGTATATCAGGTTTACAACTCCTACAAAATTCAGCAGCACGTGTCCTGACGAAGACCAGGAGGCGGGAGCACATTACACCTGTTTTAAACTCCCCCCGTACATTTCAGGATCGATTTTAAGGTTCTTTTAATGGGTTTTAAGTGTCTTAACGGTCTTGGGCCTTCTTATCTCTCTGAACTGCTTTTACCATAAGAACCTTCGCGGTCTCTGCGCTCCTCTGGCAGCCGTCTCCTTTTCATCCCTAAAGTCAGGACACACAAGCATGGTGAGGCGTTTTATTTATTTATTTATTTATATATAAACAGTATGAAGGTAAATTTAACGTGAAAAAAAACCTGTTGAACTTGAAGCATTTTATCATTGAAACATGTGCAGGTTTATTTTTGTGTGATATTAAATTTATTAATAACAGGACAATTTTAACTTTGTGGGGTTTTAAAAAAAACATTTAGCTTTTAATTGATTAAAAATATCTTCATCTTTATGTTGAGAATTTTTGTGTTTTGCGATTTGAATTTTTTGTTTCTTTTTATGAATTTTGCACAATAAATGTTCTTTAAGTGGCATTCTAAACTTTTTTCAAGTTGTTGCTCTGCTGCAATGTATCTGAAAAGTGAGAATGTTCATAAACGGTCATTTTGACACATACAAAGAAAAGAAAAGTTGAAATCGCAGTTGATATCGTTACCGCACATGCGTTAGCTTAGATTACATCGCAATTTAGATTTGAGGCCGTATCGCCCGGCCCTAGGTTACATCATGAAATAAAGAAACATTTCCAAATATTCTTTTCACAACAAAAAGCTTCTTTCAATCGATTCTTACAGTAGGTGTATACATATATAGGTCACAGCAAATGGTGCAGTTGGCTGAGCAGATAGAATATAACAGTAGAACGAAGAAGCTTGTGTACAAACGAGATGCCCCACTTTACTGTAAACTGTGAATCTGTTTCTGATGGTTGAAACATAATTGACCATTAGAGAAAACCACTAGCAGCCAGAAATCATACTAGAGTAAGGGTAGTGTTACTCTGAGAAGAAATAGTACAACTACTCCTAAAAGTACATGTTTTTCCAAAAATGGAATTTTTTTTCCACAAACTCGTTATGGTAACGTTAGCTGCTTTTTCAGTCTAAAAGGTTAATAAACATCCTGAGCTTTGAGGGCTGAAGCTGTGAAAAGAACGAAAAGAGATCCGAAACAGAAATCACCGCCGCAGCTCCTGCTGCTCCAGAAACGAGGCCCTGCCGACCGTGTTGTCAGGGGCAACGTTGTAAAGGAAAAAACAAACTAAACAAAACAAAAAACCGCGTTGTCACGGTAACAGGAGCTGCGTTTAGGTGTTTTAAATAGATCCACCCAAGCTTCTGCTCGCAGCCGATTTATTGTTTCCAAAAGGTGGAAAGCCGCCGCGCACTCGCACTAAACATGACGTCTTCCACCCATCTTCTTCTTCTTCTTCTTCTGCTGCTGCTGAACCCGGTGACCTCAGCTTGACCTTGACTCTGCTGGTCATCAGGATGGAGGTGATGTTCCCTCAGCTTTCACCACAGCAGCCTTTCTGTTGTAGCTAAACACTGGATGCAGCCCCTTGGCTCCTACTCACATGAAACGCCTCCGTTTAGATAAAACGAAAACAAAAAACAGGGTAGACGTTTCTGGCGCTCTGCTCGTGTAGTTTTAAAAAACGGGAACTCCCTGAACTTTCCTCCTCAGCTGGTTGGACATTTCTCATTTCACCTCCATTTTCGTTTTAGTTCCTTCATTTTGTCCTCTTTTAAAGATCGCCACAGAACGTGCGGTTAAAGACGTAGCAAAACGTTTATTTCCCTATTTTTAATGTCATTATTAACGTTGTTCCTCACCGTACGTAGCAAATACTGATTTGTTTTATTCTCAACCGCTTAAATACCAGTTTAGGCAAGAAAAACTATTATTTCTGTTTCCATCCGATGTATGCAAAGTGTTTGTGGAAAGTTTCAAAAACTTAAATAAATTACTCCACCTGTGTCTCTTTGATGTGCTCCTTTAAAGATCAACATAGAAACATTGGGGATAAACAGTCTTTTAGAATTTATTTCATGACTGGCTTTAAAACTAGTCCTCCCCATGCAAAACACATATTAATTAATTTTCTTTTCCAGTTTAGCAATGAAAGTTTTTTAATCTTTGCAAATGTCAAAGATCACGATCAAATTTCACTTAACGTAGATTTTTTTTAAAACTGGATTTACAGTAGCTACAGGAAAGCATGGAAAACAATAAAAGCAAAAAAATGGAGAAAACGGCTTTTCAACACAAGAGAATGAAAAACGCCACTGAATGGGAGTCAATACCGACAGAAAATGCAGAAAGGGCACGTGTTGCTTTAAAAGTCAATGAAATACTGGAGGAAAAACATCCATCCATGAGAAAATACCTCAGAATATCCCCCATGTTAGTTTAGAAACTAAACATTTAGCTATTAAATATTTAGCTCGCTCGCTAACTAAATAATTATGGAGGACAGATCCTGCCAAAATTGAAAATAAATAAATGTGTGAGAAAAATCAGAGGTAAAAAAAACCCCATCAGAAAATAAAATTGAAAATACATACATAAATAAATGTATATAGAAATAAATAAAATAGTTATGTATTTCCATATTTATTTATTTCAAATGTTCTTTTTTCCCCCCACATTTATTCATTGATTCCCATATTTATCTACAATTAATGCATTTATTTTTATTTCACCAAATCCTTTTTTTACCTCAAGCGTATATAGTAATGTGGATGACATTTCTACTGGCCTAAACCATCATTGGTCATCTATGGGAATCAGTGTCAACCAATCAGCTCTATGGACTCAAATGTGTAAGTACAAATGTACTTACACAGGTGTGAACAGGTGTCTTTTACACAGATAACGAGTTCAAACAGGAGCCATTAATACAGCTAACGAGTGGAGGATAGAAGAGCTTCTTCAAGAAGAAGTATCAGGTCTGTGAGGGCCAGAATTCTTGCTTGTTTGTAGGTGCTAAATACTTATTTTCTGCACCATTATACAAATTAATTCTTTAATAATCGTACAATGTGAATTCCTGGAATTGTTTTTACATTCTTTCTCTCACAGTTGAAGTGTTGTACCTATGATTAAAATAACAGACTTGCCATATTTTTAGGGTGGGTGACTGCCAATCGGTGACTGCCAAATATTATTTTGCCCCACTGTATATAGTTAAGGCAAGGCAATTTTATTTGTATAGCACACTTTCAACAGCAGGGTAATTCAAGGTGGTTTACATGATTTGGTGATTTAAAAAAAAGAAGATATATTAAGATATATTATGGAAAGAAAATATCTTCTTCCTTCCATAAGGATGGGGCTGAAGGCTGTATCGGCATTTCTCGAACTCTCTCGCACCCCTAGATCATGTCTGCCTTCTCTGTAATCAGCTTCTGCCTTCAGTCTCCCAATCCTATGTCTTCTCTGCAAGGTTAACCAAAACACTCCTCACTGCAGTTAGATCAGACCTCTAGAAAGGCCTCTTCACTGGATCTAATTATCTCCTATTATGTCATATTATCTAGATGCCTTTACTAATATGTAATTAATCAATTAATTTACATAACCTTGAAATATTGCTGTAACAATTACCGTTAAATATAGATGTGTATTGGCAAGAATCTGGCGATACGATATGTATCACGATACGTTGGGGACGATGCAGATGTAGAAAAACTGTCCCATCATTCTAAACACTCCAACCTGTTTCATACTTTAACACATCCAGTTTTATTACTAGATCTAGTTGATCCACTGGAACGAAGAAGGAGGTGAAAACAGCCACGGACTACACAGTTATACTTTTAATTTTACTTCAAAAACTACTGTCATCATTAATGGCTCCATTCTAATTCTAAAAAATAAAAATCAATGTATTGCTTTTGAATATCGATACAATATCATGACATAAAATATCATGATATCGATACTTTCTTACATGCCTACCATTAAACCTCTATGGGCGACTGTGGCTTGGTGGGTAGAGTAGTTGGCTTGTAATCGGAGGGTGGTAGGTTCAATTCCAGCTTCTGCCTGATATGTTGATATGTTGCTCAGCTATGCACTTAACCCCAAGTATGCACTAATGTATCAGTGCATAAATCTGTGTGCATTTGTGAGTGTAAAGTACTTTGAGTGATCAGTATGGCTTGGAAAGTTGAGACCATTAGGATTTACAATTGTTAGAATCTATATTTTAAATTTTACCCCGACCGATGACTGAGTTAGAGAAATCTGAGATTCATGGTTTGTGCAACATACAATTTTAAGTCACTGCTACTTTTACGTGGGTAAGAAAAACTCAGGGATCAAAGTTCTTAGAGCCTAAAATTTGAAGTTTCTACAACTTATACTTGAGTTAGAAAAAACATAAAAATCCAAAGTTGGGCAAACTCAAAAGCAAAACTTTGAAGTCCAAGTTTAATTTTCTAACTTAACAATTCTATTGAAGTTTGTTGCTGTGCAAGTTTGTACGGAAGAGGATTAGGGCCACTGAAGAAAAGAAAAAAGATTTCTAACTTTTTTCTCAGAATTCTGCCTTTTTTCCCCAGAATCTGACTTTAATCTCAAAATATTCTGACTTTTTTCTCAGAATTCTGACTTTAATCTCGGAATCTGACTTTAATGTAGATTCATTGCTGGTTGCTCTTTCAGGTGCCCATCTGCATTAAAGTCAGATTCCGAGATTAAAGTTAGGATTCTGAGAAAAAAAGTTCTTAGAAAAAAGTCAGAATTCTGAGATTAAGTTAGAATTATGAGATTAAAGTTAGAATTTGGAGAAAAAAAGTTCTGATATTAAAGTCAGAATTCTGAGAACAAAAGTTCGGAGAAAGAATTCAGAATTCTGAGATTAAAGTCAGAATTCTGAGAACAAAAGTTCGGAGAAAGAATTCAGAATTCTGAGATTAAAGTCAGAATTCTGAGATTAAAGTCAGAATTCTGAGATTAAAGTCAGAATTCTAAGTTTGAAGTTAGAATTCTAAGATTAAAGTCAGAATTCTGAGATTAAAGTCAGAATTCTGAGATTAAAGTCAGAATTCTGAGATTAAAGTCAGAATTCTTAGATTAAAGTCAGAATTCTAAGTTTGAAGTTAGAATTCTAAGATTAAAGTCAGAATTCTGAGAACAAAAGTTCGTAGAGAAAGAATTCAGAATTCTGAGATTAAAGTCAGAATTCTGAGATTAAAGTCAGAATTCTAAGATTAAAGTCAGAATTCTAAGTTTGAAGTCAGAATTCTAAGATTAAAGTCAGAATTCTAAGATTAAAGTCAGAATTCTAAGTTTGAAGTTAGAATTCTAAGATTAAAGTCAGAATTTTAAGATTAAAATTAGAATTCTGAGATTAAAGTCAGAATTCTCAGATTAAAGTTAGAATTCTAAGATTAAGGTCAGAATTTTAAGATTAAAATTAGAATTCTGAGATTAAAATCAGAATTCTCAGATTAAAGTTAGAATTCTCAGATTAAAGTCAGAATTCTCAGATTAAAGTTAGAATTTTAAGATTAAAATTTGAAGTCTGAGATTAAAGTCAGAATTCTCAGATTAAAGTCAGAATTCTCAGATTAAAGTCAGAATTCTCAGATTAAAGTCAGAATTTTAAGATTAAAATTAGAATTCTCAGATTAAAGTCAGAATTCTGAGATTAAAGTCAGAATTCTCAGATTATAGTTAGAATTCTCAGATTAAAGTTAGAATTCTCAGATTAAAGTCAGAATTCTAAATTTGAAGTTAGAATTCTAAATTTGAAGTTAGAATTCTAAGATTAAAGTCAGAATTTTAAGATTAAAATTAGAATTCTAAATTTGAAGTTAGAATTCTAAGATTAAAGTCAGAATTTTAAGATTAAAGTCAGAATTCTCAGATTAAAGTCAGAATTTTAAGATTAAAATTAGAATTCTCAGATTAAAGTCAGAATTCTCAGATTAAAGTCAGAATTCTCAGATTAAAGTCAGAATTCTAAATTTGAAGTTAGAATTCTCAGATTAAAGTCAGAATTCTCAGATTAAAATCAGAATTCTGAGATTAAAGTCAGAATTCTAAATTTGAAGTTAGAATTCTAAGATTAAAGTCAGAATTCTAAGTTTGAAGATATAATTCTAAGATTAAAGTCAGAATTTTAAGTTTAAAATTAGAATTCTGAGATTAAAGTCAGAATTCTGAGATTAAAGTTAGAATTTTAAGATTAAAATTTGAATTCTGAGATTAAAGTCAGAATTCTCAGATTAAAGTCAGAATTCTCAGATTAAAGTCAGAATTTTAAGTTTAAAATTAGAATTCTGAGATTAAAGTCAGAATTCTCAGATTAAAGTTAGAATTTTAAGATTAAAGTCAGAATTCTGAGATTAAAGTCAGAATTCTCAGATTAAAGTCAGAATTCTCAGATTAAAGTCAGAATTTTAAGATTAAAATTAGAATTCTCAGATTAAAGTCAGAATTCTCAGATTAAAGTCAGAATTCTGAGATTAAAGTTAGAATTCTGAGATTAAAGTCAGAATTCTGAGATTAAAGTCAGAATTCTCAGATTAAAGTCAGAATTCTCAGATTAAAGTCAGAATTCTCAGAACAAAAGTTCGGAGAAAAAAGTCAGAATTTAAAGTCAGAATTCTGAGATTAAAGTCAGAATGAATTCTGAGATTAAAGTCAGAATTCTAGGGTAAAATTAGAATTTGGAGAAAATAGTCAGAAATCTTTATTTTTCTTCCTTCAGTGACCCTAATCCGCTTCCGTAAATTCTGCTAACTTTTCTTTTCTGTTTTGGTTTTATTACAGTGAGGGGGCAGTCCACCTTCTTTCCATGGTCTCTGACCTTCACACCTGCCGCAGCACGCTCCGCTCCAGTCAGGACCACCAAACAGACAAAGTCCTAATTTTACGCGACTGCAGGTGAAGTTGACCCTCCAGGATGCTTCATTGTGGGCCTCAGTGCTTACAAGATAAAAAATAAGTCAGTGCAGCTTTGTTCTCCCCTCGGTTGTACAGCTCTAATGAAACCTCAGTTTGGTGCTTTAAGCCGGCTCTGCACCCGGTGAGCCGGACCCATGGGTGTTCATCCTGCGGCTGCCGCTCTGAGAGCTAATTCATCACCCCTCTATTCATATCAGCTAGCCTACTTTTCCCTTCACCTACACTCTTACTTACATAGCAGGGAGTGTACACACACACAGACAGGTGCAGAGCAAGCTGTACCGTGCAGCCTGCGGCGCTGCTGCAGCTATACAAACACATGTTTGTATTTCTGCCCATGTTAGGACTTTGTGTCGACTTCCATTCGATTTATTTACAGCATTCATGTCAAACCCAGACATTTGATTCACACCATTTCTCTGAACCTAACCCCTAACTTGTGTGAATAAAACAACGGAGGCAACTAGCTGAAGGCCTTTGACTGTGTTCAGAGCCGTTTGTGGAGCTCTTGGTTTACGGGGAACTAAAACCTGTAAGAGCCGAAGAACGAATGTAACCATTGTAGCAGAACCCTGAGGCAGAACTGGGCCACAGGTTGGGTTCCTTCAGGTTAGGGATGGGTGAAATCCATACGAGAAAAATATTCAAAGATACTAGTTTGCGTCAAAATCAATACAAACAGACCCGTTCACAATTGTCCGAATTGTCGCATTTCCTCCTGCAGCAGCGCTGCAATAACACTCGGCCCCTCCCAACCTGATGGAGCTGCTGCTGGAAGGTTTAATCTCTGCTAACATGGAGAGAAGATTTTGAACTAAACATTGGAGAAGCTCTTTAGCTAACAAGGCTAACAGAGATTTGAGGTGTTTTCCCTCAGATGGATGGATGGATAAACAGATGGATGGATGAACTGATTGATGGATGGATGGATGAACGGTTGGATGGATGAACTGATTGATTGATGGATGGATGAACGGTTGGATGGATGGATGGATGGATGGATGGATAAACAGATGGATGGATGAGCAGGTGGATGGATGAACTGATTGATGGATGAATGGATAAACAGATGGATTGACGGATGGATGGATGAAGCCACTGTGGACCGAGCCATAAATGAGCCCTTTTGACATTTTGAAAGTGTTTTTTCTTTAAATCTTCTTGACCTGAGTTGATCTGGTCGAGTCTAGAAGTTTCATTTCTGGTCTGATCGAACATCAACTCTGGAGCAACAAACCCACACAGCACCAGAGCTGCTTTTAGTCTCACAGTCTAAGGAAAGTTATTTCCAATAAATGATAAAGTTTTATCAGTCAGAGCTAAGTTATGACATTTTCCTGGTGGTTTTCTGTGTTTTAGAAGGGAAAGGACCTGTGAGGACTGGAACCCTGCAGTTACATCAGGAAACCCCTAAAGCAGCTCCATCCGGGGCCCCTAGCAGTCCAGAACTGAACATCTCTGCGTTGGAGCGAGTAAAAAAACACCATCAGATGTTCAGTTATTGTAGAGAAAGTGAGAAATGCATGTGGGAAGATGCGGTCCAGAAAAGGGAGCAGAATGTTCTGCAGCGGATCGTCGCCACTTCGCACTCCCACATCACTCCTGCTCTGTCTGTCGCCCTCCAGAGCCGCAGAGCAGCGAGCATTCTGGGAAAACCTCTCTGGATCACAATCTCACAATGTTATTTCTGCAGCGCGCCGGATTATCTCCGTCCACACAGAACCAGGCTGCACGGGACCGCCGGCGGCTCCTTTCCCATCATGCACTGCCACAGTCCTCTGGGGTTAGGCAGCAGATTTATTACCTCAGATGTCATCAGACTGAGATGTGAAGCAGCAGACAGAAGCAAACTGTACGGCTTCTCATTGGTTCCTCGTCCAGCTCAGTTACAGTAAATATCTCAAAGGTGAGTTCAGGTAAACTCGGGTCACCATCTCTAGACATTAGGGCTGTAACGGTACATTTATTCGTATTCGTAGGTTGGTACGCACCGCAACACATGCAGAATGCTTGAGGAACTCAGAGCGCAGTGCAACGTTTCCACAGGGAAGCTTTAAAAAGTGACACCAAAACAAAACAGAAAGGACTCCCAGCTATCACTTATCTCTACTATTTGGGAACATTAATGGTTTCTCATGCAGCTACAGTAGAAATAGAAAGATGGACCGAACCAGAACTTTGTCAGCGAACGCATCTTTCAACAGCAATAAGGTCCATAACACGCTCTGCTCTGAACTGAATGACTCGCCTGAAACAAAGTCAAGCTAAATGGAAACATCACTGATACTAGAGAGAAACCAGCTGACGTCCAACATGGCTACCAGTAGCATCCAATCAGGCCAAACTCCTTATTCTGGATAAAACACAAGTCGGAAGAATCCCTGTTGATGAGAAGGGAATTTTCCAACAGCTGCCCATGCTGCATTCAGATACAGCTGGGAAATTAGGCTGTCGTATAAATATCACAACAACGCCAAAGTGATTTAAGCATGTTTTATTCTCAAATATTGGCAAAATACTATTTAAACATTTCTAAACACCAACACGGTGAGATTTGCCGGCTTCGCCTCCTATCTCCAGGACGAAGGAAGGAGCGTTAAACGTGGAGAAAATAACCATAAATATGGAAAGTGGAGCTATGCTGGGGGAGAAATAGTCGGCTGAGTGAGAGCCAGCATGCAGCACCACAAGCTAGTGCTAGCTAGCGTTAGCTCTGTGACTTTTTATATATATATATATATATATATATATATATATATATATATATATATATATATATATATATATATATATATATATATATATATATATATATATATATATATATATCTCTCTCTCTATCTATATATATATATATATATATATATATATATATATATATATATATATATATATATATATATATATATATATATATATATATAGCAGCACTGCTCTTACTTGAGACGTTATATTTCAGGAAAAATTTATACTATGCCATGCCGATGGTAACATTTGATCATATATATGCCTATCCCAGACGTTGGAAGCTGTAAAATAGCATGATATTGGACCTTTAATAAATAAATCTGACATATTCTCTTATTATTGAGGCTTTTAGCAGATAGAAACAAGAGAAGTTTGGTCTGACTTAACTTCAGACAGAGAGGGGAAGAAAAAAAAAGAAAAGGGTGTGTGTGTTTTTTTTAATGGGTGTATGTAAACTTCTGACCGTGCCCTCTGAATATAAACAAATCCATCTGGATCTGTCTGTTATTTCATGTCCCGCTGAGGCAGATGGACCGGACCAGGGTTATTGGAGGCGACCCGACCCAGATTCCTAACGGGGATTAAAGGTTCCGGCAACAGATTAAACGCCGCCGAGCGTGCCCGTCGCCATCAAATCATACAGCGCTTTCACTCTCCTCCTCTTCCTCAGGAGCTGTTGCCATGACAATGTAGCCCCCCCCCGGCTCCACCAGCGGCCGGCTGCACGTCTCGTTTCCATGTTGCCAAATATAACAGGCAGACGCTGTGACATGGGGGCGTCACATGACACTGAATCAGATTGTGTGTGTGTGTGTTTGTGCGTTAACAAGCAGGTCAGATGCTGAATGATCACACCATCAATCAACAGGAGAGACGCCATCTAACCCCTCGCCCTAATTGGACGGAGCCACAGGGCAGAGAGTACGGACAGCCGGAGGGGACAAGCGTCATCATTTTGGACCTGCTGCGTTTAAACTCAGCAGCAGGTGATTAAAGAAACGACGAAGCGCAATTAGGATTCATCCGGGGCCATAAAAAGATCATTTAGAAAGCTTCTGGGAGGAGGTGAGGAGAGAAAACCAAGTTGGGAACCATCATTTATTGTTGCGGTTCCTGTATTTATCTATCACCCAGCTGGACGTGAACGTCTGGACCAAGTCCTGACCGACGCTGCGACCTCAGGTTCTCCGTTAGCTTCCAGATCGCCAGTCCAAAATTTCAACGTCCAGGGGTCGCATTCATAAAGCTTGCTCACGCACATAAACGGCGTCTGAAAACGGCGCAAGTCACCTGCGACGCAAAGTCTGGGATTTATAAAAATAAAATAAAATACGTGCTAAGGACCTTCCTGCTTACACACATTTTGGACACAGGTCCGAATTTTATTTTATTTTTTGGCACTGAGGTAATTAATCAAATCTACAAATGAGAGAATTGTAAATTGGTCATAAAAACTTGTGCAGAAAGCAAATAAACACGAGGTAAAATCAGGGTGAGAAAGAAAAGCAGAGCAGGAAAAAAAACCAGCAGCGGTCAGGATCATATCTAAGAGAATAAGATGCATTTGGCTTTTTGGTCATTATAATAATTATATAGTCAAACTTAGAATCCCTCTTGTTTAATATGATCTGCTCTTAATTGATGTAAGCTGTATTCTCTGGACCAGTGATCTGAGGTGACTTCAGTCAGCACCAATTCAATTCAACTTCAATTCAGTTTATTTCTTTAGCTCCAATTCACAACAGATGTCATCTCAAGGCGCTTAACAAGAAAAGACATTTCAGTACAAACATTCCAATTAGTTTAAAGGTTTAGCTAGTTTCCTTTGTAAGGAATCCCAGCAGATTGCATCGAGTCATTGACTTTTATGCAGACTTTCCAACCACAGCAATCCTTCATTCTGAGTAAGCATGTAGCGACAGTGGAGAGGAAAAACTCCCTATTAACAGGAAGAAACCTCTTGCAGAACCAGAACCAGAACCAGGCTCAGTACAAGCGGCCATCTGCCACGACCGTCTGGGGGTTCAAGAAGACAGAGCAGAAGGAACAAAAAGATCTGATATAAGAGAACCTTTTAGTTTAAAGAAAGTAAAAAAAAAAAAGTAAAAACAGACCAGACTGTGTAATATTGTTGATAGTTAATATTGGTGATTGATGGTGTTATTTTGCTTCATTAAATCATAACTTATACGTCTTTCCAGTGCTTTTTGTCTGCTTTAAGGTGGTCTGAATTTGAACGTTGAGATGCCGCATTATTTAAAGCAACAATTTTTTATTTTTTTTTGCACCCGCTAAATGTGGGCTAAGCCCGGGATCTTCTTCCTAAATCCTAAATCCGCCCCTGGTGCAGCCCTAGACCGGGTCCCGTCACGACGCAACGAGAGCTGCTCATTATTTCACACATGCAGCCTGAGGCCGGGCTGCTGGATCTACGCAGCTGGACGTGACCAGAACATCTCAAGTTAACGACCCAATACCTCAGAGTTAAACCAAACCAAACCATGCAGATTCTGGCTGGGTCCAACCTTGTCTGCTGGGCGCTGGAGACATGAAGTGAAACCACACACACCTGGGCCCAGCAGCAGCAGCAAACTGCTGACTGAGCTCGTTTTCACTCCTGTTGGCGTCATCGGCGCAGCGAGAAGGAGGCGTCAGGAGCAGCTTACACGGACCGGGTCAGGGACCGGGACACTGAAAATGCTTCCTCGGAAACCCAGAACCGGTGTCAGTAACTTATGGGGACTTTGTGTTGATTAATCAGATTATTTTCCCATCTCCTTCCTTGGACTGATCCATCTGGATCCCGGAGCACAACAACGGATGGTACTCCAGTAGAACCTCAGGAGGTCTTCACAGCAGAAAGAAACATGTTTACAGCCTGGTTAAAACAACAAAATACATTTTAGGTTTCAAAGGTCAAGTTTACCACAACAACTCTGAGGGGGGTGAATTTTTTTATAACTCATCTGTTTAGATGTAATTTATGCTTGAAATTATGAATGATAAAGGGGCGTGTCCTAATGACTGACAGGTCGCAGATGAGCCGCTAGTGCTGGTGGCTAGCGGCTTTACTTCACATATTGATTATTAAAACTTGTTTTATTAAAATCCACATAGTTTTAGTGAAAGTTATAGACCAACAAGGCTTCATGATTTTATTTGACAAAATTATCGAAACTGTCTAGAAGGCAGAGGTATAGCAGAGTCGCTTAACGGCGGTTTTCTGGCTAAAAGCGCCCCCTAACCTCTGCTAGCTTCGGTTAGCGCAGGGTTAGCGTCGGTTAGCTCGTAGCTATATCGGCTCAGAGTTGGATGGGTGTCAATCATTCGCCCCCACCCTCAGCTCCACCTGTTTTTTGACGAGACGCAGCCAAGATGGTGGCGGTGGGAACCGCACACTGGGCTTCCATTCAGCTCTTCAGAAACCTACGGGTGACATCACGGAGGCTCCGCCCATCTTACATACACAGTCTACGATCCAGTCCCAGTTTACTGCTGCACTGGAAACCAGTCTGAGGTTCTGGATTCCAGCTTTGTGTTGGTCGATCACATTAAAATGATAAAGTTTAAAGGGTTTGAATGTAAATGTGAATCTGTTTGCTGTGTGAGCTTTGGGTCATTAGGTTCTGGTGGGTTTAACCGGAACAGAAAGCTGATTAAAGGGGTGTGATGAGGTCCGACCATCTGCCGGCCATCAGAATCCAGCCCCAGTGTGCTGCGGGACGTCACCTTCAGAACCCGTTACATCATGTGTCCACCTCATGATTCCAGCTGCACCTGAACGTTACACGACTCAAACCTAAAAACATCTGAGTCACAACCCGAGTGCCTCCCAATTTGATCTGCACACACAGGAGCGCAGAAGACAAAGCGCCGTTAAATCCGTCTCCATGAGTCATCGCTGCGCTCCCTTCGTCCCTGCAGCTCCATCGTGGAGCTTCGTTTTTTCTGCCCACGTCTGCAGCGACGCGCTGCTCAGCAGCAGCAGCAGCAGAGCGAGCTCCAACCGAGGTTAAAACCATTTCAGCTGCTGGTGAGAGCGCCGTCCTTCAAACCGGTTTTCCACCGTCTCATAGCAACAGAGGCTGCCGTGACCAGAGCTTCCCACAAGCAGCCAGTCGGCGTTACCAGTTGGAAAAAACCCCCCCAAAAAAACATACATGGATGGGTGAAGAAAAGCGAAGCCTCGGAGCACAGAGAGGACACACACAGAGTCCTTTTAGTTCTCACAGTCTGACGTTAAATCCCTCTAAACTTTTCCTGTTTTCAACCATTTAGGACCATAAACATTTTTATTTCCTATTTGCTATAAATTCAAAAGTTTACATACACTGAGACAGCAATACCGCAGGCTGAGCTATTGTAAAGGCCCAGATGACGATGCCTTCGGACAGGTTAATTCTAGGGATGCAATGATGTGAAAATCTGGGCCGATACCAATATTAATCTAGCTGTTATGGCCGACAGCCGATATTTACCAATTTTACATATTTTAAATACATTTTTTCAACTTTTCGGACACAATCCTTTCACATGACCAGCCCCTTCCCCCTCCACAAACACAAATAACAAAGATGGAAATAAACATTTGTTGTTAATATTGGCCTAGTTTCCCTTATCCCTAACATCGGCCAATACTAATGTTGATGCACATAAATCGTCGTCCCTAGTTAATTCACAACTTTTATGCCAAATGGGGGCACAACTATCGATGTATCAATCAGTCACGATGTCACATGTCGGATTTATTCATGGGTAAAATTTCCTGAAGGTGCAAAGTTCACAATTACATGCAAGTATAGGCACATTGACACGTGACGAGAGTTGGACTGGATGATCCATCCAGATCCTGGGAGCCAAAGTCTCATGATAGTATCTGCTGACTTCCCTTCATTGGAGGTATGTTGAAGTTTAACTAAAATACAGCCCAAATAATTTCAGAACACACAAATTATTTTTTAATTAACCCGCCAGTGTGCAAAGGTTCTTCTACTGTTAGCATAGTTAGCATGGCAAACTGAGAAATATATGGAATTGACAGACATTTATAACCACGAAACTGCTTTATATAAAAACATGTATTTAAATGTAGATGTGTACCAAAACATTCTGGTTAATCAGATAATCGTAGAAATCCCCATACTGAACTGGTGGCCAGTTCTGAGGACTGTCATCCCATAGCTAGTTAGCTGTTTGAAACGGGTCTGGAAGCGTCGCACTAAATACAGTTGGCTGTGCGCTAAATGCAATTAGCTTTACGATAAATAGTTAGGTGTGCCCTAAATACAATTAGCTTTACGATAAATAGTTAGCTAGTTAGCTCTTTGAAACGAGTCTGGAAGCTTTGCGCTAAATACAGTTGGCTGTGCACTAAATACAATTAGCTTTACAATAAATACAGTTAGGTGTGCGCTAAATACAATTAGCTTTACGATAAATAGTTAGCTAGTTAGCTTTGCGCTAAATACAAATAACTTTACGATAAATACAGTTAATTGTGCGCTAAATACAATTAGCTTTACGATAAATACAGTTAGGTGTGCGCTAAATACAATCAGCTTTACAATAAATAGCTAGTTAGCTTTGCGCTAAATACAAATAACTTTACGATAAATACAGTTAATTGTGCGGTAAATACAGTTAGCTTTACGATAAATACAGTTAGCATTGCGCTAAATTCAGTTAAGTTTGAGCTAAATTCAGTTAGCTTCACAATAAATACAGTTAGCTTTGCGCTAAATACAATTAGCTTTAAGATAAATGCAGTTAGCTTTGAGCTAAATTCAGTTAGCTTTGCGCTAAATACAATTAGCTTCACAATAAATACAGTTAGCTTTGCGCTAAATACAATTAGCTTTAAGATAAATACAGTTAATTGTGCGGTAAATACAGTTAGCATTGCGCTAAATACAATAAGGTTTACGATAAATAAAGTTAGCTTTGTGTAAAATGCATGAAATGTTAGCCTTGAGCTAAATTCAGTTAGCTTTGCAGTGCATCTTTCGCAATCATCTCTACAAAGGTGATCTATACAAGTAATGCCTAAATCCCCAGGTTTAATTTTTTTAGCGGAATTGTTCAACCGTGGCAGGACGGCTCTCGATAGCAGAAGCTTTTATTGCCCTCCTGTGTGGTGCGCATGTGCACCATTACCAAATGAGAACAATAACATTCAATGTGCGTATAAACACCATATGAATGTCTGGCCATCATATGATTCTGAAGGTAGATCTGTGACCCGGAGTTGGACAGGTTTCAGTGAGAAACGTGAATCAACCCCCGAACCAAAGCAAAGGGCATCGAGAAGATCTTGTTGAATCTGGAAACAGAGTATCATTAACCACAGGGAAGAAAGTCCTGCACTAGCATGGGCTGAAAGGTCACTCAGCGAGGAAATAGTCATTAATCTAAATGCAACATAAAACCCAGATTAAAAGTTTGCACTATAGGATAAAAACCTTACTTTTTAGAAATGTGTCACATGGTCTGATTAAACTAAAATTTAACTGTTTGGGCATATTGACTGTCCATACGTCCATCCATCCATCCATCCATCCATCCACACTCTCCACCTCATTCTGGTTTTGACATATAGTTCCCTCAAACGGGTTTCGGGTCTGCCCTGGAGTCTTCAACTCTGCCTGGAAAACCTCCAATGGCGGCGAGGGGACATCCTCCTCATCAGATGGAAGAACCACCCCAACCCGATCCTACGAGGCGGGGGAGCAGTGCCTCTACTTCGATCCACCCCCGATGGCAAAGTCCTCGACATTGATTATCCATTCCATGACCCTGCTTGAGGGGTCGAAATGTAGACGGACCGACTCAAACATAGCTTCGCTTTTATGGCTCAGCTTTATTCCCTACGAAGTACCATGACCCTAGAGAAACGCCAACCCAGCCAGTCATCTTCCGCTCCATCCTACCATCAATTGTGAGCAGCAAAAAGCCGTGAATTTCAGCTTGAGAGGCTAATACCCAAAACCAAATTATCGCCCAACCAACCCCCCGACCGCTGAGGCACTCAGTAAACAGCTTGGCACTCTAACTGCTTAGTTTTAAGGTTTAACTAAATCAAATGTCTTAACCACTTAGTAACAAATCGGTGGTTAACTGGCAGTGCCAAATCGAGTCATTATTATGAAACTACAGCTAACATGAACAAATTGTTACGAGTCGTTAACATCCAATAATAATCCACCAACATCACTGGCTAGTAGTCGAGCTCATTCTATCACAACTTGGCCATTGTGCTAAAGAGACAAAAAGACTATGGCAAGCCATCAGTATCAAAAATAAGGCGTGTATTAACGCATTGTTTTAACTTGTAAATTAGGGGATATGGCGTTTTTTTACGCATTGTGAATTGCAACAAGCTGTGACGTAAAAAACGCGCGGCGGGCGTAAATAATGCGCGGTGGCATTTTATGCATATTTTATTGTCGAGAGGCTGCTTTATTGGTGCTCAGCCACTAGAGTTTAGGGTGTTTTTACCCAATCAGGACACCGCAAGGGCAAACACAACCAGAAGACCCCTGATCTTTGGGAAATGTCAGAAAGTACATGCATCTACCATTCTGCTCCTGTCTTAATCAACCCCAGTTTAGCAACAAAGTTTGGAATGACATTCAACCCATTTTACTCGCTAATATAGGTAATGTCATCTTTACACGCAACTAATTATATACTTAAAAAGACAATAGGATTTGATTACACATACAGATCTTCTGGTTGACAATTAAACGACAATAAAATATGCATAAACCGGCACCACACCTTATTTATGCCACAGCGCTTTTTAAAAATTTTATCCCATAATTCAGGGATTAAAACAACGCATTAATATACGCCACAAGTTTTTTTCTGCGATGTTCACCACCACACGTCATTCATGCCACAGTGCGTTGTTTACGCGATCATACATTATTTACGTGTGTGGCGATTCACAAATCGTTAGCGCGTAAAAAAAATTATGTATTCCATAATTTACAGATTGAAACAGCGTGTTATTATATATGCCTTATTTGTTGATACAGATGGCTGGCCATCTGAGACAGCTAACTATCACTCTTGTCGATTGCTACACAGAACATCTGTTAACCAGCTTAGTGCAGACTCTGCCGGAGCAGATAGCCCTAGTAATAAACTAGCTAATATCAGGTTATATTTCTGCTTGTCTACAATGACAAAACGCCTAAAATGTAAAAAATAAAATAAAAAAACAGTGTAGTAAGTATTTGTTTAATCTCAATTTTTCATATTATGTATCATGCAGGAGGTCATGGGAAGGGTTGATATTAAGGAGACTGATGACAAAAATGTTTGGATCACCGATGGGAACAGAAGCTACTAGAATTAGCCTCAGTTCAACATCAGAACCAGCCTGGTAGACTTTCACACATCCTGATCTGCTGCAGTTTGGACATTTCAACCTGTAGAGAGAATATTTCTCTCAGATGTGCACACAACAGCCACACTGTGCTCTTTCTAAGCACCAAAGCTCATTTCCTACAGCCGGTTTAAAACGGTTCTCTTCAAAACAGCTGGTGCTGCTTGCATGTTTCTGGCCCAGCGATGACGATCAAGCAAAGAAAAATAACAAAAAGGAGGTTCACTGCGATTGCACAAAACCTGTGAGGGAAGCTGCAAAGTTAGTAGCAATCAAAGAGGAGCTTAAGATCCAGAAAACCAGACGATTCAGACCATTTAAAGAAGCGCAGCATCGCTGGCGGTGCGTGAGTATCGGCTTCTAAGAATCATTGCAACTAGATCTGAAGGTACGTCTTACGGTGCGTTCACACCGAACGCGTATGAAGCATCGTGGGCGTCAGTTTACATGTAAAGTCAATGCAGAAGCTCGCTGACGCGCGTCAGGGTTTCCATGTCGCGGAAACGCATTTCTGCCTCATTCACAGTCTAGCACTAGCTCCTCCCACAAGTTGCGTATTTCCAGCTTGACGTGCGTCAAAGGGGTATATTTTGACGCCCGTCCAATTCGCTTTGGACGCGCGTCAAAATATATTCGAGCTGCGAATGTTGAAGCGTCTAACCTTGGCGTGCGACGCGTTTTTGACGCTTTAGTGTGAATGCACCGTAAAGCTAAGAGAGTGATTCAGCTAGAAGAGCTAGCTAGGCTCAGGTCGGTACGTCTGGTTTGCCGTCTCCTTGCGTCCTCTGCGGTTCTGGTAAAGAAAAAAAAAAAAAAACACGGAAACACTCACGGTTTCTGGTGGTGCAGGGTGTGGGCGTGGTGGTTGTTGGCAGCGTTGGCCCTGTGCAGACGTTCCAGTCGCTCCTTCTCCTTCTCCACGAAGTTGGTGTTCGTCCCGGTGCTGGTGGAGGGCGCCCGGGTCAGCCGGCCGTGGGCCCGCGGCTGATCTCTGGGCGGGATGGGAGGAGGCGGCGGGGGCGGAGCCGGGCCGGTGGGCGAGGTCGGAGCCGGGATCTGGGTCGGTACGGAGATGGAGGTTGGGTTTGCAGAGGCCAGAGGGGGGACAGGGGTGGAGGTGGTGCTGCTGTTGTAGGCGTGGTGGTGGTGGTGGTGGTGAGGCTGGTGGGTGTGGTGGAGAGGGATGGAAGTGGGCGGCTGAGGCGGAGCCTGGCTGTTGTGGTGGTGATGGTTCTTGGTTGCCGCGGCGTGAGCTGGGGGCGGAGGCGGGGGTGGAGGCGGGAGGGGAGGCTCAGGAGGCGGAGCAGGCGGAGCCACAGGCTGCCGATCCAAGCGCAGGTCTTTGTTCTCTTGACTGAGGCGGTCCAGCTGGACCTCCAGCTCCTCGATTCGGCGCCGCTGGGTTTCCAGGAGCTTCTGCTGGCTCTCGATGATGTTGTTGAGCTCCAGGAGGTACTCCACGGCCCGGTTCGGGCTCTCGGGACTGCCCTGACCCGGACCCTGGTTGGGATCCATCGCCTCAGGCTCACAGAGAGACCACAGTTAGAGAGCCTGAATGGGTTCTGGCTGGCCCGGTTGGGTCCAGCTGGAAAGGAAAGCGAGGCCTAATCTACAAGCTAAAACTACACCCCGAGGCCCTGAGGCCTACACCTTCAGACAGGAAGTACCTTCACCCTCCCCCCCACCTGAGGTGAGTGGGGGGGAGAGGACCTTCCCCTCTTTGAGCTCTGATTCCAAAATCAAGATGGATCCCCTCCCTGTGTGCTCGGGTCAGGGCGTTTTATGGAGCGGAGCAGCATTCCCCGGCCCAGGTGTTCCCACCGGACCGCGCAGATGTTTCACACAAACACGAAAGATCGTTCCTCAGCAGCTTGTTTGTGTTCCTGTTGGTCAGTAAATCTCCCGTCCCCCCTCACTGATCTCCATCCAGAACTTCCAGCAGCAACCGGACCGGAGCATCCACCTGTCCCTCTGCGTCGGGGAACCGCGTCGTCAGCCTACAGGAGGTCCGGAGCTCCTTTCTCATCCTGCAGCCGGGGCGATGCCACCCGAACAAGTCGCCTGATCACCAGCAGGGCCTCATGTCGAAACCCCGGGATCGGGAGCGCCGCTGCAATGTTTCCAACACTTCTGGGCGAGGTTAAATCATAAAAAAAGAACGCAAACCGCAAACGGCGTCAGTCAGAAATCATCTCCTGATGGGAGACGCAGCGGAAATCCCCAACTCGGTCCATCCTGCGGGCCGGATTGTAATCTCAGATCCCGGTCGTGTCCGTGGATGCGACGAGGCGTCCGGGATCATCCTTCCACATTCTTCTTCCTGCAGCCACACATGAAGGAAGCGGGAAAGAAAAGAAAAAAAGCAGATGAGAAGCTGAATCTGGAGTCAAACACCTGCTTCTTCAACTCATTTCATCTGATCTCCTCTCTTATCTCCATCCCTCTGTTCTTCCCTCATAAAACCAGCCTCTCCTCCTACACTCCATCACTATTCATCTCCACACGCCTCCCCCGTCGTTTTTTCCTTCTCTCCTTCCAGCTCGTTTCATGTGCGGCGTTGCATCGGTGTCAAATGTCAAACATATTCTCATGCTGCGCATTTAAAATCTGATCAACCTCACAAAAAACTGTTTGAAAAAAAAAAAAAAAAGAGAAAATCTGATATGAAAATATGGATCGTGAACTGGCTTCAGTTCCTCCACATTTAGGATAAAGATAATAAAATCTGGACTTCAACCTGAATAAAAAGTTGGAACCGAACAGAGGTTAAAGCACCGGAAAAATGTGATCTGAGAAATACGGGTCGACATCATGAAGCACGAAGCTCGTAGACAAATGAACTTTTACACATTTTGTCTCATCACTATAGCTATTTGCAATGTATTTTATTTAATAAGCCCCCCAAAAAAATCATTTTTTTCAGCTCCCTTTACTCCGACACCCCTAATCCTCTAATCTGGAAGAAACTTCCAGACAACTGCAGAGCTGCTGAAACACTGTGTTCTTTTAAATCACGGCTAAAAACACATCTGTTTAGAGCTGCCTTTGATTAATGTTTTCATGCATCATGTTTTGGGTATTCTTCTTGCTTTGTTGCCGTTTTTACTTTATATGGTTTGTCCGTGTTTAATTGCATTTTTATTTTATCCCTTAATCATGTAAAGCACTTTGAGTTATCTTGTTGTTGAAAGTGTGCTATACTAATAAATGTGCCTTGCCATAAATTAAACTCTGTGCAACCAAATACAGAACTTTCAGCTAATTGTCACCTAATTACTAAATAGTAGAGGTGTCAAGGTACACGAAAATTACGATTCATGATGTTTCTGGTTTGCATCGATAATAAAAAAATAAACTGAAGGTTTGGCTGGATTTTTTAGGCCTTGCTAACGCCTGGATAGATAGACAGAAAACGGTGCATGCTGATGTTTTAGCTGCTCATTTTTGAGAATAAACAATGTTTAAAACACAAGGGATCTGTTTTGATATTCCGACAACCTAGTGTCCCAGCTGTACATGAATGCAGCACGAGCAGCTATTGGGAAAATTCACCTGTAATTAATCCTTCAACAGGATGTACAGAGTTGGGGCTGATTGGATGCTACAGGTAGCTGGATTCGGACTTTAACAGATTTAACGGAGAGATGTTTACATTCAGTTTGACGTCGCTTTAGCTGGGGTTTGGTCCATCTCTCATTCTCCACTGTAGCTGCAAAGAAATCTTAATGGTCCTAAAGAGACATTAGTGACAGCTGGACATCCTCTCTGCACTGTTCTGGTGTCACTTTCCATTAGGAAGACTTGCTTCTGCACAGAAACACTCGGGATGAGCTCAGGTATAAAACAGCGCTGGATAGGTTTGGTACATGTGGGCATTGAACTGACATGGCTGTATACGTGGAGCATTACAGCCCTATTAATAGAGTTCAACCTTCTGTGAAGACCTCAGAGTGACATCATGGAGACCAGGTAACACAGCGAACGTGCAGGCCCGACGACGTATCGTGTAAATTAAGTTGAAACAATGCTATGTATTGACCCAAAACAACCACCAGAGGGAGGTGGAGGCTATTAATCAGGACATTTGGAGGCAGCAAAGAAGATGCTTCGATACGGTTCTATGAAAAAAAAAAAAAAAAAAAAAAAAAAAAAGGACATTAACAGTTGGTTTAATGAAAACAAGAGCAAAGCTAGCACAAGCAGGGACGATGCTAATATAATCAGCAGGCTTAGAGAGGCAAGCGCAACCTTGAGTGACATTTTGGTCCAGACTGAATTTATTTTTAGGCCAATATGAGCGTGCTAACAGTAGTTGATGAAAACTTTGTGAGAAATATACCAAAGGACTCGAGACTTGTTGACTAGCTGTTTTATTGGAGGACCCTTGTGGATGTAAAAATACTGTTTTTGTTGGAGATGGCTCTGTTCTGTCAATGATAAGAGGCTTCAAACGGTGAGTTGCAAATTATTTTTCTTTCTCTCTCATTTAACAGGTAACTCTGGAGGAGCTGCAGGCATCTCCTGCTGACAACAAGACGAACATTAGTCTGGGCTTTATGGAGGAGAGGGAAGAGGAAAGCCATCGTTGAAATAAAATCCATAAGAAGTCCTTTTTATGGCTTGTGGAGACATGGCTAATGAGTTAAAGAATCTCTGCTCAGATGAGACCAAAACTCAGCAGATTATGGATGAAAACGTTCCTCAAAGTTAAACATTTTATTTGGCAGGGAAAGGGAGTTTATGGGGAAGCAATCCTACCAGCCACAGTTACAAAGGAACGGTTTAGATCACAGCTCTTTCATGCATTAAGAGTGGCCTAGTCAAAGTACAGACCTAAACCCAATAGGAAATTCATACCAGAATTAAAGAATGACGTTCATAGACACTCTCCACTCAATCTACAGTAATGCTAGCGTGGTGAAGGCGGTTCTACGGAGTACCGGGTCAGAGAGGCTGATTAAAGATGCATGCCACACGTTTCAGCTTTTTATCTGTTAAACATTTTAACACCGTGTTTTATTTTCCTTTCTGCACTTCTTGTGTTGAGGTTTGTGTTTGTAATGAGACAAAGAAAGTTCAAAGATTTGACAAAACGATGGAAACAAACGCTGGAGTCGATCACGACAAGTTCTGCAGGTTTAGAAGAAGCTTCAGCACCAACACACACACACACACACACACACACACACACACACACACACTCTGCTAGTCTCTATTGCAAAGCAGCCAAATCGTTTTAAGCTTTTATATCTTTTCCCATTAAGCCCAGTCAATTATTCATGACTCACTAACTGACCAGCGTCCCTCCCCCTCTCTGCTCCTGCTGCCAGGGTCTCTCTCCATGCAGGAGGAGAAACCACACAGAAGCAACGTTTACGTCACGCTGATGTTTAGTTTTATGGACTCAGCAGCTTTTGATCCTTCAGGTTATGATTCACTGGCTCGGTTATCTAATTATTATCAAATTGTTAAAATAAAAATAACGTTTAAATCTCATCCAGAGATAAAAAGAAGAAGTTAGTCAAACAAGTCAAGTAAGAGTAGAACTACTTCAACGTATTTTTATTCAAGTAAGAGTAAAATGTATTTGGTAAAAATGCTGCATGAGTAGGAACTGATCATAACATATATAAAATATGTTAGGTGCATATTATGTTACTTTAAAGACTAAAACAAAGAAATAAAAAACAAAATAAATTGTAGAAGAAGAAAAACTTCAACCAATCTTTTATTCCAATATAAAACTTGCAGGATGTTATGTGTACATATATGTCAGAAGAGGGTAAAGTACTACAAGTATCGATGTATGGAGTTTACTGTATCAGGCTGAGCAGCCCTAGAACAACAAAATAGCTATAAAAAATACATTGAAACAATAAGTGAATAAATTAAATACAAAAGTATATATATAAATAAGTAATTTAAAAACAACAAAGCAGCTAGAAAAATGGAAAATAAATAAAATAGAACTACAAATGTAAGAAAAAATTTAAAAAATAAAAAAAACAAAGTTGCTTAAAAAAATGAAGTTAAACAATAAATAAAGTAACAAAACAAAACACACAAAAGGTAAAAGGTAGCATGATTCATTGGCATGTATTATAACCAGGCTTCATTTAGCCAATATTACCTGCACGCGACAGCATAACTCAACTTACAGCTTGTTTGTTTTGCTTTTTGCTGGCTCTGCAGCACCAGTCGACGATCCCCAGGATGCCCGTGTAAGGTTAAGATGCGTTTAAAGATGGCATTGGAAAAAATATGTTACCGCATATTGACGGACTAAAGGGCTGTAACGGTGGAAAAAAAGTATTTTACGCCCTTGGTCACTGCAGTATTTATATTTCTACTCATCACAATTAATGCACCAATAAGTGCTGTATAATCTGAAAACGTACATATAAACATAATGTGATATATTGATGGGGGGGGATTAGAGGGGGGTTGTGTGTTCCTGTGTGTGTGAAGCTCTACAAGACTGAACATGTGGCTTAAATTCACCATGTTTCCATCTCACCTGCTGGACTGCCCGTGTCCTCGGTGTCCAAAAACAACGTAAGCGAGGTCCTTAGTGGGCTTAAAGTTGCAAAAAGGTTTGTCACTTTTTGTTTCTAGAAATCACAAACTCGGCGTAGAAAGTGACGCGCAGTTTTGTGCTTAAGCAAGCTTTTTAAATGAGACGCCTGGACTGTGCAAAGAGAAACAACCTGCTAACTCAAACACTGACATGCTTCTCTGTGACAATGAGCTTCTTCTTCTTCTTCACCTTCAGCTGGTGCAGGAAGGAGGAGTGAAAACAGGGCGAGCAAACATGGGCTGATCCAGCCAAACCCTGTTCGCCGTAACGACTAGAGGTGGAAGGACTCTCAGTGGATATGCGGCAACCTATCCAAGGACTGTGACATTAAAATACCACAAAATGTGTTCTCAAAGGAAAGTTTGTGTTGTGATGTTTTCAGCATTGGACCTCTTCTGGTGAAGTAAGCCTTAGCCAGTCTTATAAGCCCTGAATATGAAGGTGGGTTTTTAAAGCTACAGTGGGGCACATAAGTGTTTAGCAGCCACCGATTGTGCAAGTTGTCCCACCTAAAAAGATGGGAGATGTCTCAACTCATCGTAGGTAAACTTCAACTGTCAGAATGTAAAAAAAAAAAAAACAGAAAATCACATTGTATGATTTTTAGATGAATTTATCTGTATAATGATGCAGACAGGTATTTGATCAATAACAAAAGTTCACCTCAATACTTTATAATGTAACCTTGGTTGTCAATGACAGAGGTCAAAGGTTTCCTGTAGGTCTTCACCAGGTTTGCACACACTTGTTGCTGGTATTTTGGCCCATTCCTCCATGCAGATCTTCTCTAGAGCTGGGATGTTTTGGGGCTGTCGCTGGGCAACAGAGACTTTCAACTCCCTCCTAAAATTCTCTATTGGGGGGCGTCGCGTGGCGCAGTGGTTCAAGACGGGCGCCCCATGTTCAGAGGCCTTAGTCCTCGATGCGGTTGTCCCGGGTTCGACTCCGGCCCAGGGACATTTGCCGAATGTCTCTCCCCCTGCTCCTCTTCCCTTTCTGTAAGCCTATCCACTGTCAATAAAGTTGCTAACGGTTAGCTTTAACTAACACAGCCAGAATGTGTTGTGGAGTTGCTCATTGTTAGCAGAGATGCGCTCTGCTCTCTTCTTGATCCAGCCTTCCTGCAGGCGGTCGCAAGCCAAGACGAAGTCTCGACTCGCTTCTTGTTCTCGTCCATTTACTTTCTGTGGCTAATGCAGGCGATGGGGGTTGAAGAAAATGTTCATGTGTAGCATACATATGCAGCTCAGAGTGACCCGTCATATTTTAAAAATAACAAGTAGCCTATTACACAGTTTCTCAGTGAATGAGACCTTTAAGATTCAATGTATTACGCATCCCTATTGAAATCCTTCACAATAAGAGCCCCAACATTAATCAAGCACACACAAAACAACAACAACAAAGTATTTATCTGTAACTTCTCATGTCTGTATATGAACACTATATTCATAAAGAAACACATGGATGCAACTCATTTGTGAAGTTCAGTGTTTGGAAAAAAGAGGTCATTTGAAACGGCTGCATCCAGAAATGTTCCTCTACGATTAAAACCAAGAAGATCTCCGAGATGCTCGCTGAAGCGGCTCAACAAGCACATTTTTCCTCATTTTAAGCTGAAATTAATCTGCGTCCCACACAGCGGCACCCAGAATTAGGAGTGTAGGTGGTTTATCAGCTGCATTCTCCTCATGCTCCTTTATACAATCTGGATCTAATTTAACGGCAGCGCCACTATTTTAACCGCCCGCTTCTACAGTCACGTTATCCGCCACACCGACATGCAGTGGCTCATCCAACCCACGCACCGTTTACACGCACAGCCTCCATCCATCTGCACCAACACATGCATGTGAGGCGGTTATCTGCACCCAGCGGCCTACATGGCCAACATTTAGGGGACACACATGTGAGCGCTCACACACACAGACGCGATGCAGCATTCACAGAGAGGCAGGAGGCAAAAGGGAAACAGAAATAAATCAGGAGACGGAGTCTCACAGGTTTCAGCAGCTCCTGCAGAGGTGATGGAGGGATGAAGGTGGAGGAGGGAGGATTATTGATCCGAGCTCATTCCTCTTCCTTCGCCGCTGCTGTGACCATCATCTCCTCCAGAAATAAGAAAAAGAAAAAAAAACAGCTGCTACTACTCCGAGGTTTTCCTCTCTTCTTGGTGATCAGATGAAGATCAGTGTGATGCCTCCTTCGTCTACTCCTCTGTTCAGCTTGCTGCTGCAGGCCAGCCTCCTTCGCTCCTTCTCTTCTTCCTCCTTCTGCCGAGTCAATCGCTTTCTAATTATCATTCCTCTGCGTCTGACAGCCCAACGATCCGCTGCAGCGGGGCTGATGATCCTCGCCGCTCTCACCAGCGTGTGAACGGACGACGTTTGGGTTATTATCGGCGAGGGAGCGTGAGTGTGTGTGTGTGTGTGTGTGTGTGGGGGGGGGGGGGGGGTCGGTTTTCTTTTTCTGCTACGTCGCCGTAAAAGAAGAGGAGGGGGTGTTGAGTCCAGATGGATGGATGGATGTGTAGAAGTGTTGGAACAGTGGAGAGAGAGGAGGCGGTGGAGAGGAACATGAACTGTTGCTGCAACATTACCCTTCCGCTCTGCACCTTCTGCATGCTTCAAGAAAACGGTCATTTATTTGATCCAACAACTAGATAAACATATTCTTGAGGCTGATGTTCCTGTAAGCCTGGAGAGACTTCGGTCAGGTCTACACATAGCAGGGTTTTTAAAAAACCATAATATCCTCACCACCTCATTAAAAAGAAGGAAAAAAAAACCCACACCTAACCGGATCAGTGCATTGTTAAGCACTTTCAAAAGGTATGCCAAACCTGTAGGGGGCAGTAGTTCCCCAAATCCTATCCCCTCAAAACAACTGTCTACTTTCTAAATTCTGAGCAGTAATTGAGTTTGTAAAAACAAGCAAGCAAAAAGCGCTTTGACGACTGATGATGCCAACACGTCTCTGAGGGCATAAATGCTGTTTCTGGGTGGAAAAACAGGGCGCACATGCGATGTCGGAGCATTTTTGTCGCAGACAGTATTTCTGTCCACATGCAAATGTTTAAAACGGAGAATTTGCAAATCTTCACTCTGTTCTGAGATTTTAGAAAGAATTGTTTGTGATGCTCTAAACCTGCGTATCCGTGTGGATGACGGGCCAAATCCTGGAAAAATATCTTCGCTTTGTGAGTTCGGTGGTATCAATGATTTAGGCTGCTGCTGGTTTGATGTGCGGACACAGATATGGACTGAAATCTTGTTGAAATGTATGCCATGAAGAATTAAAGCACCTCTGAAGGCAATAAAAAATAAAACAGCTGGTGTGTGTATGTCTCTTTAAGTGATTGTTATTACCATCATGCCCTGCAACTAAGTAGAGCATGTTGTTTTCTACAACAGAGTCAATTATGTACCTGAACTGCCAGAAAGATGACAGACTGAAGAGCTGCTGCAAAAATAGCAATAAAGTAATTAAATGTCTCATGGAAAAGTGTACAGTGGCCACGATACATGTGTGTGTGTGTGGGGGGGGGGGGGGGACCCCAACTACCTATAGCTAAAATAAAAGACTTCTAACTGCCTATTTTTTTTCCGTTTTTTACAGTAAAACAACAATAAATTAAAAAGTATACATCTTACTTAACATTTTGGTTGGTGCAATTAATTCATAACGCGAGCCTAACTTAACAGCGAGCCGAAAAGTTTGTTTTCATGCCACACTGTGTGCGCCTCCGCCATATCGCCGTGGCGTCGTTGGCAGCACGGCCCACTTAGCAAGCTTGTCGCTATATTTAGCAACTTTTTAGACCCTTTAGATGGGTTATTTTTGTTTCTTCTAGCGATAAATCTAGCGACTTTTTTTGGGGGTGTTATTGGAGAGTCTGATGTGAAGAACATATCCTTACAGTGCGTTCACACCAAAGCGTCAAAAAAGCGCCGCACGCCAAAGTTGGACGCTTCAACATTCGCACCTCGACGCATGTCAAAAGCGAATTGGATGTCAAACCGGAAATACGCAACTTGTGGGAGGAGCTAGTGCCAGACGGTGTTTTTGCAAGATGGCAGCTGTCGACCTAGAGGAAAATAACAGCCAAATAGTGGGACACTAGGCTAGCTTGCTATCATTTGCGCAGGTTCGCAGGGTCAATAACGTGAAAACTTTCAAAAGTCAAATGAACTTACTAGGGATGTAAGAAAATATCGATACACCGATATATCCCCATATTTTATTTCCCCGATATTGTATCGATATTAAAAACAAAAATATCTTTTTTTAAAAAAGGATTTGAATGGAACCATTAATGATGTCATTTTCATAGTAAATATAAAAGCATAACTGGTCGTTTGTGGCTGTTTTCACCTTCTTGGTTCCAGTGGATCGACTAGAATCTAGTCCAGGGGTGTCCAGCTCCAGTCCTCAAGGGCCGGTCTCCTGCCAGTTTTAGATGTGTCTCTGCTCCAACACAGCTGATACAAATGTTCCAACTACCTCCTCAGCATGGCAAAGATCTGCAGAGGCCTGCTAACAAGCCATCATTTGATTCAGGTGTGCTGAACCAGGGATAGAAGTAAAACATGCAGGATAGTGGCCCTTGAGGACCGACGTTGGCCACCCCTGGACTAGATCTAGTGATAAACCTGAATGGGTTAAAGTATGAAACATGTTTGAGTGATTAGAATGATGGGACAGTTTTCCTACAGTTAAATTGAGCTTTAAAAATCACAATATATAGTCTTACTCATAGTATCGCGATACATATCGTATCGGCAGATTTTTGCCAATACACATCCCTAGAACTTCCCAGGTTGCCGTATCTCCTCACTTATATTCCTCCAATCAGCTCCTTCTTATTCCCGTCTCTGTAGAGAAAGCAGCTGGTGTCGTGTAGCTCGGGGTGATTAGCTACGGCCGTTATCAGCATTTCCTCCATGTTGAATGAATGAATTTTGCCGGACCCGACCCCTTGAACCGGGTCATAGCATCACGTGACACCACGTCACCAGGCTCCTGATTGCGTCACGCACGAATGCACTAAATGCACTAAATGCGTCAAACGCTTCATTCGCGCGAATGAGGCAGAAATGCGTTTTCGCGACGTAAACCTGCTTCTGAAACAATGTAGACACCCTGACGCGCGTCAGCGCGCTTCTGCATTGACTTTACGTGTAAACGTGACGCCCATGACGCTTCAAACGCGTTCGGTGTGAACGCACCGTATCTCTTCTCACAGAGCGGCGCTGCTGCTGTGGGCTTTCATTGGACGACATTAATAAGACCTTTGTAGATGTAAAAAGCCCGTTTTTGTTCGTCACCTATAGCATATGAGGCTACGAAAGGTGAGCCGCACATTATATTCATTTCGGGGGATGGTTTCCCAAAAGCGCTAGCTGTGTCTACAGTTATGATTGCAAAGTGAAGATTTGCGAGTTCTCCGTTTTAAGCATTCGTTTGTGGACAGAAATAACCGGAGTTTTCGGCTCCGCAACGTCACTTTCCACGACAAAAATGCTCCGACGTCACATCTGCGACCTGTGTTTACACTCAGAAACAGCATTTATTCCCTCAGAGACGTGTTGGCGTTATCGGTTGTCCAAGCGCTTTATGTTTGCTTGTTTTTAACAACCTCCATAACTGCTCTATGTAGAAGTTATTAAGTAGAAAGTTACTCTGAGTGGATAGGATTTGGGGGAACTACTGCCCCCTACAGGTTTGGCATGTCTATGAATGTGCTTATCAACGCACTTATGCGGTTAGGTGTGGATGGAGTTGTTTATAAAAAAACGGCTACGTGTGAACATGGCCCGAGTTTTAAGAAAAAATCATTTTCCGTGCCGTAAATCTGTGTTTTCGTGTGGATGACGGGCCAAATCATAGAATATCTTCGATTCGTGAAATACCCGGCTATGCATGGACGTGGCATGAGAATAATGAAATCTAAGGTAAATAAATAAGAATAAAGACAGCACTAATGGATCAATCAGGAAGGAAGGAGGCCAACAGAGAAGGAAAACATGAATATAAACACTAGGTGGAAAGAACAGAGTCGTAAAGAGGAAAATGAGAAGAAAATAACTAATAAAAACCACCCAAAAACCATAAAAAACAAAAGTATAAAACATCTAAGGATCATAACACATAGTGGTAAAACATTTTGGTTGTGCTTGCAGTTTGGCTAAAATAAACTCTGAACTCAGCTTAACAAAAGCTCAGTAGAATAAAAATCTGGACGTTTCTGTCTGTTTTTATGGGTGGTTTTCTGTCTTTTGTCTCATTTTTTTGCCTAGTTTTTCCCATTTTTTTAAGTATTTTTCCCCACTGTTACAGTTTATTTCTCAGTTTGCAACATCATGAACTTTACGTATCTGGATTTGGTGGATAGCCTTCTGTAACACACACACACACACGTGTAGGTGTGTGTGTTCAGTGTTTAACACTAACTATCTCAGGCTTCACGCCAATGAGTGGGAACCTCACTAAACTCTCACTGAGGCTCCATCAGGCCCTCAAACATCATCAGCCCAGATAGAAGGAAGCCAGTGAATCAGATCCCAGGTCTGCTGCTGCTGCTGCTGCTGCTGGAGGAGGAGGAAAATGGCTCCAAATGAAAGGTCTGACTATTGTGCAGAGTGTGTGTGTGTGTGAGAGAGAGAGACCAATTAACCGACAGCGCTAATTAAGGCACGAGGAATGCAGGCTCGTGCAAATAAATCCGGAACCGGACAGTTTGAAGCTTTTTATTTATTTATTTTTTTTACTAAACAAATAAAAGCCCTGGAGGGTGAAGTTGCTGTTTCGTGACGTGTGCGGACCGCACGTCATTAAAGCCCGGCCAGCGACCGGGATGAAAGCGCTTCGGAACCGGGTCTGATAGGAACTCACCTCCGGCTGCAGCTCGGTTTCTGTCCGCGGCTGGAGAAGCAGAATAATCCCAATCAGCAACAACCTCCATCTGTCACCATCATCCGCTGCTGGGAGCTGTGTGGCTGGCCGCAGACCGACTGCCGCAAAGATCCTCTGCTCCTGACAGGATACTCCACTCTGACTGAGCTGCTACTGCTGCTGCTGGAGGGACACAGTGCGGGAGGGGGGGGAGGGGGGGCTTGTTAAAGGGATAGTTCCCTCTGTTAAAACATTATGAGCCTAATTCAAACATCTTTTCTTTCTAATCTTTCTACTGACATCGTGTTTAAGAAGACGAAGGTTATTTATTTACACAGAAAACAGAAGTTGGAGGCGGCGCGCCACCAATAGACTTCCCATGTGAAACAAGCAGTTAGAACAGGACATGCAAAGTGTGTCCAATATTAGTAACCGTCTAATATAAAAATATAATCAGCGTTGTAAAAAAAAAAACTGCACAGTAGCTGAAAAACAATGTATTAATTAACAAATTAGAATAGAATAATTGCTTATTTTCCCACAGAGGGGAAATTCAGCTGTAACAGCAGCAAAGTGACAGGTAATGGAAGCATTTAGATTCACAAAAGAAAAAAGCAAACAGAAATAAGAATATGATATGTACATTAAGGACATAATTACAAAACGAAAGTGCTGTGCAGTTATAGAAAATAAAAATGGAATACTCAGATTTAGGAAAGTGCAACTAAGCAGGATACTTAGGAAATATTTACAGGATGCGCATTCGTATTTGTGCATTAAAACACAGCCTTCATCATCATTTACAAGAAGGGGAAAAAAATATACTGTGCAAACAGTGGTGTGCAAATAACAGCGGCAGAAATGTTATTTGAAGTGAGAAAAACTGCAAATGACACCAGAGATGTAAACATTTATTTGAGTTTGTTGGGAGCAGAGGCAGCCGGGAGGAAAGACGTACGACAACGTTCCTTCATGCGCCTCGGATGTACCAGTCTGTTGGTGAAGGAGCTCTCTAAGCTCAGCATTATCAAATTATGATTGTAGTTTGTGTTTACAGTTGGAGTAAAGGATCAGGATACGGGTTAAATTAATATGATACGGGGGAAAATAAGCTGAGAGTTGTGGTGCCTGTACAGTAGCTGGACACCAGCGGACCCCCGACTATTCCTGGTCCAGTACTCACCGTATCTAGTTTTAAAAATGCAGCTGTAAATAAAATAAAAAAAGACGGTTTAAAGGATGATTGACTGATTGATCAGAAGATCTCCATTTTGTTTCTGTTTATCGTGTTCATGCATCCTAACCTCCATATTTAACAGAATGTCTTTATTTTCTGCAGTAACTAAACTGGAACGATGAGTGGATGACCGCCGTCACTGTACCCTGATTATCAGTCGGACTCAGAAAACCATCACAAAACCAGGAGAAGGCATTAAGCCGGGATTTCCTGCCTTAACTTATCCGTGATCCGGTTGCACAGAAACGGGATAGGGGGCAGCAGGATATGTTATGGTATAAGTTACCATGGATAAAAAATGATTTTAGATGATATCCAAGATTAAAGTCACAAATTTACGGGAATAAAGCGATAATACTGTAACCCGTTGGCCGGTTTTGGTCAAGAGCTCTAAATAAGCTGTCGGGGGAGAACGTCACACGGCATGGCCACAGAACGGCGAATCACACGCATGCGTAATCATTTTTCATCGCGATTCTTTTCCCGACAAAAAGAAAGTTTGTAGGACGGCTGAAATCGCACAGTGTGATCCCGGCTTTATGAGGATGAGGAGGAGGAGAGTTGTTTAGATGGGGGCTGTGGAGCATTTCGTGGAACGCTACTTCGGTATTGGTTTCACAGACTAATCTTTTGGTACATCAGCATCACATTGTCATAAGTATCAAGACCTGGAAAAAGAAAATGCAAGAAAACTCATCTTTTCCGCAGAAAGAACCAATCTCATGAATGTAGGACTTTTTCTTCCTCAGTGTGGTCCTGATGCTCCGTCGTATAAAAACACATCCCATAGAAATGGAAATACACATCAAAGTGTAACTTTATGTTCCTTTATTGAATAAGGATAAAACAAAACCAAACAGGTAAGCCATCAGCTCCTTTCAAATCTGAAGTCACACATTGACTCTTCAAGATAGAAACCACAGAATCAAAGCATAATATGCAACACAAGGATAAAGTGCTATATGAATTAAAGTTATTTTTGATCATTATTAGCTCATTTATTTATCAGAGTCATAGTCTGATGGAGTTACATTTACACAATTTCACTCATATCTGCAGTCTAGTGGACATGGCATGAAATTCCCCGTGACGTCTGGGCCCTTTTTAGTCCCACTCTAAGTACCTTAATACTGTATCAAAGGATCGTTTTCCGTAGATCAGCCTTGTTGTAGAATCACAGCCCCTACTAGGAGGCCCTTCTGTTAGCATTAGCACAGAACGACCGAGTTCTGGTGGGCGGGGCCTAAGCCATGCGCCTCCATTGTCAATTGAGTCTTTAACGTCTACATCTGATGAAACATTGACAGACATGCATTTGCGCACCACAAATTGTCCAGATTCCAATATTACCCTATGTATGAAATGTAATTAGGTTTAGGCCTAATTATGTTGTGTGTTTAACAATAATCTGTTTACAAATTAAAGGCCTAATCAAATATTTGACCATCCATCCACACATCCATCCGTCCTCATTACGTCTCTAGCTTCACCACGACAGTAATGGCTCAGTTATCTGCTACTGTAATGGCGTTTCAATTTGATCCGGAATCTGATCCGGACGGCGAGGCACCTGAGGAGGAAGCAGAAAGGTAGAGGACGTCTTCCACAGGTAATCCAGACAGACGTGTTGTGATATCCATGTTGTCGGTTTGTTGTTTGCCTTTTACCGTAGGTCTCGTTGTTTAGGTTGTAATACGCGCCGCGGGGGGAGGGACTTGGAGAGTGTGGTTCAGAGAAGGGGGCAATTAGCTGGAACTCAGTGACGACATATGCCGAAACGTGACGTCATATACCAAACTGCAAAACAGCCTGTTTCTGAGTGCTAATGTCACCATGTAGGCAGACATACCCGGAGACAAAGGAAACACTAATCAGTCATTTTAACCCCTTAGGGGACATAGGCAGGCTGGGGAAACTAACAAATATGACCAAAAAACTCAAAAAATGCACATTTCATGCCAGGGGAATTCAGCTAATCAGGGTACAACAAGTCGTTTTTGGAGATGTGAATGAACTATTTGATTGTGATGTTTCAGCGGGGCGGTGAGCGTTTGTGCACTTCTTACGCATTCAGGCCATCAGCAATACTTTGCCACGCTTTTTCTCTTTGCTTTATCTCCGTGGCGGCGTTGGCTTTGTTTTGAATGATGTCTTTTACCTCCTCATATGCCTTCATCAAGGATTTCTGCCCCAGACGGGGTAAAGTAAGCCCTCTGTTTGCCTTGGTGAATCAGTGAATCAGTGAATCTGTGATCGGTGGTGGGGTCTAGTTGATGGAGCCGGGAACGGCACTTATCCAGGATAAGTTACACCTGGCTTGATGAATTCGTGTCTGCTCATCCTGGCTTGGTCTTTGTGCAACCCATGAAGCCTGGATGCTCTTGTTCTAGATTCAATGAGCCACTTAGATATTACAGATATTACATCTTGAACGCATAAACAGAGACACAGATCCTTTAATGAAAATAAACTTCATAAACAGTTATTTCAGTGGTCTGAAAACAACAGAAGAGTGAGACCTCACTGTTTTTTTCCTATCTTAGGAGGGTCTCTTCATCAGCTTCCTGCAGCTGCACCTGCAGCAGATTCCTCTTTCCTCACTTCTTCTTCTGTTTTTCTCACAAAGCCACACTTTATCCTGTCTTCTCCTGACTGTTACCCTCCTCCTCTTCTTCACTACTAACATCTTCAGATCATTCCTGTTCTAGCCCACAAAAAACAAACATGCAGGATCAATTATTGAACAGGACAGAATTAAAGAATGAATTTATTTATTTATTTTTCTACTTATATAGGCCTACTCCTGATAGCTAAAATTTACAAATACTTCCAGCTAATTGTAATGGAAATATTACTTATCCTCTTTCAGTTTAAAAATATATATTCCTTTCAAATATCCTTTTTAAAAAATATATATTTTTAAAGGTTATTTCTGTTCTATAAGAACTTGAAGTTGCTCAGACTTCAGTAAATAATAATAAGTTTTTTTAAATGATAAAAAAAAAAATCACACAGAAATAATCAGAAGAATACAGGCTATAACTTACGCAGACAAAAAATTTTTTACAGGCTAATATTTACTTGCATAAATGTGTCCATTTCTGCAGCCTGAGCGAAAAAGAAAAGTTAAATCCAGGTGTGAGAAACGAGGCCGAGGGAGGAGCCATCTTTCCACCGCAGGAGGAGGAGCAGGGGGAAATGTCCCACAGATACAGAACTGTAGCATATTTCTGTACGAGACTATAACTGTTGTAGCAAAATATAGATTTTATTACTTAACCGTCAAGTTTATAACTACAAAACAACACAGCGGCATCAAAACTTCTGAAAATGTCCAAATGTATTTAAACACTAACAGATATCAGAAAGACGAGAAGTCAACGAGCAAAACGACGACTTTCGTCGGTCATGAAGAAGAAAATGCCGGTCCACAGAACAATCTGACATGAATTGATTTATTAAAGAAAGTTTAGGTTTTTGGTGATTATTGTTTGTAGTGAAGCTCTCTCCACCAGTGTTGTTGTAGAGTCACCATCTCTTGGGTCCAAGTCACACTTGAGTCCTCAGTGTTTGAGTCCAAGTCAAGTTGTTAGGTCCTACAGGCCAAGTCCCCCAAAAAATCACCAAGTCATTATCACCTGAGAACAAGTCACAAATAAGAGAGCAGGGTGTAGACTCTGAGGCTAGAATACTGGCAGCTATCATCCAATTAAGCTAAAACAGTAGCGTGTGCAAAATAATAAACCATGCTTAAAATAAACGGGAAAACAATAAATGATCAATATGTCAACTGTCCCCTTATAAACGCTTCTGGTAAGTTTTTTAATTTGTCCACTAATCTGACCTGGTGTAACAAGCTAACATTAGCATTGGCTACATGCTAATTCCAACAACGGCAACTTCACATGTCAGAGAGTCCAACTTCAAATCCTAACGTTGCAAGTCCAAGTCATCGGCGTGCTGTTTGAGTCAAGTCACGAATCCCTTAATCATGACTCGAGCCAGGACTTGAGTCCGAGTCAAGGCCTCAGGTCCTCCATCCCTGCTCCTTAGTAGCGTCTGTAGTGCAAGTAGTGAACCGTGTGTCAGTCAAGCCACCATCTTTCAAGTCCAGGTCACATTTGAGTCCTTAGTGTTTGTGTTAAAGTGCAAGTCCAAGTCCCATAGGATTAGTTCACGTCAAGTCTCCTGATCCTACAGTCCAAGTCCCTAATAGAATCTTCCAGTCTGAGTCAAGTCATTATTATCTGAGAGCAAATCAAAAATAAGACAACTGGGTGTAGATTGTAAGACTAGAATAATGGCACCCATACATGTTTTACTTTATTTTTAAAAAAATTGCACTCATCGTTCCCACGCTATCACCAAGCTAACACAGTAGCACGTGCAAAATAAGTCTGGAAATCTGACCTGACATGACAAGCCAACATTAGCATTGGCTACATGCTAATTCCAACAATAGCGATTTCACATGTCGGAGTCCGAGTGAGGCCCGGAGTGGCAAATCGGTGGGACCGCGACGATTCCCAGTGGACCGGTCCTATGTTTGGGCCCCAAGGGCCGGTTTACTGTGGCAAGCTGAGTTGTACTAGTGTGCCAAAGGTGCAACTAGGCAAAAATGAGTTACTGGTAAGAGTATTTCTGAACTAGTTTGGCAAAAGTTCAAACTATTACTCTGCAGAGAAGAAGTAAAAAAATAAATAAAATTAAACATTCAGCATTCGAGTTAATTATCAAGTGAATGAACTGTGTGACGTTGTGGCAACTAGCATAACATTATATCATTTTAATAAGAATATGATGCGACGCCACATAACTGGGAAACTTTGTCTTGTAGCTCCTCAGCGTTAGAAGGAAAATCCAGCACCAATCAATATGAGCCCACAAGTCCAGAGTGGGCAGGATTACTTATTGAGTGAATATTATTAGTATTAAAATAATGAAGAGCACAGTGTAGACCTGCTCCATATGAAAAGTGCCCTGCAATGCTAGCTGATTCAGCACACAACAATAAAGCGGCTGTGAATTAATCAGTGGCTTTGTACAATTGGGAGATTTATGCAGAGAATTCTGACCATTTTAAATGTGATTTAATGTCAGAAGCCGTCAGGAGTCAGTAGTGATGAGGGAATATCTCTTGTCAGGATGGAAGCACTAGGTGTGGAACAAGCAGGTATTATTTCCAATATAACCACTTTCTATGCCCAAATGACAGAGCAACCAGCTACATATATTTTTATCTTTAAAATTAAGACAATAAATACTCAAAGCCCACATTTGAAAGAGAATAGAATAGAAAGTAATGTAAAACGGGCCTGCATGTTTTGCCATTGAAAATGTCCTCATTGGTCAAGTCAAATGTGTTGCACTAAACCTTTACAGAATATTCTTTTTTACTGTGACACAGGTGGAGCAGGTGAGTTTAGGGAAACTGGAGGAAGTGTGAAAGGGAGAGCAGAGTCTATCCAGGGACTGATTACAGAGGCAGCAGCTCTGAATATAGATTCTGATATTGTTAAAAGATGTGTTGTACAAAATTTTAAAATGTAAACAATGTAGATGTGAATGCATGTTGAAATAAATCTACCTTGTGAAGCAGTTAACCCTTATTTGCACTGACATGGACATTTTTTTGAAAAATACTCTGAATTACAAGGCTCTCCAGAACAGTGTGCTGTTGTAGCTTTAACATGTAAGGTTATAATTACATGATTTTAATAATAATAATAGGTTGTGATGTAAAATGAGTCATTCTGAGACATGAAACTCCAGGGCTGAAAACGAGTCCCACTCCGGCCCTGGTCCGAGTACAAGTCATCGACGTGCTGCTTGAGTCAAGTCACAAGTCTCTTAAACGTGACTGGAGTCGGGACTCGAGTTGTTCCATCCCTGGCAGTGAATATATTCACTATAAACTAAATCCTAATTTCCTATTAGAAAGAAACGTTCCTCGTTTTTATTCTGTGCAAACATGAGCACGACTTCTGTTCTGCTGCTGACAAAAATAAAGCTTAGTAGCAGTTCCACATTCAGTTCTGCTTTAGATCAGCTAACATGGACGGTATGCTGCTCAATCTTTATCTTATATTTCTAGGCGCACCAGCTTCTCTGTTGCTGCTTCGAACTGTGAAGCTGTGAGTGACGGCAACACTACGAAAATGTACATTTGTCACATCTTTTTTTTAGTAAGAAGTTGATTTTCACACTCTTTTTTTTTTTAAACCAGACACATTCATTGGTGCTTAAGCATGAATAAAAATCATTATTCAATAAACTTACTTTTAAGTAATCAGAGAAAAATAAACAATGAAAGTGAGCTAAGTAGGAAGACAGCTGCAGTACTGTATCTCTCTGCACTGTAATTTTGCTTTTCTCTCAACTATCTTTAGATCTTTTCTTTTCATAACCCTTCTCCTCCTCCTCACTCTCTGCTCAGCTCTGACTTCCACCTACTCACTCTGCAGAGAAGAAGTAAAAAAATAAATAAAATTAAACATTCAGCCTTAAACAACGTTCAGTTTTCTGATACAACCAAGTTTTGTTCCAAAACAGGAAGAAGAATACCTCCAGAAATCACTGCAAGTCTCCTGTAGATGGTTTCTGGTCATAGTTAACATGCTAACTCCTGTTCTGGGCTCCAAACATCAGATAAAGTTCAAGATTTACGTGCTGATGTGAAAATCCCAGCGATAACCAAAGGACGCTGATGGTTTGATGCAAAAACTGTGGATGAAGCTCAGATGATTGCTCATTTCATGCCTTATGTCACAACAAGCGTACCTAGCTCTACAGTTAGGCTTCAATGTGAAGACATTTCTTTCAGTCGTCAAAATTATTACCGATGCCTGAACTTTGGACACTTTATGTCCCGGGAGGGTTCTGAAATCCCCCTAAAATTGTAATAAAAAAAAAAAACTATATATAGAAATTGTTCATAAATTATCAAAATTACTTTGTCTTATGTGCATAAACGTGGATCTGTAAAATGAGATTAAACACACTTAATTAATCGCTGTATTCGATTTTTTTTTTGGGGTGTGCGTAGACAAGAGATAGGATTGTGAAAACGCAGGAGCAAAACGGGATCGCTTCTTGTCTGGAACCTCATATGGATCCGTTTTGTCCTGATTGTTGGTCGTAGCCTCTCTCACGATAAATACAACCAATCTTCTCTGAGTTTTCTCTCCATATTCTTAAATTTCTCTCTATATAACAACATTGATTCGCAGGGGTTAGAAAGCTAAAATCAGCGATTACTTGACCCCTCCTCTAAAAACGGTTCTCTTAGGTCTATTTCAATAGTTCATACTCCAAATATACATTAATATGCATTAACACACACAGAGGAAACCATCTTAGGTCTACCATAGAAGCTGACATCTACAGTCATATTTATTGCCACTTTCCAGGGTTACAGCTACTTAGCGTCAAATAAAAATCAATGCTGTTCCTTGATTGGGCGGTTTGTAAACACCAGCCAATAGCATGTCAGCCAGAACTGTATGAAGGTATTTTGGGTTCACAAGCAGCGTTCTCTGTTGAATATTTTAGATGTGCTCTACAAAGAAATCAGATCAGCAATTAGGCAGTGTTAGTTAGGGGTACACAGGTACCCAGAGAGAACTCACCTATGCACGGGGAGACTCCATGCAGAATGACCCAAGGCCAGGATTCAAACCCAGAATCTTCCTGCTGCAGCGTACGGCCAGAAAAAAGATCGAACACAAAATAAATGTTTCAGGTGTAATTTTATCCCTGTTTTAATCAGGCCATGGATTTTTACATGGCTTGATTAAGGTATACATTCACCTGACATTTGGTGCCAGCAATGAAAACGGCAGGGTCACCAATATATTTGCAGTTCGTAAAGTTACGGTAAAAGATTAACACCAATAATTTGAATTATTTGGCCTGTCACAAGAAAAAATGGGGGCGTACATTTCTCAAACTCATATTTGCATTCGTGTTACGTATTCATTGTGAAATATTACAGTTTCAAATAAATATTTAGTTTAGGTAAATAGTTTGATGCTAGCAAGCTAAACAGGCTAACTAAATATTTAGCTTCTAACAAAACATTTAATTCAGATCTAAACGGAAGTGGACCACCAAAATAAAAGCTGGTTCTTGTAAACCTTTAAATAAACTGCTGGCGAGTGTATAGGGAGCCTAATGGTGCGTTCCACTTGTCCTCAGAACCAGAATTTCCGACCCGGAAATGACTTAATGAGCTCGTTTAGCGTTCCAGCTGGACCAAAAATGGACTCTTGACCTTTTACAGTTATGCCACATACAACCAGAAAAAATATCAACTCAATCGTAAAAACATACACACCAGTAACAGTAAAAAGCATCAACACCAATTGTGGCAGCAACGTTTGTGAATTTTCGTATTTGCAACAACATAATTATCGATAACAGGAATAACAACTACTCGTTGGTACTTCCATAGCAAACACACTAAAAACATTACGTATTAATGAGGAAAAAATAAAGATGGCAGGTAGTACTGGATGCAGCCATCTTTGAATGTGGAACCTCGGGGTCCTCCGAAACGTATGAGCTTACAGCTCGGAAAAACGAGTTCATTGCATAATTTCTGGCTAACTTATCACGAAAAACGAGTTCATTGCGTAATTTCCGGCTAACTTATCTAGGAAAAACGAGTTCATTGCGTCATTTCCGGCTAACTTATTTTGGAAAAACGAGTTCATTGCATAATTTCCGGCTAATTTATCTCGAAAAAACGAGTTCATTGCATAATTTCTGGCTAACTTATCGCGGAAAAACGAGTTCATTGCGTAATTTCCGGCTAACTTATCTAGGAAAAAAGAGTTCATTGCGTCATTTCCGGCTAACTTATCTCGGAAAAACGAGTTCATTGCATAATTTCCGGCTAACTTATTTTGGAAAAACGAGTTCATTGCGTAATTTCCAACTAAATTTCATCGGAAAAACGAATTCATTGCATAATTTCTGGCTAGCTTATCTCGAAAAAACGAGTTCATTGCGTAATTTCTGGCTAACTTATGTAGGAAAAAATAGTTCATTGCGTCATTTCCGGCTAACTTATTTTGGAAAAACGAGTTCATTGCGTCATTTCCGGCTAACTTATTTTGGAAAAACGAGTTCATTGCGTCATTTCCGGCTAACTTATCTCGGAAAAACGATTTCATTGCATCATTTCCGGCTAACTTATCTCGGAAAAACGAGTTCATTGCGTCATTTCCGGCTAACTTATCTCGGAAAAACGAGTTCATTGCATCATTTCCGGCTAACTTATCGTGGAAAAACGAGTTCATTGCGTAATTTCCGGCTAACTTTCATCGGAAAAAAGAGTTCATTGCGTCATTTCCGGCTAACTTATCGTGGAAAAACGAGTTCATTGCATCATTTCCGGCTAACTTATCTCGAAAAAACGAGTTCATTGCATAATTTCTGGCTAACTTATCGCGGAAAAACGAGTTCATTGCGTCATTTCCGGCTAACTTATTTTGGAAAAACGAGTTCATTGCGTCATTTCCGGCTAACTTATCACGAAAAAACAAGTTCGTTGTGTAATTTCCGGCTATCTTATCGTGGAAAAACGAGTTCATTGTTTAATTTCCGGCTAACTTTCATCGGAAAAACGAGTTCATTGTGTCATTTCCGGCTAACTTATCTCGGAAAAACGAGTTCATTGCATCATTTCCGGCTAACTTATCGTGGAAAAACGAGTTCATTGCGTAATTTCCGGCTAACTTTCATCGGAAAAAAGAGTTCATTGCGTCATTTCCGGTTAACTTATTTTGGAAAAACGAGTTCATTGCGTCATTTCCGGCTAACTTCTTTTGGAAAAACGAGTTCATTGCGTCATTTCCGGCTAACTTATCTCGAAAAAACGAGTTCATTTCATAATTTCTGGCTAACTTATCTCGAAAAAACGAGTTCATTGCATAATTTCTGGCTAACTTATTGCGGAAAAACGAGTTCATTGCGTAATTTCCGGCTAACTTATCTAGGAAAAAAGAGTTCATTGCGTCATTTCCGGCTAACTTATGTAGGAAAAAATAGTTCATTGCGTAATTTCCGGCTAACTTATCTCGAAAAAACAAGTTCATTGCATAATTTCTGGCTAACTTATTGCGGAAAAACGAGTTCATTGCGTAATTTCCGGCTAACTTATCTAGGAAAAAAGAGTTCATTGCGTCATTTCCGGCTAACTTATTTTGGAAAAACGAGTTCATTGCGTCATTTCCGGCTAACTTATCTCAGAAAAACGAGTTCATTGCATCATTTCCGGCTAACTTATCGTGGAAAAACGAGTTCATTGCGTAATTTCCGGTTAACTTTCATCGGAAAAACGAGTTCATTGTGTCATTTCCGGCTAACTTATCTCGGAAAAACGAGTTCATTGCATCATTTCCGGCTAACTTATCTCGGAAAAACGAGTTCATTGCATCATTTCCGGTTAACTTATCGTGGAAAAACGAGTTCATTGCGTAATTTCCGGCTAACTTTCATGGGAAAAACGAGTTCATTGTGTCATTTCCGGCTAACTTATTTTGGAAAAACGAGTTCATTGTGTCTTTTCCGGCTAACTTATCTAGGAAAAAAGAGTTCATTGCGTCATTTCCGGCTAACTTATGTAGGAAAAAATAGTTCATTGCGTAATTTCCGGCTAACTTATCTCGAAAAAACAAGTTCATTGCATAATTTCTGGCTAACTTATTGCGGAAAAACGAGTTCATTGCGCAATTTCCGGCTAACTTATCTAGGAAAAAAGAGTTCATTGCGTCATTTCCGGCTAACTTATTTTGGAAAAACGAGTTCATTGCGTCATTTCCGGCTAACTTATCTCAGAAAAACGAGTTCATTGCATCATTTCCGGCTAACTTATCGTGGAAAAACGAGTTCATTGCGTAATTTCCGGTTAACTTTCATCGGAAAAACGAGTTCATTGTGTCATTTCCGGCTAACTTATCTCGGAAAAACGAGTTCATTGCATCATTTCCGGCTAACTTATCTCGGAAAAACGAGTTCATTGCATCATTTCCGGCTAACTTATCGTGGAAAAACGAGTTCATTGCGTAATTTCCGGCTAACTTTCATGGGAAAAACGAGTTCATTGTGTCATTTCCGGCTAACTTATTTTGGAAAAACGAGTTCATTGTGTCTTTTCCGGCTAACTTATTTTGGAAAAACGAGTTCATTGCGTCATTTCCGGCTAACTTATTTTGGAAAAACGATTTCATTGCGTCATTTCCAGCTAACTTATTTAGGAAAAACGATTTCATTGCGTCATTTCCGGCTAACTTATTTAGGAAAAACGAGTTCATTGCGTCATTTCCGCGATAAGTTAGCCTTCTGCTCTTATGGTATTTGTGTATCTTTAATAATAATAATGCGTATTATAGATATTTATCTTTTCATTTATTTTAAGTTTTTTGGGATTTTAACAGTTTTTGGCCTGAGTGAAAGCCACCTGTACCACAATTCACACCCACAACAATCGCTTGGGTCATGTGACTTACTGTCTCTTTCGGTTCTGCCATCTTGCTCTGGGTTTGTTGCATTTTTCAGACATGGACGATTGGCTCGGATGTCTAAAAGCTCAGAGAAGCTGGAGTATTGTTTTAATGTCATTGTTAGTTTCTGCAGTGAGAAACTCACTAGCTCGCTTGTCCACCCCCTCACATATTCATATCAGCAGAATTTAAGAAAGTATAATTAGTTGGAGCAATTAGTGGGAGGATGGGACGTGTGAGTGGATGTGATGCCATGATTTATACAGTATGAGCATAGCGGTGTTTATATATTATAATATGTGGGTTGGTCTGCAGGGAGTAAGCAGAAAAGGAGATTCTCCCTGCAGTAAATGTACATATGGAAGCGGTTTTATCCTCGACGTCTCTGTTAGCTGATTCTGTCTATATTATAGCAGATATATCAAAACAAAACCAGGGCCAGGAAACACTGGAGGAAAAATGTAAAACAAAACTTTTTAAAACTTAATATCCTCCTGTTGCCTCCAGCTGATTCATGTTCTCGGTGTGAGGAATACGTAACATGTGCAGCGCTGCAGAGGAACATGCCTCTGACTGTGGAGGCCGAGGCATCCTCCGCTGCCCTTCCAGCTCTTGGATCAGCCAGAGTCGCTCCCATTTCTCCACCTCTGAACCCCGATCGGTGTGTGGGCTGCAGAGCTGAGAGCAGCCGAGTGGGAAAACAGCAGCGTGTGCAGATTTACAGCCCAGGTGATCTGCAGAGACACCGATGGCTTTCCTACAGCTTCGGCTGAAAGGTGGGATGGGAAGCGCAGAGGTTTTCTGCCACATTTAACGTCTCACCTGTAAATCATTGTAAAAATTGTCAAAATCTTTTGGAGGTCTAAAAAGTGTGGCGTGCATTTAAGTTCAGCTTCTTTGACTCTGATATCCCCAAATAACATCCAGTGAAAACAACTACCTTCTGTCCATCATCTGAAAACAGAAAGAGAGCGCATCAGAAGAAGAAGAAGAAGAAGAAGAAGAAGAAGAAGAAGAAGAAGAAGAAGAAGAAGAAGAAGAAGAAGAAGATGCTGTTGCAGTAATCAATCCGACTAAAGATAAACACATGGATGAGTTTTTCTAGGTCCTGTTGTGACATCAGTCCTTTAATCCTAGAAATGTTCTTCAGGTAATAGAACGCTGACCTTGTTATTGACCTTTATGTGACCCTGGAGGTTCAGGTCTGAGTCCATTACTACACATAGATTTCAGGCCTGATCAGTAGTTTCTAGCTGGATTAACTGAAGCTGTGTGCTGACTGTTGATCGTTCCTCTTTAGGTCCAAAAGTAATTACTTCTGTTTTGTTTCTGTTCAGCTGGAGAAAGTTATGACACATCCATCCATTAATTTGATTGATGCATTTACTTAGGGTTTGAATGGGTTCAAAGTCACCTGGTGACATTGTAATGTAGAGCTGAGTATCATCCGCATAGTTATGGTAGCTAATCTTATTGGTTGTTATAATCTGGGTTAGTGGGAGCATGTAGTTATTAAATAAGAGGGGCCCTAAGATGGAGCCCTGGGGCACCCCACATGTGATTTCTGTTCGTTCTGATGAAAAGTTTCCTATTGAAACAAAGAAGTCCCTGTTCTTTAGGTAAGACTCAAACCAGCCAGATTAGTGATGAATATTTAATTTTTTCACTCAGCAAAGAGAAGCACTGTTATGAGCCAATTACTGGAGGTGCCGCAAAGACAGCAGGGTCAGCTTCCCAAAAAATTCAATAAAGGTTTCTAAACATATATGTTTAGAAACCTTGACTGAAGACCCTCTGGAGTCTATTTTAGAAACACTGGCTGCTCAAATGAGATCATTCACTACTGCTCTAAAGCAGAAATAAACACAAGGACTGTCCACATTCTTGAGAACAGAGCAAAGCTTTGCGATGATAATTTGATCTTCGATGATAATTTGTGTACTGGTGCCATTTTCTTAGATCTATCCAAAGCGTTCGATTTAGTTGATCACTATCTTCAATTGGACAAATTGCATGCTATTGGCCTTTCGAGATCATCTCTACTCCGGTTTAATTCTTATCTCCATCATAATGGCTATTGGTTAATAAACTTCTCCTTAATAAAGCAAAGTCCTTCTCGCTACTGTTCAATAGGAAAACCTTGGATATAGGTGAAAATAACCTTAATCTTTGTTATTGTTGTTGTTATTATTATTACTGGTGATGGTGGTGATGATAATAATAATAATAATATTGTTATTATTATCAAAGTTCTTGCTTGTGTTCCTCTTAGTCCTTGACCTTGTGCAATGATAGCTATGTGCTTGTTTTCTGTCATGCCACTTGTGGGGTTCGTGTTGGGTGGGGTGGAGTTGTCCATTGTGAGCTGGTGTGTGTGTGTTGTTGTATGTTGTTGTGTGTAGTTATGCTGTCTTTGCTCTGCTGTTTTGGTTCATTTATTTGCTTTGCTGTATTGGAGGACCCCCTCGAAAACGAGATGTCTCATCTCAAGGGGTTAAATCTTCCCACAAAAGAAATGTTAATAAATAAATAATATATCATGATCAACACTGAGGTCCAACAGAACCAGCACTGTGGTTCTACCACAGTCTGTATTTCTGTGGATGTCATTGAAAACTTTGACGAGGGCAGTCTCAGTGCTGTGGTTACCACGGAAACCAGACTGAAAAACATCAAAGCGGTTGGTCATTGTTATGAAGCCATTTAACTGCTGAAACAGCTTTTTCAATAATCTTACTGATGAATGGAAGATTAGAGATTGGCCTGTAGTTCTGCATTAACGTGTTGTCCAGGTTGAAGAAAGAAAGAAAGAAAGAAAGAAAGAAAGAAAGAAAGAAAGAAAGAAGAGAGAGAGAGAGAGAGAGAGAGAGAGAGAGAGAAAGAAAGAAAGAAAGAAAGAAAGAAAGAAAGAAAGAAAGAAAGAAAGAAACGTAGGGAAAAAACATGGTTTCATATGGGCAAAAATCACATGTGAAAACATGTTAAAAACATGTGGGATATGTGGAAAACCATGTTTTGCAAACATGTCCCGTGCGAATTTGGAACATTTTCATGTTAATAAACCATGAAAGCCACGGAGATTCACATGTAAACCACATGTGAAAACATGTTATGTTCCACATAAAACATACATGTGAAAAAATGTGTGAAACTGGAATTACATGTGAAGCCCATGTGTGCTACACATGAGCCTTGCCACACCAGCCTTACATGGGATAACATGTGATCCCATGTGAAGAACATGAACAAGCCACTTTTTTGAAGAGGGAAGAAAAAGAAGAGAAGAAGAAGAAGCCACTGTACTGTTTTCCTTTGGTAGATGCTAAAGGACACGGGTAGCTTCATGTTAACGGTGATTTATTTTAGAGATGGGCAGCAAACTGTGATGAAACACAGCGATAACATAACTCCAGACAAGGAACATAAGAAGGTCCAACGAGAACAGGCATGACAGTGGACTTTAGAATAGGAGGATCCGGTAAAAGAACTGACTGAGCACGGAAGGATTTCATTCTAGGGAGGTGATTACTGGCATGAAACTAAGGAAGTCCAAATAAAGGGATAAAGTCCAGTTGATTGGCGACATGCACCATGAAAACTATGGAGCATAGCTGGAAGACAAACAAGTAGTACAGGATGTGTGGTGGAAACACTGTAATGAGGCAAAGTAGCAAAAAAAAAAATGGAGGAAAAAATAAAGAACGAGACATACAAACACAAACCTCGGAACCAAAGTGACCAACTCACCTGAAATCAGACTTATGGAAACCCATTTCCAGTTTGGCAGGTGAACAAACTTCCACTACAAAGAGACTTTATGACAACAGCGACATGGGAACAATCTTTAAAGTTACAACAATATGAGATAAGGGACAGAAGGTTACCGGATAGGAGAAGGAAAGCATAGGTGGGAGTGCATGGATGAGGAGCTCAATCTGATTGGTTGGCATCTGATTGTCCCTCAGCCAGTCATCGTTCTCCTCTGAGATCCAAAAATCCCAACAAGTTATGATCAGCTGTAAAAAACAAAACAAACAAACAAAAAATCCTGGATTTAGAAACATCCAAGTAGTGAAGCATCTTTTCCACGTTCCTGCTGATCCTACCTACAGATGTCTGCAGAGATGAGCTGTGCTGCCCTCTAGTGGAGAAAACAAGGCAGAGCTAAACCGGCTTCAAACAAGATATAAAAAATGTGTCATTATTAAAAAGAGGATGGACACATTTTGTTCTATGGGACGGTAATATTTGTGGAAAATAATGTAAAATATCACTGGTGCTTTAAGTCTCAGTCTGACGTGGAAGTTTAATACAATTATTTCATGAAGGAAACTGAAGAACTGCTAAAACGAGTTGTTATACGTGTTTATTTGTAGTTATTAGGAGCCGTTGTGGAAGGTCCACTCAGTGTTTTCTTTCTGGTCTCGGGATGAGCTGAAGACTGTTGGTTGGATGAGGAAGTCCTGGTTCTCTCTCCTGGACCTAATCTGGGTTAGAGGCACAGTGGATGGATGCTTTTCAATCCATGGTTGTTGTTTTCCCCACCCCTGTGGTGTGGAAATAAAATGATTAAAACGCTGGAGCAGAGAGAAGCCGTTCCTCCCTTTTTGGTTTTGGTAAATATTTTATCTGCTCCTTCGGTTCAATTGAAAACCGGACAGATTCAGGCTGATCAAATAATCCTAATTTACAACAGGGATTAGAAGTGCAGGTAATGTAAGCAGGGTGTAATATAAAAGCTTCAGAACACAATATGCAATTACATTAAACTGTTTATTTCCACAATTGAATAAAATACATGCCTGCTTCAAGATATAAACTGCTAAGTACATGTTTTAAAGACTGGAGGCAGGAAGAGACAAAGTGAATGAGCCAAACAGTCAGAGATGATCATTCGTTTTAGTTACAAGTTTATGCACTGACACAAACACACGAGTATAATTCTCCATACAAATGGGCTCAATGTAGTCCTAATGATTTCATTTTGTAGACCCGAAAAAAATTTGAGAGTAAAGACTAATTATCTGTAAAGAGTCAGAGAACAAAGCAGAAAGTTTTTTAGAAAAGAGAGGAAGAAGCACAACGATCAGCAATGGAGGATTAATCTGTGCAGATTCACACATAAACACACAACAAAACAAAGATAAACGAACACAGAGAAAAAACCAGCTCACTACTCATAAACACGGTGTTAAAGATCCAGAATGAAGCTGAAGGATCTGAGGTTCTTTACTACCGCGGGGTAGGCATCGATTATGAACTTGGGCAAAAATTGGATTAAAAATAAAATTGGCAGATTGATTTTCTTCTGATTATCTGCACAGCTCTTACTCTTTGCATCCACTGGTTGTAAACAACTGTTTTTATCGTTTATCTTTCTTATCTAAATGCATAAGTAGGGTTTATCTCTTCTCTCTACTCATAAGTAGAGTGTAGCTCTCACTATTTATACCGTCCAGTGGTTCCAATCAGTCAGAATATTATCCAAACATATGATTGCACTTTCTTTTAAGGCGTCTCCAATAATCAGAAAAGAGCAAAAGCAGCAAACGACAGTCTGTATTAGAGGAAAATTCATGACGGATTAATTTCTTCCAGGTTAAAGGTCATCCTCATCCGTCCTTGTGGAAGGTCGTTCCATCTGCTTGCTCCCTCCAGCTCAGCCTGATGTCTCCTTCCACGTTGTTGTCCTTCAGCTTCTGCTCAAACTGAGACACAGAGAAAAAACACAGAGTCCCTGTCAGAAGTTTTTACACCCTGAAAAGTCAGATTATGTGGGGAGGAGTAAAAGATGTCAAGTATAATGGGGGTAGTATCATGCTGCGGGACTGCTGTTTGGCTGCTAGCGGTACAATTTTTTTGTTTTGTTTATAAAAAACATAAGGCAGGCCTCACTCAGAGCACAGAGAGTTGATTCTTCCTGGTCAACCCTACGGCAGAGCACCGCTCACCACCAGCTTTCAGTGGACACAGGTATTTTTCCCGGGGTCTCATTTGTAAAGCTGCTGACGCACGAAACAGGGTCTGAAAACCGCAGAAGTCACTTTCTACGCCAAGTTTGGGATTTATAGAGAAAAATGTGGGGGAAAGATGTGCGCAGCTTTGAGCTCACTAAGGACTTTGCTGCTTACGCACATTCTGGACACGGAGGACTCTGTCAGCGCCGCAGGTGAGACGGAAACATGGAGGATTAAACCACATTCTCTGACTTGTAGAGCATCACACACAGGAACACACAACCAACAGTCAGACCCACGTCTCTGATTTGACAATTAAAATGAGAAAATATGTTGCATTTAAGAATTACATCCCAGTATGTTCATATGTACATCTTTAGATCATACAGCAGTTGCACCTCTTGGTGCGTTAATTGTGATGGGTAGAAATATAAATCCTGCAGTGACCCTCCTGCATAATGCTGCACAACGGCAGCCAGTGGCAGCATCAGGATGGGGGGAGCCGATGTAGATTTACTGAAGCGGTCCTGTTAGATCTATGAGCTGAACCGGGCCCGGTGTTAGATCTACCGACCCAACAGAACCGTACATCCCGCCCCACGCAGCACATTCTGGCTGTGACATGCCATCTCCCTCTTTGCCTCTACCTTCTTTTTTATGTCCTCCACGCTGCTGCATCAACAACGCCGTGTCACTCTCAGCTCTTTCGTTTATTTGTGACCCCCAAATAATATTTTGCATGAATGATACTTTTTAAAAGTAGACTTAAGACGCATCTTTTCTATCAGGCTTTAAATATCTAGGAGGGCTGTAACTTATTACGTTCTGCTGTAATTACATTTTTACTTGTATCATTTGCTTTTATTCCAATCTTATTGTTGCTACAAGAAGTAATGATATACTTGAGAGTTTAAATGAAGGCAACTGGACTTTTCTTGTTTTGAATACGTTTCGTTTCGGCTTCTTCAGTTCTGAAAACTGGATTGGGAGAATCAGATTTATAAGTCTACGGTTAAGGCTCACTATCGTTATACCTAACGAGGCTATCAGGGTTGCATAAGCATCTAAACACTAAGCAATCTTGGGGATGTAAGAGTCGTTAATGGTGAAATGACCCCGGTTATGTAACCATGCGCTGTTTTGGTCTCATCCCTCCATCTGTGAGTTTTGGTGAAACTTCTTTTGTAGGCGACTCAAAGCTGCTTTCTATGTGTTTGAAAGGAGGGAATCTCAAACCACCTCCTCTGTTCGAGGTTGGTTTCATATGTTTTACATAGATGACTTCTTTCACTCCTCTCTCAAACCATCTGTCGTTATCTAAAACATTATTGTCTTCAGAAGAGTGACCTTTGACCTCTAGATGTAGATGGACTGCTGAGTCTTGAGTCTGCTGAGTTTGCTCTTCTGTGTTGAGCCGTCCTTTTGTGTCGTTGCTGTTTTCGTTTCTCCAACGTACAGCTCTGAACATTCCTCACTGCACTGGACTGGATATACCACCGAGCTCGTGTTTGGGTGTTTGGTCCTTGGGATCAACCAGGGTTTGCCTGGGAGTGTTGGGATGGTATGTTTGGAAAACATCCTTCTTAGTTTCTCAGAGACTCCAGCCACATATGGGAGGACTATGTTTTTCCGTCTCCTCTTCTCCTCCCCTACACTGGCCCGAGTCGACCGTTTCCTTGACTTTTTTGATGCTTTAACAACTGCCCAATTAGGGTATCCATAAGTTAGGAGTGCCCTCTTTAGATGTCTGTGTTTTTTGTTCTTTCCTTCTCTCTTTGTGGGGACATGTTCTCCTTTATGCTGCAGTGTTGTGATGACCAATAGTTTATGTCCCAGTGGGTGGTGTGAGTCAGAAAGTAGGTATTGGTCTCTATGTGTGGGTTTCGGTGGAGAGGCTGCCACCTCCTGCCATGTGTACCAGGCAGTCCAGAAAGGGTAGCTTGCCTTCTTTAGCGTCTTCTCGTAGTAAACTTGATGTCGTGATCGACCAAGTTGATATGTTCAGTAAAGGCTTCCACTTCCTTGGCTTGGATTTTGGCCCAGGCGTCATCCACATACCTAAACCAGTGACTGGGTGGTGATCTCCTATATGAGTTCAATGCTCTCCTTTCCACTTCTTCCATGTAGAGATTAGCCACAATCGGAGAAACTGGGGATCCCGTAGCACATCCATGTTTTGGCCTGTAGAAATTGTCCTTGTACTTAAAATATGTGGTGGAAAGGAAAGTAATCACATAATTAAAACTCTATATTTATTGTTCTCATTTGCTGCTGCTGCTTTTATTTGGGTCTTTTTACTCTTGTTGTCATGTAACACATTTCTTATTGCTAACTATATTTTTGTCTTTTATGGTGAAGCACTTTGGTCGCTGAGTAAAACTCTATAAATAAAAGTTAATTGCTGATTTGAACAGACATTGGTGAGGGGCGTAGAAAAAGTGTTTGCATGTTCTCCCTGAGCATGCGTGGCTTCTCTCTGGGTATTCCAGAAAGCGGACTGCTAGGTTAACCGGTCTCTAGGGCTAGTCTGTCCTCCGTACCTCTGTGTTGTCCTATGATGGATGAAACATTTGAAACATTTAGGGGAATCATGGAGGAAAATAAAGCCGTTGTACCGTCATCAGCAGGTCTTCCAGCACAGCGGGATCATCCAGGTCCACAGAGGAGAGCTTCACCACCTTCAGCTTCACCACATGCTTTGAAACTGGAACTTTTTCCGGTTCATCTGATGAATAACAGAGAATAGTTTAGAACATAACTTATATAACAAAAGGAGGTGGATTTTGGTTTTTTTTAAATTATATTTTATAAGTGTTTGCTGAGATGGAGGTTCTACATCCTGGGTCTTTATTTGGATCTGCCGTCTACCAGACGTTCCTGCAACCAGGAGAAGTTTCACAGTGATGGTCAGATGGGAGCAACTAATATTCTTTAGGTCGAACACAGAAACCAAAAACCCAAACAGAATTTTAGGACTTTTTCAAGGCTATCGTCACATTCAGACGCATGTTATAAACCCGGGGTGGTAGAGCTGGGAATGATGGCGAATTCGATTTGTCTCCAGAGTCGGATGTCGGATCTGGGAAGGACGTCACAAGCAAGTTATACAAGTCAGACCGCCGGTGGGATGTGGCGGTTGTTTTGGGATTTCCTGTGCTTAAGGTAACGTGTTCACAAACAGGAATCACACGTATGGGGCGCAGTTTGTAAAGTCACACAGTCAAAAGTTAACAGCAATAATTTGGGCTGTTTAGCCTGTCATAAGAAAAATAAATGGGGGTTCATTTTTCAAAGTCATATTTGCGTCCATATTATTTATTCATTCATAAATGTCACCGTTTCTAACTATTTTGTTTACAAAGTAAATATTTAGTCTACACACTAGCTACTTAACTTTAAACTAAATACTTCATTATATTTACTTTGGAAACTAAATATTTATCTAGCAAGCTAAACTGGCTGGCTAAATATTTAGCTAATTTGCTAATTTACTTGCCGACAAACCGTAGCAGTTGCAACAGACTTTGCTCTGCAGGTTGGTCTAGCCACGCCCCATTGTAGCGTTAGCAGGTCTAGCATTGGCTCGGCTAAGTGTAGGCCGGGCCTATTACAGCGCGCTACGTTTGTAGAAAGACATTAGGCAGGAACGGTCTGTTGTCAGTTCGCCTTAGACTGTGTATAGTACACCTGCTGTCTTTCACGACCAAAATAAAAGCCGAGTCTCGCCAACCTCGATATAAACTGTTGGCGACATCGTTTAATTTTGTCACAACATGTCCAACATTTCAGCTTAAAGTGTAGGATGAGCCGATTTAACGTCTACCGATGGACTTACAGCAACGGTGATGCATCACCAGCAGGAGTTTCCACAAAGGTTTGGGGGCCCAGCTTTTATTTTGATGGTCCAGTTCTATGCACAGTTTTATAAAGGAGACCCCAGTGCTTTTTCAGAATGCAAAGCTTCTTTTCATGCTGTGGGACTGTTTGGCTGCAGGACGTTGATCCCAGAGTGATTTCATGATGGATTGGATGTAAAAATGGATGGACTGCGTTTAGATTCTGGATCTGTAGCAGAAAATCTTCTCGGTAATTGAATTTACATATTAGCTAAATATTTAATTCTAAGTTAATTATTTACTTCCACTAGCTAGTTTAGCCTGCTAACTGCATATTTTATTTGGAGCTAAATGTTTAGTTTGTAAACGTTGACACTTATAAATGAATAAATAACATGGACGCAAATATGACTGAAAGATGAACCCTGATTTATTTAATACCTTAGGTTAAATAACCCAAATTCTTGCTGTTAATGTTTGACTGTGTAACTTTACAACCCCATACATACGGCATCGTGTGTGCCTCTGAAATATCAAGATACAAATAGTCAGAAATGCTAGTAAATAGTTTATACCTGAAATATTTTCTACATTTTAGATGCATGGAGGCTATATACTGAACTGCTTGACTTGCTCCAAATTTTCTCTGCTGGAATTTTGGCTTCTCATTTATCCAACAGGAAATATGGAAAAATCTGATTTCCATTTACAAACAGAACAAATTTGGATTAATAGAAATTTAAAAGAAGCACCCTGGGCTCACCATATTTTGAATTAAAGACAACAATGTCACCAGGCTGTTTTTGCACTACAATCTGGATATAAATGTATCTAAGATGCATCAATCCCCACAAAAATAGTTTTTTTTAATAAAAAAAAAAAAATCCTTGTAGAATAAATATAGCTGTATTTAACGGTATTTATTAATGTGGGTCAGACCTGCTGTGTTTAACCCTAAAGTGAGTCTAATTCCGTACATCTTATTCAAAATGATTCTAGGTAATAATGCTTGAATAATATGTTTATATAATGTTTATACAAGCCTAAAAATACTTAATTTAGACTGGTGAGCAGGGGTGTATCTAGGAAGTTTTTAAAGAGGGCTAAATGGGGGCCTGTGACTAATCAATGACAGATTTAACATTTTGACTGATGATTGTCTGGGAGGAAACAAATCAGATAATACTACTAGAATAAACTAGACTACAGCACTGATTAAATCAACAGTTTTACTTTCGTTCCGCTGTCTTGACTGGGACTGAGCTGCCTTGGCGGAGGTCTGCGCTCTCCGAAAGCTTTTCTAGTTAAAACTATATAATCGAGCCACTTTTCCCCAAAAAATGACACTTGAATTCTCATCATGTTGCAAAGGTTGGTTCCTTTTATGATTACCTTTTGATAATATCTATTAAGATAAAAGAAATCTGATGTTCTACTTGGTTTACAGATGACCTAGACAGGACAGAGAATGATGAAAAGAGCTGCAGACACAGAGGTCCACCATGCAACCTGACACAGAACTCACTTTTGTTCTTGTCAGGGAAAGAAAAAAATGAAATTAATTAATTAATACTGATTTTAGAGATCATTACATTGTCACGTTTCAGTTTGAAAATGAATACATTTTGAAGAACATATCGCTGTATTTGGCTTTAAACAAGGTGCCACAATGATCAAGAAAGCTTTAATAAAAAGCCTTTTTTACAGCGTAGATTCCTCTACGAGGGTGTGGGCTCAGCCCCCAATGTTTCCAGGTCCAGGAAACGCCCCTGGTAAAAAATAATCGTGTTTTTTTTAAATACAGGATTTTTATTTTACCACTGAATGAATGTAAAAATAAAGAGTAAATGAGTCCTAGCTCACCACTGTAGCAGATGAATGGGAAATTCCAGTCACAAGAGCAGTCCTCCCATCTTCCATCATCATCAAAGTTGGCTATGGCACACAGCTCATGGTTGTTGTTGGGTTCCCCCCCCTTCCAGTAGTTAGTGAATATGAAGCTGCTTCCATCCACCCAGGCCCAGGTCCGAGTGGGGCTTCTGTACAGACCGATCCAGGCGTACTGACCCGGCGGCATCAGCTGCTTTATCTTCTCATTCTCTGCAGAGTCTCTGGCAAAGGCCAGGTCTGTGTGATGCTGTCTGCAGTAGGCCTGAGCATCTTTCCAGGGCTTAAACTCGCTAATGAGGACAAACGTCACATCCAGTCCTGAAACCAGAACCCAGATCGAGATGAATCTCTGATCCGCCTCGGTGGCACAATGTGGAAGTCTGAAGCCAATGTTCTGTCAATGTGGCATACCCTGTCAGAGTAGCATACCGGAAGTTTATTTTTATAGCGCCGTCTGTCAGTTTAGGCTACTTTATCGAAACAGCATACCAGTGTTTGTGACGGGGTCTTTGCTTCATAGAAAATACAGCTTATAAAAAAAAGGCGTGCCGTTTTGATAGCCACTTGTTTAATAGAAAGTACAGTTTATGAAGGAGTATGATGTTTTCTCGACTTGTTCATGGCGAGTCTGAACCCGGGAAAAGTTGTTCTGATCCTGAAAAAGGGCGGAGCCTTTAAAATGATTCACATGCGCATCTTGTAAATTTAACACTTCAATCTTAAAGCTAAACACTGGCATCTTTTGTCGGTCATAACTGCTTTAAAATCTCAGCAAAGTATTTTTATAATTTTTTTTCTGACCTTACAATTTCAGAAAATATCTTAGTTTAAATATAAAAAATGTGTGACTTTTTAACAGAGTATTTCCAAGTTGTTGTTTTTTTCTTGAAAAGGTGTTGAATTAATCTCAAAATCTTTTGACAGAAATGGACTCCATTTCTTTTTAGTTTAGTTCATTTTTGGCCCTAATGCACCCGATTTAACAATTTAATACGACATTACACAATTTTACGACTCCACTTGCTAAAAATAATGTATGGAAAACTTCTGGTAACATTTCTTGTAATTCTATAATGCGTGCAGTTAGGTAATGTGTATATAATATGTGATAATACAGCTAATCTTATCTTCTTCTTCTTTTTTGAAAATTATTGGCGGTTGTCAAACAACAACTGGTGCATTACCGCCACCACTGATTTGGAGTGTGATCCTAAATAGCGCTTTGTAAAAAAACAAAAAAAAACTTATATCCTATCAAACAAACTTGTTTGTTTTAAGTACTGTAATATTGCTTTAATACTTTCACAATTACAATTTGTTCTCAATATTTCCTTTATATCTAGTTTTAACTTATTTATGTCTAAATTGCTTATCATTTGCATTCTTTCTGCTTGATATTTATCACACTGTAACATCACATGTTCCACTGTTTCACTTAATCCACAATAGCTAAACTTCCCTGTTTGATTTTAACGCATGCGCAATTCCCCACGTTTCCCTGCTGCACATGTGCATTACCCGAAGGTATGCTGTTCTGATGGGTATGCTGTTCTGATGGGTATGCTGTTCCGTCAGAACACCGGCACCAGACCTTAGGAAGAATGAAACATTAAAAAAAAAAAAGTTTTTTAATTCTTATTATTTTAGGAAGAATGAAACATGTGGAGATCCAATCCTCACCGTTCACGTCAGCACACACTGACTTTTCGTACTCAGTACAGGAGTGGTCGTTCCACCGCCCGTCATCGTAGATCCTCACGCAGAATTCAGAGTTCTGTTTGTTGTCGGGTTGTCCCGAATGCCAGTTTCTGAACGGCGTGTCGCTCGGGTTCTGGAACACATTCGGGTCAGACAGCGACCAATTCCAGGCGTTCACGTCATCAAACAGTCCGATCCAGGCTCGCTGCAGACAGTAAATCAGACCAGAGTGTAAAGATACCTCCTTCCTTCCTTCCTTCCTTCCTTCCTTCCTTCCTTCCTTCCTTCCTTCCTTCCTTCCTTCCTTCCTTCCTTCCTTCCTTCCTTCCTTCCTTCCTTCCTTCCTTCCTTCCTTCCTTCCTTCCTTCAATTCATTTCAATTCAATTCAATTCAAAAATACTTTATTGATCCCAGAGGGAAATTAAGTGTTGGTGTAGCTCATATAATTAATTCTTTAAGGAGTTGTTGTAGATGATGATGGCTGTGGGCAGGAAGGATTTCCTGTAGCGGACTGTATTGCAGCGAAACAGAAGAAGCCTCTGACTGAAGACGCTCTGTTGTTGTGTGACTGTCTCATGAAGAGGATGCTCAGGGTTGTCCATAATTTTTTTTGATTTTATGAAGAATCCTTCTTTACATCATCATCTCCAGATTTTCCACAGTCGTCCCCAGAACAGAACCAGAACCTTCTTTATCAGGTTGTTGAGCCTTTTTAAGTCCCTGGCTCTGATGCTGCTACCCCAACAGATGACGGCTGAAGAGATTACACTCTCCACAACAGACTTGTACCACTGGTAATAAACAGGCGGAGGGGAAATCCTCCAAAGCGCCGTGAGATTTGGAAAAATAATGAAGGGCTTTTAAATTTTCCACTGTGCAACATTTACGCTGGAAAGGAAAGAATTCACACCTTCAATTAATATTGATTGATTTTTACTCGACTAATGGGATTTATAAATACATGACTGGATGGACATTAACACGAATTAACATGCCGTTCATATTTGCTTTCAGCAGTCGGTATTTTTTCCCCTCGCAAGCAATCTTTAAAACGCAAACAGCTCTGGTCTTCTTCATTCCGGCTGAAATTTAACTAAATATGCAAATAGACTTTATCTTAAATTTAGTTATGAATAATGCATCACTGAAATCTGATCACGTTATGGCAGTTAAGTTGCCGATCTGCGCCTTTGTGTTCAGATTCAAAAATACATACAGTACATAGAATATTTAGAAAGCCATTTAGCATCCCAATACAGTCTATGCTGTTTACAAGATATTAAAGCGCAAGTGTAGCTTTACAGACAAACTGAGCTGGCATGTGTGTTTCTGTGTGTGACAAAAGTGGCAAAGATCCAGTAGGTCCACATGGAAACGAAATCTATAATAATAATAATAATAATAATAATAAATGTATAAACTGACTGAGGAGGATGACGATAAAATCTAAAACATGGAGCAGGCATTATCGTGTTTTTGAGACTGCTGCTTTTTAACTTTATTATTACATTGAAATGAAAAAAATACCCGTTTTCTCAGAATGTTATTTCAGATTTCTGTTTAATTTTTGTCCAGTATGACTTAAAAAGCGAACTATTATTGTTTCTGGTAAAAATTTTCTAATTTGGAAGAGTAATTTTTTCTATTATTAATTAGTTTCTAGAGGTTTTAAAGTCATTTTTGCACTTGTGAAAACCTATCTGAAGTTTGTTATTGAACTGTGCGTTCTAACCACATGGAGAATGCATGCTTTAAATATGTTAAAATCAAAGGTCTGGTCATATACAGTCTATGATCCCAATGTTAGGTATTTTTATGTAGTTACTCCTGAGATTTCAAAGAAGAATTTCTGACACGGAGGTGTGCAAAGGGTTGAGAAAACACCAGTGATTGTTTAGTCAAATCCAAATCTTAAATGATACAATGACAAATAACTGGTTGCTATCAAAACAAACAACACAGTGAAAAGCTTTGTTTTTACATCAGAACTACACTTTAAATCTCTATCAGAGGCAACCAAAGGACTCGTTTACATGCGCCAAGTTCCCTTGGACCAGTGCGTTGACATCAACCGAGCCGACCAGGGTCGTCACGTCCTCCATGCCGCTTATCGTCACCAGGTCTGTGTGCTGCTCTCTGCAGTAGGTCCTAGCGTCTGTCCAGTTCTTCAGCTCGTTGATGACATGAAGCCGACGTTCAGCGAGAGAGGAGGCGGCAAGCAGCACTGCAACATAAACGCACGAAGACACCGGTTCAATAAGGGGACGTTGTCTCCTTAAGGGCCGCGGGACAGCTCAGCTCATGAACGAGGTGTTAAAACAGGTATGTCAAACTCAATTTTCATTTTGGGCCACATCAAGATCGCTAATGTCCTCAATGGGTCGGTTGTGGCAGAAAGTATTGACAAAAATGCCTTTAACAAAGTGTTCCAATTTTAAAGGTCTCATTCACTGGAAAACCCTGTAATATCTCCATATGCATGGTGCATGTGAACGTTTTCTCCAACCTTCATTGCCTGCATTAGCTGTAGAAAGGATATAGACGGGAAAAAACGAGCAAGTCTCTTCTACATCACAGAGAAAATTTGTGTTCATGGTCCCCCCTTGGCAAGGGAGCGGCTACAGAAAGACTCAATGCCAAGGAACCTCGGCTTGATGCCTTGGTCCCGCCCCGGTTGCCTAGGAGACACATCATCTGGGACCGCCAAGGCGTGTTCCAATGTTCATGTGCTACCAAGGCGTCTGCCGTTTAGCTAACTGACTGAGGATACATGGGAGGTTCCTTGATGCCTTCCCTCGGTCAAAAATTTCCCAGAATACATCGTGGTATTTTCGCGAGCAAATTTCCAAATAAAATGTAAGTCAAGTAATTGTAGCTATTGGAAAATGTTTTTTAGATCCAAAGCAGTTATCTATGGTTGGTTTGTTGCTTAGTAGTTGCAGCTTTGGTCGCTAGCAGGTACTAACTCGCTTTCACATTTGATTGAACCAATATATACACAATAAAAAAAATAAAACTCTCGTTATACATCTATAATGAAACTTATGCGTACAAAATATAACAATGGGCGGGATGCAAACAGAGCGCGTAAGCAAAAGGCGGGCCCTGGGCAGCCGCGGTCACGTGACCTAAGCCTGTTCCATTTAACAGTTTCCTTTGACCAAGGAAGGACAGTGTCCTCGTAAGCAAGGCGCCTTGACTTTAAGAAACACCCTATATAGAGAGAAAGGAGAGAAGCTAACCGCTAGCAACCCAACAACATAGCAGAACGGGCTTGTGTTATTTGTGGAGACAGCAGATGAACGTTGGACTGTTTACCCAAGAAAAAAGAGCTGAGGGAGAAATGGTTGAACACCACCAGCAAATGCTAACAAAACGAGTAATCTGTACCATGAGCTTTTCAGTGACGCTCTTATTGTATTTATATATCTGTGGTTTGTGGTTGTAGTTCTCATTTTGCATTGTTTGATTTGTTTTGTCGTTCCTCCCCTCTCCCTGCCGTCCTGCAGGTGTGGAGGGAGACTGGGATGTTTTCTTGGTTCCCCTTCCTCTCTTGTAACGTATCTTCAGCTCACCCTCTCCTACGTCTCTTCATCTTCTTTTTTCCCCCTACATTTCCCGTCTCCGTGTCCATAATATCAGAAAGAAAAACGGCACAACAATTTCTAATAAAGATTTCTTACACATATATATCAAGCGGAGTCCTATAGCAAAAGCCGTAATGCTCCACTTGTGAAAATAAATCCGTTCTGCTTCTACTTGTTAGTCAGACAGCGATTCTGAGCGCCACAGTGCCAGACAGGACACGGGAAAAAAGCAACAAAAAGACGAATGAATCAGACCGTTAATAAAAAGCTATTTCTGCATTCAATGAGTACTTGTTAGAATGAAATAGTGAACATCTTCGTGGATCTCTAGAGCAGTGCTTTTCGGCCCTGCTTCTCAGAGCACACTGCCCTGCATGTTTTACATGTTTCCCTGGTTCAGCACACCTGATTTCAATTGATCTGCTGTCATCTGAAGCAGGCATGTTAAAGGGGTGAAACATCTAAAACATGCAAGGCAGTGTGCCTTGAGGACCAGGGTTAGGAAACACTGCTCTAAAGTGTGGAGGGCCACAAAAATAACTACGAGGGGGGGGATTTGATTTTGACACGTGTGATCTAGAACATGTTGGGACAGCAGAAATCAGAGGCGTTTGGTCGTAATGTGTGGAGAAAACACAGCTCAGCATATCAGCTTTAACACCTCATGGCAACTGTAAGGCACGGTGGTGGAGGGCTGATGGTGTGGGCTTGTTTACATGCAGCCACATGAACTAGGTATGTCCCTGTCGATGCATCCATGAACTCCTCTGTACTCCTCCAGAGTCATAGGGTGTACTTAATTTTTCACATGCAGCTTTTTAATGTTGGCTTTAACTTTGGTTCATAATGATAATGTGGAATCAGACGTGTTTTGGAACACAGTAAAGACCGGATGAGTTTTATTTTGTCCTGATGTGAAAAACCCACCAGGACATCGTTTCTTTACTTCAGCCTACTTACATATAGGTATTTTCTTTTTTTTTTAAAGGTGAAATCTAAATTGTTCAAAGATTTCTGCTAAATCCTCAGATATGGAAATGATGGATTATTTTAATTTCAGATTTACTAAATGATTTGAACAAAAGCTGTTAATGTAGAAGGTGACAGAACATAAATGAACCTTAAATATATCAAACAGTTTTTATTGTTTTTAGATTCATCTACATGAAAAAGATCCAATGAAACTCTGCATTTATAGATTTGAATTATTTTTTCCTGTATATTTATTGATGTCTGTAACTTTTTAATTAGTTTATTTGCTCATTTAAAATGTAAAAAACATTTAAAACATGTGTGACTGAATACATAGTTTCTTTTTTAATTTTGTAACTAGAACGTTATCTTCCTGTGCATAAAAATGAAATCATTTGTGTCATATAATAATATTACATTTATAAATGTGATATAAATATGTCCATCTGTATTGTCCTCCTTTAAAAGGATATTATATATTTTTAACACGTAAACACAGATGCTGGTGAGAACCTTTCAGGTGTAAAATGATTACATTAATAAACACCTGGTGGCTTATGGTAAATTTAGATTTGTTCTCGTATTTAATTTCTTTATATTTGTAAATTTTTTATAAAAATATTATATATTGTCTCTTGATGAGGAAATTCAGGTGTAGCAGCAAAGTTACAGAAAAAAAGAAGAATGCAGATTCAGACAGATGCAAAATATAATAAAAAATAAGAACTGTACAGTAAGGGGCAAACTTGCAATATAAGAAAAAAAAAAATCCTGTACAGGTAAATAAAACTGGCCTGAATAGATTGTAAGAAATGTGCAACAGAGTAGGCGTTCAGATATTTTAAAGTACAGCTGAAAAACCCCCAAACTTGCCTGATAGAGCAGTGAAGAAGTGGAGAACCTCCATCCTGGTTCTTCTGATCAGGACTGCAGATCTGCAGCTGCTGGATCAACTTATCCCACCGTGGTCACGCACATGCAAACGGAGAACGCAGGCCGTTTGCATTTTCAGCCCGATACGAGCAAAGAAATCTGAACGATTCAAAGTGGCTTCATTTCCATGCCGTCTCTCTAACAACTCATTTGCTTGAAGGTGTTTCATAAACCATGCATCAGCGTTTTCACATTTTCTGTCATTAAAAAAACAAACTGACCACCTACAAGATATCCGTTATTTAATGATTCTGTGTTGATCAGTTTTAGGATTGTAATTCTCTTATTCTTATTTACCAGCTTGATGGTTTGTGATAAGAAGAAGAAGAAGAAGAAGAAGAAGAAGAAGAAGAAGAAGAAGAAGAAGAAGAAGAAGAAGAAGAAGAAGAAGAAGACGAAGACGAAGAAGAAGAAGAAGAAGAAGAAGAAGAAGAAGAAGAAGAAGAAGAAGAAGAAGAAGAAGAAGAAGAAGAAGAAGAAGAAGAAGAAGATTTCACCAGCTTCACCTTCACCACCTGCTTTGAACCAGGAACTCTGAGAAACAAAATGGTGTCACTTCATTTGTGGCTGTTTATTTGGATTTATTTTTTATTTGACAGTTTATAGAAATAATAAGGACAGTGTTGTTTTTTTAAAATATATTTTAGAATCCTATGATCATTGATTAGGGTTTGATGGACGGGTAAATCCAGACCTTTAACCTTTTAGCTGACCCAGAACCATTCACAGCTGAATCAAGGCTTACCAGCGTAGCAGAAAAAAGGCATTTTCCAGTAGCAAGGCCAGTCCTCCCATAGACCATCATTCATCTGATGCTGCACAGTTCTCCTGAGCTCCATTGGGTTCTGACGTTCTCCAGTGACGGAACGGGAAGCTGCTTCCATCCACCCACGTCCAGGAGTTTCTGTACAGACCGATCCAGACAGCAATCTCTCCTGCCGACTGAATCAGCCCCTTTATCAGCTCGTTCTCCGACGTGGTCCTCACACTGGCCAGGTCTGTGTGATGCTCTCTGCAGTAGCTCTGAGCTGCAGTCCAGGTCATGCTTTGGTTGATAAGGACAAATTACCCTGAAATTATACAGCAGATAAAGTCGAGTTTTAGCCTCCAATAAATCTCTATGGACGCTGATTTCATCTGACCAGTTCAGGTTTTTTATTGTCTCTAAATTTAAAGACAATAAAGCTGTTAGCAATTCCCCCCCATCCTAAACTCCTCTCTTCGAGTGGAAGTTGGTGTTTGATGAACAAATTAGAGTAAATATTGTTGTTAACAAGCCGGGAGAGTGAGAGGTTATGGGAATATTTAATCAGCTGAAGTAACAGGAAAACAAAGGATTAATTAATTTTCATAAAACTGTTACATACTTTTTTTTTTTTTTTTTAGCAAAGGTTAATCATAAGTCACGCGTCGATTTTATTTATGCACATAAATGTCACAGAAAGCAATTTCAGCCCTGACAGTTTCAAACTAAATATTTAGTTTAGAAGCTAAATACTTAGTTTACAAATTAAATATTTAGCTTCAAACTAAATGTGTAGCTAGCAAGCTAAACTGGCTAGCTAAATATTTAGCTTTGAACTGAATATTTAGCTCAGAGCTAAATATTTAGTTAATATGCAAATTCACTTGTCGACAAGCGGAAGCGGACTATCAAAATAAAAGCTGGGTCTTGCTAACTGCTGCTGGTGCATCACTGTTGCTGTAAATCCATCGGAAAACGTCTGGGTTGCTGTTAAAGGAGTTCATACATGTTCGGACATATTGGGACGAAAATAAACAATGATAAATAGGTGATGTTCAGTCTTGCCAGCAGTTTATATCGAGGTTCACAAGACCCAGCTTTAATTTTGGTAGTCCACTTCTGCTTATCAGCAAGTCAAATTGCATTGTAGCTAAATATTTAGCAAGCCAGCTAGATATTTAGTTTCAAACAAAATATCTAGATAGCCAACTAAGTATTTAGTGCGACGTTAAATATTTTGTTTGTACATGAAATATTTAGTTGACAATGTTTAGTTTGGAGCTAAATATCTAGTTTGAAACTGTGACATTTATAAATGAATAAATAACAGACTCAAACATGACTTTGAAAAATGAACCCCCATTTATTTGATCTTCTGACAGGCTAAATAACCTGAATTACTGCTGTTAACATTTGACTGTGTGACTTTATAAACAACACCCCAAAGTCAAGAATTTATCTTTAAAGGAGTCAAAGGGAACATAACAGAACGAGGTTTGGTGAGTTGGTCGTTAAAAGTTATTTAAAGAAGCTGATGATTACCACACAAATAGAAAATCATGGAGGCAGAGAGGTACAGATCATGACCTCGTTAGTTTGACCTTCCATCCTCACCTTGTGCATAACAGCAGATGACTTTGTTGGATCCTCCACAGTTTGGATCAAACCAGAATCCGTTATCCGACATCCCGCCGCAGATTTCCACTCCCAGGAAGTTGTTTGGTTCACCGTTGCCCCAGTTCCTGGACTCAGCTTCAGCGCCTCGGTCGACGTTTGTGTCAGACATGGACCACCTCCAGTTCATGTCATCAAACAGACCAATCCAGGCTCGCTGCAAGCAACAGATCACAAATTAGTGCTGTCAAACTCACCAGAACTCAAGAGACAGATGGAAAGCTCCTCTCATTTATATGAATAAATACATAGACCGTTCTGCTCTTTAGAAACTCAATCTCAGAACTTTAATAATAGGACATAAAAACAAAAGCAAAAATTTAGTTTTTCATTTTTAAATCCATAGTTGCAAAAACCTTGTTCGTTTCTTCATTATGCCTAAAATGAAAGCATACTTGGTAACAACGACTCACTCATGGTGGAGAAACTGTGGTGAAGATGAGGCAAATCACCATCATATCTTTTGGAGCTGCCCAAAGTTAAACCTATTTTGGGAAAATATCTTGAGAATTATCCAGCGTATTGTTATTATCTAGGTGACCTACCAGAAGGAATAACAGGAAATGATAGTTATCTCTTGAAAATACTGATTCCAGCAGCAAAAAAATCAATAATTCGTAAATGGTCTAGGATCGACCCGCCTACGATCAACGATTGGCTAGAAATAGTAAAGGAGATTCATGAGATGGAAAGACTGACTTTTTTTACTCAGACTGAGAAAAGATTTGTATTGTGCGAGATGGACAAAATGGACAATGTTTCTGTTGAATGAGGAAGACTGATTCTGTTACTTAATCTACATCTGCCAAGGCATTGAAATGTCATTTCCATTTACATGTGATACAAATTGTACAAACTACAAAATATTATGCAAAACCCCTAATTTTTTATTTTTTTGAGATGGAAGATGTTAAGTGCATGGTTAGGATGCAATACTTGTACTGTGATGTTGTTGTTCTGTCATAAAAATAAATAAAAATGTAAGTATAAAAAAATCAAATCAAATCCATAGTTGCTATATTTGGACGACAAACAGCTGAACTCACATATTTATAATCCTGGTTCATGTAGACCATTGTGTCCAGGTCAACCATTCCGCTCAGGAACGTCATTTCCTCCAAGCTGCTTATCGTCACCAAGTCTATGAACTTCTCTCTGCAGAAAGTCTCAGCTTCGGTCCACTTCTTCAACTCGTTAACAAAAACAATCACACGTTGAGGGAGAGAGGAGGCGGCACACAGCACTGCAACACAAACAGATGAAATACGAATAGAAATCTTCTTTGTTCTCCCACTGCTTAAATGGAGCAAAGTGACAGGTTCAAATATAAATATAAAAAATAGACTTAAGAATCATATACTGTACAGTAAGGGCAAAATTACAACACTAAAATATTGTTCTGTTATTAGAAATAGCATACCAGATTCAAGAAATGTGCAACGGAGCAAGATCATTAAAAAATATTTACAGTGAGTGATTGCATTCAAGAAACAGCAGACTATTTTGAAGGAGTGAAAAATATAACTGTGCAAACAACAGAGATGTACAATAACAGCAGAAATGTTTTTTTGAAATCAGAAAAAGTGTTAGGGGTGTAAACAGTTGTTGGGTTTGTTGTGAGCTTATAGAGTCTAACAGCTGCTGGGAGGAAGGATCTGTGATAACGCTGCTTTGTGCTCCGAGGATGCAGCAGTCTGTCGCTGAAGGAGATCTCCGGTTCATGCATGGGGTGGGAGACGCTGTCCAACAGTGAGTCCTTCTGCTCTGAGTCCAGAGGTCATCTGAGGACAGGGCTGACCTTCCTGATGACCTCATCTAACCGCTTCCTCTCCGCTGTAGGATATATTTCCTTATTGTCTGACTTTAAAAACCACAAAACCTCTCTTGTTTTCAGGTTGGTTGGCTTGGATAAACAAAGGTTTTGCTTTTTATGAATATTTCTCGAATATGTTTTTTCCTTCAGCTTCATAGCTTCATAATCAAAATGATGATGATCGTTTCTATGTGTCCGATGGGTTAATTCATAACACCTGAGCTAAATGGAGGCAACCCGGTGGATGTATTTTAAGGTAACACCTTAAACATGCCACTTGCTTGTAGGGGTGTAACAGTACGCCAAAAATCCAAATATACCTTGGTTTCAATTCACAGTTCGCTTCATTTTTCGTCGAACAATTAAAAAAAAAAAAGTTTTTGTGTAACGACATTTAAAATCAGACTACTTAAGTTCATTTTCCAACAAATCGTTCTTAGACAGCATAAAAATGTATATAATAAAATATAAAATGAATATATACCGTACGACAGTTTAAATATTTTCTTTTTATGAAAACTGGAACATCAATACTTTGGCTTTCTGCCAAAGTCGAGACAATCTGGGATGTGAAATGAATATTTCAGACAGTCCTACTGTCTCTGTCAACAGTGGTAACAAGTTAATCAGGGTTAAGCTTTTACCTGAGCCAGCTGACAAGATGCTGCATGAGTTATACAGGTGAGGTGGGCGGGGCTACACCGCTCTGATAGTCTAATGGTTTAATCACAGCTGCAGAGGAGCCGCCATTTCTAACCCCACAGTTTCTCTTGGTTTCATGTGTCCTAATTATATATTTTAAATACCCTTTTGTATGTGTGTTAACTGAAAACAAAATATAATATTAGATAAATAACTTTATTTTAGTATTTATGTGAGACCCTGTGGTGGGGGCGGAGCTACTTCAGTTCAGGTTCCAGCTGCTGCTGATGCAAAACAATGTGTCATGTGTCACTGACTAATTCCTGGAAGAAACGTTTTTAACACACATTATTACAGTCAGATGTCCAGTCTGGTTACACTTCATTGCTACGTTAAGAGAACGGCGCCAACGAGGGCAGCTAAGCGGGGTCCTTCGGCTCAGTAGCATCTGTTGTAGCTAACAGCGACCGATGCTAACGGAAGTTGGAACCCAGATAACATGAAAAGGCGTTGTTCTGGAACACCGGGAAGCAGACGTGTTCCCAAACAGGAGGTTTAACAACCGAATAAAAGTTCCTATTCTCCTTTAGAAGAGTCACTCGCTGGTCATAACTTCTGCTAGCAGGAGGCCGGACTAAATGTCTTTACAGAATCTCATGTGTTGCCGGCTAAAGTGCAACGGAGTTATGCTTCTTGTGTGGGAACTCGGTACGGCACAGAGTCGTATCGAAAAATTCAAATTCGAATACATGTACCGTTACACCCCTACTTCCTCGTGTGAGATTATTGGAAAATGGGAAATGACCGGTAATTGTATAGCGCTTTATCAAGTCCGAGGAATCCGAAGCGCTTCACGCTACAATCGGCCATTTGCTCATTCACACGCTTCTTCAGATCTGCAGAGCGCTACAAGAGATCATCCCTACCCACAGCCATCAACATCTACAACAAATCTTTGAAGGAACTTGCATAATGAGTTACAACAACATTTAATTTCCCTTTGGGATTAATAAAGTAATTTTGAATTGAATTGAATTGAATTGATGGTCGTAAGTTACTTTGTAGCCACAGCTGTCTTGGGGCAGACTTATGGAAATAATGCTGACATACATTCAACGCCACCAGGCGCTCTGACCACTACCAGAAGCCAATTCGCGTGAAGTTTCTTGCCCAAGGACAAGACTGCAACCAAGGCAATTTTATTTGTATAGCACACTTTCAAAAACAGGGTAATTCAAGGTGCTTTACATGATTTGATGATTGAAACAAAAACAAAAAAAACAAACATAGAATATAACATTGGAAATTAAAAGTAGAAATAGCAAATTAGCATGAAACACACATCACACATGATACACAATAAAGCAAGACAGGATGAGCACATTTGATACATACGACATTAATCATTTACTCGAAGGCAATTTTAAACCAGACAGAGCAGGGGTTTAACCAGGCTACCCACTGGTTACAGAACGAAGCCCCACCTCCTGAGCCACTGCTTCAACTGTTTAAACAACTACATGTATAAGCAAAATGGGAACCAGTGGTGTAACAAGCTTTTCAAAAGTGTTTTTAAAAAAAACAACATATTATCTGTTCACATAGAAATATGCGCTTTCACTTGTCTAACTGTCATGTTAGGGGGAAAAAACAGCGTCCAGTTTTTGAACAAATCTGCAGGAAAAGTGACAGTGTTTAACTATGACTCGGAAAAGTGTGGATGTTAAAACGCCACATCCGCCAGGGTTGCTACAGTACGCCGGTGATGGGAACGTTCTGATAGGAGGTTCTATGTTCCAGATAAACGTTCTTTGCTGTTCTTCTGAACCCAAAAGCAAAAGAAACAGGATTTTTACTGACATGGGCTGAAAGGCCACTCAGACAGGAAGAAGCCATTAATTCAAAAGTAACATAAAAAGACAGATTACAGTTTGCAAATGTACTCAGGGACAACGATTTTCATCCACTTGATGAGAGGAAAATTGATCATTTTGGCCATAATAGATCACTGACAAATTTGGAACAACTAACTGTGTAGTACGGGGGTGGAAGCATCATGCTGTGGGGGTGTTTTGATGCAGGAGCGATTGGTGTACTTCATCAAATGTACAGCGTCATGAGGAAAGAACATTATGTAGAAATATGGAGGTAACAAAGCTTGGCTAGGGACGATGACCCTCACCCAACCCAGTTCTATCAGGAGGAACGGGCCAAAATTCTGTGAGAAGCTTATGGAAGGAAACCCAGAAGAGTTGAGCCCAACCGGTTTATTGTAATCCATATTTTGGATCGCCGATTCACAATAAGTGTCACCTGAAAGCACTTTATAAAACATCCAGTTTATACACAGACACAAAGTCTGTTTTATTTACTAATATACCTTTTATAACATATATTTCGGTTTTATCCTAATTACAAATCAACTATTTTCACTACTGAAAAAAGTTTAATTAAAGAGTAATTAAAGAGTAAGTTAAAAAATGTCTTTATTATGATTTTAAGCAGACAGAAATTATTTTTCTAACATCATTCCTCAGTTTTTTCCCTTCAATTCCGTCAGTCTGGGACTGGGACAATCAGCTGAGAAGTTGTTCACATTTATTAATAATTTCAAAGTATTTGGAAGTGCTAATCATCAAGGCTCTTAGCAGCAAACATTTTTATTACTTACTTACTCTGCTGACTGCTAAAGGAGGAGCAGCTGCTCTCTGTTTCTCTCCAGATCCGTTCACTTTATTTTATTTTCTGTTTGCTTTTCTTGTTTTCTTTTCTTTTCTTTTGTTTTCTTTTCTTAACCTTTTCTTAGTTACTTTATCTACCCAGCCCCTGGAGTTACTGTATTGGACCGGATCTCTTCTTGGATTACTTTTTATGGACTTATCAACATGGCTTTTTGCTCAGCTGAGGATTTTGAAAAACTGCTCCACAGAATTGAGGGCATTGAAACGAAGCTACGTCGTCTGGAAATTAATTTTGATCTCCACGCTGATTATGGAAACGACACAACTTTACCGTTGAATTCACACAGGGAACAGCCTATCAGCCCAGTGTTACATCGGTCTAACCGTGTCACAGAGAAAACACAGGACAACGCAACTCCATCAGCCAACAGACGTCTTACTGGCAGAACTCTGCACTCATCAACCCCAGCCTGATCTCCGAGGAAGAAAAAACTAAAGAAACTCTAGCCCAGAGAAAGCTCTGAACCCAGACCTGCCGCTTCTGCTAAAAGTAAACAAAAGAGGTTTTCACCTGGAATCCCGTTTAATAACAGATTTGCAGCCTTGAGTTCCCCGAAAGATGACGCAGCCCCCGGGACCAGTCAAAGCCACCAGGAGAAACCCAGCACCATCAAACGGACACATAACAAAGGAAGAGCCCCCCCAGCAAAGATTGTTATCATACAAGATTGATTAATTAATGGAATTGAGGCTGTAGCAAGAACACCAAAGTTTATAGCTACTACAAAAATACAGTGAGAGAAATATCAGAAAAAATCCAGAACATCTTGGACCATCTTTGGAAAAACTCGTCATTCACGCTGGATCAGCAGATATCGCGATGAGACAATCAGAGATTCTGAAGAGACACTTTTCTGATATCCTACAGAGACTTGATGGACTTAACGTAAACATGCTCATCAGCGGACCAGTCCCTGAAGGGAACGATGAAAGATTGAGCAGACTCGGCATGCTCCATAAATGGTTGAAGAAACAATCAGCTGAGAAGTCACATTTATTAATAATTTCAAAGTATTTGGAAGTGCTAATCATCTGTTCAAAGCAGGCCGTTATCTTAACAAGGCCGGAGTAAGGCTGTTAGCAGCAAACATTTTTTCTTATCAAAATCAGAAAGCAAAACACTTGCTCCCAAAAGCTGACCTTGAGGCGCCCATGGATATCAGAGAACAAAAACACCAAGTCATGATGACACCACAGGACCGAATAGATAAACAACCATCAGAGATTAAGTCTTCATCTTCCTGTGACTCAGCCACATCAAATGAGTCTCCATTTGGAAACTCTACCCCTACTGTCCCCAAGAACTCACCCGGCACCCCCCCCCCCCTCCCCCCCTGAACTTAGCATACCAGTGATTATCAGCAGCAGGAAACATAAACCGTTAACCACACGCTCTCATATTAAACAAAATCTCAAATTGATAACCTGTCAGAAGGTTTAGCTGCCCATCATCACAATACTTAAGTTAGCTTTATTAAACATTAGATCTCTATCCGGGAAGTCTTTTCTTATCAATGACTTCATCACTGAGCATAATTTACACGCCCTTTTTTTATCAGAAACTTGGCTAGATGAAAATAACGAAATAAATGCATTGATAGAATCTACTCCTCCAAATTACAATTTCTTAAGCGTGAGCAGGAAACACAGACGAGGTGGAGGTGTAGCCACCATCTTTCACAACTCAATGAACTTTAAAAAGGTAACTCTGGAAACGTTTGATTCTTTTGAATACCTAGCCACCCAGATAAACGAGCCTAACAAAGCTTTATTTCTAAGTTTATATAAACCACCAAAACTTAACTCTAACTTCTTTAATGATTTCAATGACCTTCTTTCTGTAATATGTATCGACTATGACCAACTAATCATTGTGGGGTATTTTAACATCCATACCGACAACCCCCAAGATAGACAAGCAAAAACATTAGATGATACTCTCCACAACTTCGGCCTGATCCAGCATGTCAAACAACCAACACACAATAGAGGACACACTCTGGACTTAATTATCAGCAAAGGTTTAAATATTTCCAACATCTCGGTAATTAATATTGCATTATCTGACCATTTCTGTATTTTCTTTGAAAGAACCATCTCTGCTAAATTATACAGGCACAGTAAGACCACTATAAAAAAGCGTTTTCTAGAGGACATTTAAGTAGAAACCTTTAAACGTATTTATCCTTCCACCACATCCCCCTCATCCCCCAACTCAGTAAATAAGCTGGTAGATAATTTCCTTGCGGAAATCTCAGACATCATGGATTCCATTGCTCCAACTAAAGTGAAAGTAGTCTCAGGTAGAAAGAAGTCTCCGTGGGCAAGTAATCCACTGGTACGTAGTGAAAAAAGAGAGTGTCGACGAGTCGAGAGAAAATGTTGGAAAACTCGACTCCAGGTTCACTGTGAGATCTACAAAGAGAGACTGAATAGATATCAGCTAACTATAAAAGATGCTAGGGAATCGTTCTTTTCTGAAATCATCAACAGAAACATTAATAATGCACGGACTCTATTTGCAACAGTGGAAAGACTAACTAATCCTTTAGTGACAGTAGCCCCAGAACTAAACTCTACCAGGGCCTGCAATGAATTTGCAGCTTTTTCACTGAAAAGATTCTAACAATTAGACGGTCAATCTGTACCTCAATATCAAACCCACAACCAGTGCCATCCCCAATATACAACAATGTAGAGAAAACGTCTGAATTCCACGAATTAAACCAAAACAGCCTTGAAAAAATCATTATCCAATTAAGCTCCTCCTCCTGCTGTCTTGATATCCTACCCACAGCTTTTCTAAAGAAAGTTCTTCCTGTTATTGGTTCTGATCTTGTTCAAATAGTGAACTCATCACTGCTATCAGGTGTCTTCCCTCAGGCTTTAAAAACAGCAGTTATTAAACCACTGCTAAAGAAGAAAAATCTGGACAACACGTTAATGCAGAACTACAGACCGATCTCTAATCTTCCATTCATCAGTAAGGTTATTGAAAAAGCTGTTTCAGCAGTTAAATAGCTTCCTTACAATGACAAACCGTTTTGATGTTTTTCAGTCTGGTTTCCGTGCTCACCACAGCACAGAGACTGTCCTCGTCAAAGTATTCAATGACATCCGCATAAATACAGACTGAGGTAGAACCACAGTGCTGGTTCTGTTGGACCTCAGTTCAGCATTTGACACTGTTGATCATGATATTTTATTGGAACGACTGGAGAGCTGGGTCGGACTCTCTGGTACACTACTTGGCTGGTTCGAATCTTACCTGAAGAACAGGGACTTCTATGTTTCAATAGGAAAATTTTCATCAGAACGAACAGAAACCACATGTGGGGTGCCCCAGGGCTCCATCCTGGGGCCCCTCTTATTTACTATCTACATGCTCCCTCTAGGCAAGATTATAGCAACCAATAACATTAGCTACCATAACTACGCGGATGACACTCAGCTCTATATTACAATGTCACCAGGTGACTCTGAACCCATTCAAACCCTAAATCAATGCATTGACCAAATAAATGGATGGATGTCCCATAACTTTCTCCAGCTGAATAGAAACAAAACTGAAGTAATTATTTTTGGACCCAAGGAGGAACGATCAAGAGTCAGCACACAGCTTCAATTAATACAGCTAGAAACTAGTGATCAGGCCTGAAATCTAGGTGTAGTAATGGACTCAGACCTGAACCTCCAGGGTCACATAAAGGCAATAACAAGGTCAGCCTTCTATCACCTGAAGAACATTTCTTGGATTAAAGGACTGATGTCGCAACAGGACCTAGAAAAACTCATCCATGCGTTTATCTTTAATCGGATTGATTACTGCAACAGCATCTTCACAGGTCTGCCTAAAAAGTCAATCAGACAGCTGCAGCTGATCCAGAACGCTGCTGCTCGTGTTCCTCACTAGAACCAGGAAAGTAGAGCACATCACCCCAGTTCTAAAGTCCTTACACTGGCTCCCTGTAGCTCAGAGAATAGACTTCTAAATACTTTTACTAGTTTATAAATCATTACATGGCTTAGCACCAAATTATGTTGAAGACCTGTTGTCATGGTACCAACCACCAAGACCACTCAGGTCCTCCAACTCTAGCCTACTAAACATCCCTAGACTCAGAACTAAACATGGAGAAGCAGCTTTCAGTTTTTATGCTCCCCTTATCTGGAACAAACTTCCTGACGAGTGTAGAGCTGCTGAAACTCTGAACTGCTTTAAATCGAGACTAAAAACCATCTGTTTAGAATCGCCTTTGATTAAATGCTTGATGTCATATGTATGAAATGTGTCTTTTACTTTTAATTTCCATTGTTTTTTTTGTTTTTTAAATCACCAAATTGTGTAAAGCAACTTGAATTACCCTGCTGTTGAAAGTGTGCTATACAAATAAAATTGCCTTGCCTTGCAGATCTGCAGCTGTTTATTGTATTTATATCACTGCCATCACGTACATGCAAAAGGAGGATGCCAACTCTTTGCATTCTGGGTTATAATGCTTGATCCTTTCGAGAAACTTCTAAGGATTCAAACTACTTTTATTTACATACTATTTACAAGATGCTTCAGAGTCAGAAAGGAGGAAAAACAATCTCCTTCAACTTTTCAGCACAAAATTCACACAAAGACTCTACGCTATCCATCCACCGCCTTTAATCGACAACATCATCAACAAATACCACTTCATACTACTGCTAGTGTCGGATCTGTTGAATGCCTTACAACAGTGGTTCTTCATTATTTTCAAGCCCAACTGAATTGAAACACTATTCAGAACCTGATCATATTTAATTTATCCATACAAACCGCTGGCTCCAGCATTCTGCATACAATCCCCTGATTATCAAAACAGATTAATAAATTGAGCAGCAACAACTTAAAGTTGAAGTTGTTGCAGCTCATTTTCTTTGCTTTAGGCTTTAACACTATTTCCAAGTTCAGTTTAGTAACTCAATTGGTAACATTAAATCAAGACTGCTTAAGTCTGTGATTATCAGAAAAGAAAAGCTACAAATGATTCATTGAGATGTGCATTTTTATATTAAACACATACAAAACTTTTTTTTTTTTTTTACTGTAAACATTGGTTACTGGTCAGCTTCATCAGATTATTCCTTTTCAAAAAAATTATATAACTTCTTTGCCTCCGTCACATCCATAGTTTTTCTTGTCACAAACTTCTCTTGTGCCTTATTAAAGTTGTTTAATTATTTTACAAATTCTGTTTGATTTTTTTTCCAAATTTTCACTTTTTCAATTTTATTTTTTTGAATTCCACTTTTTCCATTCTGACCATATTTATTAACCCAAATGTGTGTAATTATGGAGTGAATGAAAACAATTTAACAAATCAAATAGCCAAAGAGATCCACATTTATTGTTCTTCACAACTACTTTCACAAATCTAACAGTGCTGTGGTTCAAGCATTTCTCTGCCATTTATAATGAACTAAAACCTTACAGTATCTACAAAACAAAGAATCTGTTTTTCACATTTTATAAATAAAAATAAAATCGCCCCTTAAAAATGCTTTAGAGTTGAACTCAGCACCAAAACATGTCTCATAAAAAGACCTGGAGACAGTAAATCCTCGTCCACCTTCCATAATGATCAGGACCTTTGTTCATTTTTATTTCCTAACTCTGTCCCAGACTCCACTGAAATACATGACATGCGCGTGTTTTTGTGTTTAGCTATCATGTTGATGCAGACCTTGCAGCCTGTGAGCTGACAGAACTTATAGAAAGTTTTTTTTTTTACGTGTCCTGTTTGGCAGTGTGGAGCTCAGAATTGGTGTCTGAGTACCAAGTAGAAGCCCAACAGATTTACTTTCACAAGCGGAGCAGTGCAGCTTTTGCTATAGTCCTCCACTTGATATATGTGTGAAAAATCTTTATTATGAATTGTTGGGGTTTTTATTTCCTGATGTTATGGACACGGAGACAGAAAATTAAGGAGAAGAAAGAAGGAAGATGAAGAAGAGAGGTAGGAAACAAAAAGTCAAGAGAGAGGGTGAGTTGAAAATACAAGAGAGGAAGGGGAACAAAGAAAACACAGGAAGACATTGAAGTCTGCCTCCATACCCACAGGACGGCAGAGAGAGGGGGAAAACAAAACATGAAAAAGGAACATCGACAAAACCAACCAAACATTGTGAACTAAGAACTACACAACCACATCATACAAAAATAGATATAAAAATACAACAACAATGTCACAGAGAAACTCATGGTAGCAATTAATCAAGTTCTAGTAATGATAACCTCAGCCCAAGAATATATCCTTAAACACCAGAGACCCCACATCTATGTGTGTGTGTTAGCATGCTGGTGCATAGAAAAGTTGTTCTCCCGGTTCATGAATATCGCTTGTCCTGACCCCTGACCTTTACGCTAAGCCTTGGGTTGTTTTTTTGGGGTGGGGAGGGACATCGGCGTTTCAGGGAGTTTTTTTTCACCATGGCTGGCCGGTTTCCCCTTTACTTTATATTAACATTTGTGACCAGCTTAAAATCTCCTACTCCTGTATGCAGATGATACAATTATACACAGACCCTTTCCACAAAAAATTTAATATCATGGAAAAGTTTATTTATTTCCATGATTCCATTCAAAATGGTAAACTTCCATAGATTATAGATTCAGGGCCCACAATTTAAACGCTTTCAAGTATTTAGTTGTTTATTTGTATATAATTTGGGCTTGCAGCTCATAAAAAACCCCACGAAAACAGGATTTCAAAAAATTTGATTTCAAAAAATTAGAATAACATTAGAATAGCATGGGCCGGGAGAAAGCTTGCAATGAGCACGTGCATTTTCTGGTTTCAGGGCTATGAAGAGCTGTGGTGAGATCAATGGGGAGACGCAGACGGACGCAACATCTGTTTTTAAAGATTTTTAGTCATGGAAATATATTTGCAAGGTTAGAGGAGAAGCAAGTTTTTTGCTGGACAAATTTTAACTTAGATTAGTAATGTCCGACGTATTTTTAGCAAACACTGCCGTCCGGAACGATCTGCCTAATGTTTACATAAACTGAAAAATGTAGCCACAGGATTGAAATTAACAGTTTGTTTACCTGCTTTATGTGTTGGGCCAGAGTTTCGCTGTCCATTTCCAGACACCACAACTGAAGAACTGTCTTATTTCTGTCAACAACAACAAAAAAATCGTCTGATATCCATCAAAAGAGTTTAGATTAAACACAGGGCTGTCAGCCAATAAATCACGGAGGATTCCACATTTACATACATCTCCTCTCTACCGTCATGGCTCTGTTGCTTTCACCACAGCCAGGAAATTACAAAACTGCCTTCTTCGTTAATGTCATAGGGCGGCCCCTTCCATAATGACTTATTCCTTCAGGGGTTAAAAAAAACATTTGGGGCTTGATGAGAAATGTTCGGGGCTAGAGCCACTGGGTGATATCTTCTACCGATTTGCCACCCAAGACAGATTTTAACACCTTTGATATGGTTGTATGGCAAAATGGACATTAGCATTTGGCCTGTTAAAAACAAAAGCAAAACTAGCACAAGCAGGAATGATCTTAGAGAGGCAAGTGCAACCTTGAGTGACATTGTGGTCTACACTGCATACCAGTCGATGGCGGTAATGCAACAATTTGATGTTTGCTAGCTGCCAATTAACATCACAAAGAAGAAGAAGAAGAAGGGTGCTGTGTTATTTTTTTTTTAGCATGCTAACAGTAGCTGTGTTGAAAACTTTGTGAGAATTCACGCAAAGAAAGGAAGTTACGAAAGTTTTCAGCAGCAGATTATGTTGCATTGTGGAATCTTAGCTTTCTGATGTACATGTGGGTCAATGACGGATAAGGTTTTTTAACAGGTCAGTTTTAAAATACAATTAATATGAATTTCTATTGCAGTTGGTCAAAGCTTTACAATGTCATGTCTAGATGCATACATGTTAAAATAATGAATTAGGATATTTTGGTGTTTTTTCACATAAATTGATTGGTCATTACCCTTCGAAATTTCATATGTTGCGACTGTCAAAATCATCTTAAAATATATATATTTATTCAATATATTTACAATGTTTTCACAAGTTTCTAGTAATATGATACGTCTGGAAGCTAATTATTTGGATTTCTGTAAAAATGTCATACGTACTGATATAATCCAAATTCCTATAAAGTCGCGGTCACCCATTTGCATGTAGTTTGCACGCTAATTTTTCCTGTAAATTGCATAAAAATGATGAAAATATAAATAAAATCCCTTTAACTTCAGCTTACCCCATCAGTGATTAACTTTCTGCCACAGAAAGAAGGCTTCACTTTTTCATTTTCCTACAGATAGTCTTATTAATGGTCGCACCAAATGATTAAAAACATCTTATATCTTAAAAACAAAGATGGAACAGAATACAGTAATTTGAATGGAATATATTTAAAACAGATTTTATTCATTTGAATACTGAAGACAAATATCTATTTTCAACCCATTTCATTTCATTTTTGCTAAGACATTAACTTTCACATGTCATTTTCATTCTTTTAAAATCACTGTGTTGAAGTGAACTCCACACATTGAAAGGGTGTCACAAAAAAGGCGGATCTGTCCCGGAAGTATGCAATGTACCGGAAACGGGACGTAGAAATGCTAAGTGGTTAAATAAAAAGACTATTTACTGGGCCCCCCAAAATAAGCCCCGCCCCAAACACCCACCCACCCACTAAATTCATCTGGCGCCGGGTCTGGTCCCACCACCTTAGCTAAATTGGACCCTGATTAACATTAAGGTACATCACAGGCTCACACTTCCTGACCCATCATTACACTTTGTATCCCCTAATGTAATCAAAGGATGAAGCATTTGTATATTTTTTATATACAAAGTCATTCTAAAGAAAGTGGCATTCACCAAGTTTATTGCTGTCCAGAACACATCCATCTCAGAGCCAGTAGCTGGCAGCGGCTTAGAGGACATTTGGGAGCATGAGTCAGAAAAGTTCAATCTGTTTTATTTTGGCTCATTACATTTGCTTTATCTTCCTTTTTGGCCCAGAAACACTCACTAAGTGAACCTGATGAAGACAAATAAACAATGTTCTGTTTGAGTCAGCCATGCTTTATTGATCCGTTCAGCTGCCTGGACCTCCAACCGCTGCTGTCCTAACAGCGCACAAAGAAATTCTGATAAACACATCACAAATATGTCAAATGTTTGATTTGTAAAACTGATCTTCAAAGTCTTCCTGTTTGAAGCTCATGATCTCTCCTTTTGGAAGATCTTTCCACCTGATGTTTTCCTCCAGCTCAGCTTGACGTCTCCATCCGCTCCGTTGTTCCTCAGCCTCTGTTCAAACTGAGACACATTTTAAATCCTCACAAAATCCTCCTCAGAAGTCATATGAGGTTCTGTTTTCATTACACAACTTATTATGTTTCATCATTTTTAAACATATAAACTGAAAACTGAAAAATCCCCAGATACATCTTCTAGTTTGTGACCACAAATGAGTGCTGCAGACAGTTTTGTCTTTACCAGCTTCCTACCCCTTTTGAAAAGTTGTGAAAAGCTGAGCTGATGTCAGGAAGCTGGGCAAGATAAAGGAATTCTATCATTTCTGTCAAACATCCAGTCAGAATGATATCTGAAGCTTGTTGATGCCTTCAAACAGTCTGTGGCTGAGATACAACTGGCTAAGGAGCATTTATCCAAATCTCAGTGTTTATATTTTAAAGCTTGACCCTGTCTCCAATATATTCAAACTGTTGCTTCCAGTTTGTTTTGGTCATCATGACAAAAAAAGGAGAAAACTAATTGTTAAAATTAATAATTACAAACACAAAAGTGTCTGCATGTTAATGTCTGTAAAAGTATCAAGCTTTCAGGGGCTCTAGATCAAACAGAGTCCCTAAGAAGGAGACTAATATGAACAAAAGAGAAGAAGAAGGAGCTCATAAATCAGTAGACCTACTTCCTTCAGCAGGTCTTCCAGCATAGCTGGGTCACTCAGGTCCAGAGACGAAGTCTTCACCAGCTTCACCTTCACCACTTGCTTTGAAACTGGAACTTTGAGAAACAAACTGGTGTCACTCACAGAGTTCAGGTTTCAGTTTACGTATAAAGTAACTCTTGTCTTTAAAAACTAAATTTCACTTTAGTTTCTCATAATCATTGATTTGGGTTTGATGGACCGGTAAATCCAGACCTTCAGATTTTAGCTCATCTCCTTCTTCGTCACAACACACCAGAGCAACGAGAAAGAAAAACCTTCAATCATCTACGTCTCTCTGGGTCTAAGTTGCCATCCCTCATGACCAAGAGACCAACCTACTTAAAGAGGCTACATGCAATTTTCTGAAATTTAAACTCGCGACTGACACCTGTGGCCAAAAAACGGAACTGCTCTTCCTTCCTGCTCGCTCTCACAGCGCGCGCTCCTACGTGCACACGTCACAAGTCATCCGCTGCAAAGAAGTCAACATTATGTTTACAGAGGTAAGAACAGTCAAATACATATATTGTTTGAGAAACTAAGTTTAGTTGCAATATACAGTATATGACACATTGCGCTGCTTGCGAGTGTAGGCTAATTGCTGACTAGCGGTGGTGGCAGAGTGATCTGAAACATTTAACATGAACGCGCTTGATGTCACATCTGCAGACAGCGCGGGAAAATCCGACCCGACAGAAAATAGAAAAAATTGGATACAGGCTTATAAGTGCACCCACTGTGAGCTGACAAGGTGTCAGTATGCTCATCAGGAGATGTTTGAGTCATAAATGGTCAAATAAAAAGGCTACTGTTACGTTTATTTTGGGGAAAAAGTTGCATGTAGCCTCTTTAAAGTCATAGTGAGCAGCTCATTTTACAGAAACAGCGCTGGGAAAAGGTTCTAACAACCTTATTTTGACTTCAGCAAGAGGTCTTCACATTCCAGATGTAGTGATGGAATGCCGCAGGGACGACTGCTCAGACTAATTTTCTTTATTTGGTTTATAGTTCAATCTGTTACATTTTCAGACTTCATTTAAAGAGGTAAACCCCTCCTAGGGCTGGGCGATAAATCAATTTTATCGATTAATCTAATTTTCTGTTCATGAAGATTTCATTTTTGGATACATCGAGAAAATTAGAAAAAAAATTCACCACCACCACCAATGCGCTCCAAGGGGTTCAGTAGTTCAAAGTGACGTGAGCCCGCCCAAGGTCTATATGTTTTACAGTGTGCAGTTATTTGGACTTTAAATTCAGGTGAACTCCCAGAAAGGATGATTAAAATAAAAGCAAGTTTTACAAATATTTTCTGTCACATTAAATTTCTTTTCAGGAATAGAAAGGGAGAAAAAAATAAAATCAATTAAAAATCGGAAATCGGATTTGGCACCACACAAATCGTAGATTTTATTATTAAGCCATATTGCCCAGCCCTAACCCCTCCTATACTGTAAATACCTCTATGAAAACTTCTACAATTCACTGGCTTCCCTTGCTACTGTTAGCAGCAGTCTTATTTCCACCTTTACAAGATGAATGAAAAGGGTAAAAATTAAACGCACACCTCCAAGTTCTGTGGACAAGACGGAGGAATTTACCAAATCAGGTTTCTGATGGTTCTTTTAAGCCATATCTGTCCTGACCTTGGACAAGTTTGCAATGACTGACTGGCATAGTCTTACATGTACAATATATACAGCTTATTTTTCTGTGGAAGTGACTCCAGGTTATTCGTAGAAAATCTGCCAATTTGTAGAGTTTTTCATGCTGCATGTATAAAATATTTGAAAGACCATCCAGCTTGGGAAGCTGAACACCAAAGTCCAATGTTACTTTTTATTTTATTTTTGAATTTTTTTTAATGTTTGAAAAAATGTTATTTTAAATTTCCTAACAAAAATGTATTCATTAAAAGTAGGATTTCAACTACCATTGCGTTACAAATATTACTAAAACAGGTTTTTATAATCTAAAGAACATTGCCAGAGTCCGCCCCCAACTCTGATTGTAGGTGATTCCTCTGTAAAGGACGTTCAGTCGATGTGTGGAAAAAACACCAAAGTCCTCTGCTTTCCAAAGGATATGGTCAATGGCATGCAGAAGAGGATTCTGAAAACTGTGACTAAATATCCAACAGTGAAAAACATCGTTCTCCACACAGGGTCGAATGATGTGTCCAAGCAACAATCAGAGGTTCTGAAACGGGACTTCGCTGGATTATTGAACACTGTGAGCTCGTTGGATGCAGCAATATTCATCAGTGGACCTTTACCACCCATCAGAGGAGGAGAAGAAAGATTTAGCCGTCATTTGGCATTAAATAAGTGGATTTGATTTTCTGCATGTGGTGACATCAAACTGAAATTTATTAACAACTTTCAGATTTTTTGGGAGCGCAGAAATCTTTTTAAGGCAAATGGATTTAGTTTGAACAGGTCAGGTGTAAGACTGTTTACCTCCAATATTTTCTACTTCCTGCGTCATCCCTCTGTGCTTGGAGCCAAAAAGGAGATACACCTAGACTTATCTCAAAAGGAAGACCAAACAAAGCTGAGTGCAGAGGGGGAGGAACTTCTTCTGCCCTCACTCATGGGAAGCTTCCAACAGAAGCAGGAGGAAGGATCTTTATTTGCCCCAAAAGCCCTCAACAGCCCTAAAGAACAGGACAGCTGACCTCCATCGCCCCCTGAAAGCCCACCGTCTTCCCTACCGCCCCCCTCCCCCCACTCCCTCCATCTGAAATTCACTGAGCAGATGATGGAGCGGATCAACATTGGCCTCAGATCTACCCCCCAGACCAATCTGATTTCTTTACCCATAAACCCCATACCAGGACGATCAAAGGTAGCAACAAGCCATGTTTTAACATCCATGTTGACAATCCCCAGAACAAAGGGTCTAAAGACCTGAGTAACACTCTGGACAACTTTGGGCTGACTCAGCGTATAACAGAGCCCACACATAATAAGGGTCATGTTTTGGACTTACTGATCTCGAAGGGTCTGGGCATTTCCAGGATTAATGTGCATGATGTGGGCTTGTCTGACCATTGTTGTGTTTTCTTTGAGAGTATAATTTCGGTTCACATAAATGTTTTAACGGAGGTTATCACAAAACGATGTAGAACTGAAAACACTAGTGACATCTTTAACCAGGTCTTCTCTCTAACACCTGCCCTGTCAGGGGGTTCAGTCAATGAACTTGTCAACAGCTTTAATGCTAAAATATTAAATGTTATGGATACTATTGCTCCCACTAAGGTGAAGGTTTTCTCTGGAAGGAAAAATTCTCCATGGAGAAATTCCACACTGGTGAGAAATGAAAAAAGGGAGTGTTGGAAAGCCGAGCGCAGATGGAGAAAAACAAAACTTCAGGTTCATTATGACATCTATAAAGAGAAACTTCATTCTTATAACTTACAACTGAGAAATGCAAGGAAGTCATATTTTTCTGACTTCATCACCAGAAATAGTCATAGTGCTCGCACATTATTTGCTGTAGTCGACAGGCTAACAAACTCTCCTGTGTCAGTAGCACCTGAACTCTATTCCACCAAGGCCTGCAATGACTTTGCCAAATTCTTCACAGACAAAATCCAAAATATTAGACAAGCGGTTGGTTCATTAACGGCAGGTTCAGGTTATGTACAGTGTCCACGGAAAATCCGTTTAAACACCATGAAACAGTTTTATCTCATAAACAGCAAAGATCTGGAGGACATCTTACGTCAACTGAACTCCTCCTCTTGCTGCTTAGACATCCTACTCACAGGCTTTTTCAAAAAGGTCTCAAAGATCTTGGAGTCAGATCTGTTACAGATTGTGAACTCATCTTTAATGTCGGGTGTTTTCCCAGAGCCCCTGAAAACAGCTGTAATTAAACCCCTGCTGAAAAGAGACAATCTGGACAAGACACAAATGAACAACTACAGGCCCATCTCCAATATTCCATTTTTAAGTAAGATCATTGAAAAGGCTGTTTTTCATCAGCTAAATGACTTCTTAAGACAAAGCAACTGCTATGACGTCTTTCAGGTTTTAGACAGCACCACAGCACTGAGACTGCTCTGACCAAAGTCATCAATGACATCCGTTTGAATACTGACAGTGGAAAAATGTCAGTGTTAGTTTTACTGGATCTCAGTGCTGCATTTGATACAGTTGACCACATTATTTTACTCAAACAACTGGAGAACTGGGTGGGTCTCTCTGACACTGTACTAAACTGGTTCAAAACGTACTTAGAGAACAGGAAGTACTTTGTGTCAATAGGTAACTTTACATCTGAGCAGACGGGAATTACATGTGGGGTTCCCCAGGGTTCCATCCTGGGACCTCTTCTGTTTAACATCTATATGCTCCCACTGGCGCAGGTAATAAATAACAACAATATAAGTTACCATAGCTACGCAGATGACACACAGATATATATTAGAATGTCACCAGAAGACCAAGGGCCTGTACAGGCTCTTGGCAAATGCATTGAGGAAATTAATGACTGGATGTGCCACAATTTTCTGCAGTTGAACAAAAACAAAACGGAGGTAATTGTCTTTGGAGCTAAAGAGAAAAGATTGAAGGTCACCACAGGGCTTCAGTCCATACACCTAAAAACCACCAACCACGTCAGAAATCTGGGTATAGTGATTGAATCAGAGCTAAACTATGAAAAACACATTAAGGCAATCACAAAATCAGCCTACTATCACCTTAAGAATATCTCAAGGATAAAAGATCTGATGTCTCAGCAGGACCTTGAAAAACTAGTCCATGCATTCATCTTTAGTCGGCTTGATTATTGTAACAGCGTCTTTACAGGTCTACCTAAAAAATCAATTAGGAAACTGCAGCTCATCCAGAACTCTGCTGCTCGAGTTCTCACTAAAACCAAAAAGTGGAGCACATCAGTCCAGCTCTGAGGTCTTTACACTGGCTGCCTGTCTGTCAGAGGATAGACTTCAAAGTTCTGCTGCTGGTCTATAAAGTTCAGGATGGTTTAGGACCAAAATACATCAGTGATCTCCTGACCCAGTATGAACCTACTCGACCCCTCAGGTCATCTGGATCCGCTCTTTTATCAGTTCCCAGAGTCAGAACCAGACATATTCAGCTTCTATGCTCCACATGTCTGGAACAAACTCCCAGAAAGCCTCAGATCAGCTGAAACACTCAGTTTATTTAAATCCAGGTTAAAGACCCACCTGTTCTTAGCTGCTTTTGATTAGATTTTTATTCTAAGTTTAAATTTGCATGGCTTCTTTTAAGATAGATTTTTTTCTTTTTTTGTGGTTAATTTTAAATCATGGTTTTTATTCCTGTACTTTTGCTTTTTCTGCACCCTGCTGTAATGCTTTTTATGTTTTATGTAAAGCACCTTGAATTGTCTTGTAACATGAATTGTGCTATACAAATAAACTTGCCTTGCCTTGCCCATTCTCTCTCTGGCCAACACGGAGACACTGATGCTTGTATCACCAGTAGAATTGATTACTGTAATGCCCTGCTTTCTGGTCTTCCCAAAGAGAGTATCTCAGGTTTACAACTTCTAAAAAATTCAGCAGCACGTCTCCTGAGGGGAGGGAGCAAATTATACAGTACCTGTCGGAAATTCATTGCATTGGCTCCCCGTATGTTTTAGGATTGATTTTAAGGTTCTTTTAATGCTTTTAAGTGACTTAATGGTCTTGGGCCTTCTGATCTTTCAGAACTGCTTTTACCATATGAACCTTCGCGTTCTCTGTACTCCTCTGGCAGCCGTCTCCTTGTTATCCCTAAAGTCAGGACACACACTCATGGTGAGGCGTCTTTCCAATACTATTCAATTCAATTCAAATTCAAAATTACTTTATTAATCCCAAAAAGAAATTAAATGTTGTTGTAACTCCTTATCCAGGTTTCTTTAAAGATTTGTTGTAGATGCTGATGGCCGTGGGGAGGGATGATCTCCTGTAGTGCTCTGCTTATCTGAAGAAGCCTCTGACTAAAGACGCTCTGTAGTTGTATGACAGTCTGATGTAGAGGACGCTCAGGGTTGTCCATAATGTTCATATTATGAAGAATCCTTTATTGCACACTAATCTCCAGGTCCTCAGCCTCCTACCTGTTTACCAACTATCTCACATTGCCAAATATGATTAATGGAGATGGTTCAAACTTCCTCCTTTTCTCTCTCCTCTTTGCTCCTGCTCCGTATTCATGGCGTCTCCTTTTCAACTCATCAGGGTTTTGTAGCTACAGTTGAGGTATTAATTGAGCTTTTGTGATGTTAATCAGCTGCTCCCAGCTGTAAACCACCTTGTTGCCATGGTTATGAATCATAACAAATGTCCAAAAGTAAAAAAAGTATCAGCAAAGATCGTTCCAGCTGCTCAGCATTCAAAACCAGAGAGAACAGATGTCCAAAAAATATAATTCTGCCAGAAGTGGAGGAATAAAAGTTTTTTTTTTTTTAAACAAACAGAATGAAAGTAACAGAGCTACTCCAACATGCTGCCACCGCAATCCTGGAATGTCTATGTCTATGGCCCTCACCTCTGGAACAGGCTGCTGGAGAACCTCAAGGCCGCAGAGAACGTTCATGTTTTTAAGAGCAGGCTCAAGACTCACCTTTTTAGCCTACTTTTTAATTGATAATTATTTATTATAATCTGTTTATTTGCTCTGCATGTTTTTCTTAATACATTTTATAAGTGTTTTACTATTACAGCTTTCCCTCCACTGGACGCCTTGGGTCAGTGCCTTGGCTGCTGCAGTTGATGTGCTGCTGCCAGTGCAGATGGCTCCTTTGATGGCGTTTCCTAAACTGGCTCATCTGTACTCAGCCCAATGTCCAGTTATTGCTGCTCTTAAGTGTGTGAGTGCATAAAGTTTGGGTTTGGGGGAGGGAGGTATAACTATTATCATGCTTATAATTGTTTTAATTATGTGGGGGAGGGATGGGAATGTGGTCTTTGTGGGGTCATTTTAATTCTGTAAAGCACTTTGAGTTGCAGTTGTTGTATGAAAAGCACTTTATAAATAAAGTTTGATTGATTTATTGATTGCGCTACTTGGCATGGTGGTGTTTTCAGAGCAGCCAATCCAGAAGCTGCATGTATTTTGCTTGATGCTGAATGGCTGTACCCCAAGAGCAGCAATAGTCTGTAAAGCTTCTGCGGTAGTTCTAAACACGTTTCAACTGTGCGTATTAATGCATATCAAGGTATATTTGTTGTTTGTATAATAAATTTTATACAATCAATTAGTTGATTTTTAACTATTTGAGAACAGCTGTGATCCCTAACCCCTCGTAAAATATTGTATCTCTTTCTCTGGCTTCTCTTAAAAGTTATGTACTCTAAACCTATGTGAACTCTTTGCAGAAGATTTTATATGCTTAACATTGATTCCTTCTTTGTGACTTCTAAAAAAGTTGCCTCAGAAAGATGCAGATTGCTCCACTCTAAGTCTTCCAGCCATGGTCAACAGGTAACTTTTTTTTTAAGGTAACTTTATGGATGATGACCTTAAGCTCTTCAAGTATTTTAACTAAAACATTTTGAATGTAGCTGACAGAAACAAACTATGTGAATAGATAATAGAAATGAGCCAGAATCATTCTGCTGAGTGGAACCTGAAGAGCAGCTGAATCAAGGCTTACCAGCGTAGCAGAAAAAAGGCATTTTCCAGTAGCAAGGCCAGTCCTCCCATAGACCATCATTCATCGCAGATGCTGCACAGTTCTCCTGAGCTCCATTGGGTTCTGACGTTCTCCAGTGACGGAACGGGAAGCTGCTTCCATCCGCCCACGTCCAGGAGTTTCTGTACAGACCGATCCAGACAGCAATCTCTCCTGCCGACTGAATCAGCCCCTTTATCAGCTCGTTCTCCGATGTGGTCCTCACACTGGCCAGGTCTGTGTGATGCTCTCTGCAGTAGCTCTGAGCTGCAGTCCAGGTCATGCTTTGGTTGACGAAGAGAAATTGCCCTGAAATTATACAGCAGATAAAGTCGAGTTTACCCTCCAATCCATCTCTAAGCTAGAATGGGTGAAACTGCGAGGCAGCTTTGACCTTTCACCCCTAAAGACTCTGTGCTCTGCTTTTATCGAGATAAACTGATCTCTTAATTTAGGGACAAGAAAAAGGTCCAGCAGAGACTGGACTTCCTGCAGCACTTCAAGAAGTCCAACCTTCTACTGGAGCTGCTGGTCATCTTCTACACTGCCGTTATTCAGTCTGTTCTGTGTTCGTCCATCACTGTGGGGTTTGGCTTGTTCACAAAACAGGTCCCGACTACAATGAACATCCGGTCCCTTCATTCAAGACTAACATTTAAGACTAACACAGCCGCTGTGCACTTCTGTCACAGATTTGACCGTTTTTTCTTTGCACATGTGACATATATCTGTTGCTGTGTCCGACAAGTTTTTCGTCAGAACATATTAAAATTTGTCAGTAGTGTCCGACTGTCTGACGTGCTTTCACAAACACTGTGTTAGAGCCATAAAACAAAGTTATAAAGTGTTTGTTTTTGTATAAACATTTTGTTTTTAGGTTTTTTACCATTTTCAGTAAGTTAGGTTGAAATCCGTTTAAGTTTGCTTAATTTTGAAAATTCCGATTTTATTTTGAAAGTGTTTCTGGTACTTCCTAAAAACGGTGCCACATGTATTTTTTGGAAAAGCCAGAAAGAAGGATCATAGGAGCACGGATCAATACAGTTTTTTGACCGTGCTGATCGTGTTTGCAAAGAATATATAAGGAAGGAATTTGTAACAGGAATGTTTTATTTTAACACTTTTTTTGTATATTTTACATGTGAATTGTTTTTTTCATTCCAAAATAAGGGATAAGTTGATGCAGAAAGGGATCACATGGATTTTTAACACTCCAACTGCCTCCCATCAAGGTGGAATTTGGGAACGCCAGATCCGCACCATCAGAAAGGTTTTGAACTCTGTTTTGAAACAGCAGACATTGAATGATGATGGCCTCCATACACTGCTGTGTGAAGTTGAAGCAATTCTTAATGATCGTCCTTTAACCGCCGCATCAGATGATCCTAACGACCTTGAGGTTCTAACGCCAAATCATCTTCTGTTAATGAAGAAGCAACCATCCCTTCCACCTGGCGTGTTTGTCGAAGATGACGTGTATGCACATTGAACATGGAGACAAAGACAATATATGTCTGTTCTATTTTGGTCAAGATGGACACAGGAGTACCTTCCATTGCTACAAGAGAGAAAAAAAGGTAAGGTTCAAAGGCGGAACTTTGGTCCTGGAGACCTTGTTCTCATTATTGATGGTTCGGCTCCAAGGAATACCTGGGTGACTGGAAGAATCCAGAGGACCTTCCCAGACTCAAGAGGAGTTGTGAGACGTGTTCAAGTTCAAACCAAGTCTAGTCTGTTGGACAGACCTACCAATAAACTTTGTCTTTTACAAGAAGCAGAATGAGTCAACGAAAAGACTGATGATAGACTCCTAAAACAGAGCTCCTTGTAAATAATTGAGTTAGAGTGTATATCTGATACAAAAAGAGTAGGTATATGGCTCTTTTTTAGTTGTAATTGTATAAATCCTGCCTATACAATTAGGGGCTGGCATGTTAGAGCCATAAAACAAAGTTATAAAGTGTTTGTTTTTGTATAAACATTTTGTTTTAAAGTTTTTTACCATTTTCAATAAGATAGGTTGAAATCCTTTTAAGTTTGCTTTATTGTGAAAATTCCGATTTTATTTTGAAAGTGTTTCTGGTACTTCCTAAAAACGGTGCCACATGTACTTTTTGGAAAAGCCAGAAAGAAGGATCATAGGAGCACGGATCAATACAGGTTTTTGACCGGGCTGACCGTGTTTGCAAGGAATATATAAGGAAGGAATTTGTAACAGGAATGTTTTATTTTAACACTTTTTTTGTATATTTTACATGTGAATTGTTTTTTGGCTTCATCTTTGAAGATAAAGATTTTTTTGTTTCTTCACGGTTTGCAGCGTCCTTTACTAAGAGTGCTCTTGGAATGACACAGATATTGGATCTGTTGCCATAACATTAGTCAAAAAACTCCTACAAGTAAAGAGGACATCAAGCTGGCAAAAAGGAAACCTTTGGATGAAGCTGCTCGACAAGGAGCGGTCACAAGCCTTATACAAGACTGTCGGTGTGTTGTAAGTATTCATTTTTGATAACATACCAATAGTGAAGATAACAATAGCAAAGAGACGTGAGAAGCAAACTCCAGCGTTCTCTCTTAACATTTTGGATAATTTGTGAAGATACACAAGAAATCGTCTGAAAGAGACTTTTAAATTTATTGAGGAGCAGAATCTTTAGTGAGTGCATAAAAGATAGTTTTGAAATAATTATTGGACATTATAGAGCTTCAAGCATGGCAGATAAGCAGCCGTTTGATGAATGTGATGCGCAACATGTGAGGGACAACAAGAAAGAGCCAAAGTACACACAAAAGGCACTTGAAGAGAAGTTTAACAGGCTTCTTGGGCAAAGAAGAGCAAAAATGGCTCCGATTACTAAGATGAAAGAAATAGACAACGTGAAAAATAATGAAGAGCATGTTGATGAAGTGGAATCTGAAATTAAGTGTTTTTACAAGCTCCATGAAGACTTCATCTTGCTTAATAACAACGTTGTGCAGATGTTACCAGAAGATGAAGCTGCTGCAGATCAGTGTAACTGGTATGAGACTAGAGCAGCTGTTTTTAAAGATTTTCTACTTGAGACTGAAAAGTGGATTCAAGAATGCAAAAATAACCAAGAAGAAGAGGTTACTCCCTATGACAGCGCATCAGTAGCAGCTGATCGCTCCCATTCGAAAAGAAGCAGCAAGGCTAGCTCCAGCACTGGATGTTCTTCAGTCTTATCAAACAGCACTTCAACAACACGCATGAAAGAAGAGGCAAAAAGAGCAGCTCTTTTAGCTCAAGCAGAGCTGCTTAAAAAGAAGAAAACGAAGCAAAATTAAAGGCTGAAATGGAAAAGTTAAATTTAGAAACTGCAATTGCTGCCTCTACTGCCAAGTTGAAGGTGTTTCAGAGTCATGAAAATCCTCGTGATGCAATGAATGAATATGTGAAATCAAGGCTGCCAGGTATAGATATCATCTGTCCCACCAGCTCCCAGGTGAGTGTTCCTCAATCACAAGCTGCATCTGTAGTTCATATCTCAAACACAGAGGAGGATGATCAAATTCCTGACACAACTTCAAACAGAGAACATTTGTCTCCTTCGTGTCATCAGAATCAAACAGGTGAAACCCCTCCTGAAAATCCACAAGGGACCATGTCTACAGCTAACAGGATTTATGAAGTAATGCATCATTAAAACCCCATTACAGAGATGTTGGTTCAGCAACAAAGCCTTACTCTGTTACCCAAGAGAGACGTCCCTGTCTTCTCAGGTGATCCGCTCACATTTAAATCTTTTCTAAGAGCTTTAGACAATGATATTGACAGTAAGATACAAAATGAAAAAGACAAACTCTTCTTTTTGGAGCAATACACACGTGGGGAGCCACAAGATCTTGTGAGAAGCTGTGAATACATGCCTTCAGAGAAAGGTTACAAAGAAGCCAGGATACTTCTTAATAAACAATATGGAGATGGTTTGAAAATAGCCATGGCATACATTGAGAAGGCTTTAAAATGGCCACAGATAAAGTCAGATGATGTAAAGGGCCTGAATGCTTATGCTCTTTTCTTGATTGGCTGTTGAAACATGATGCAGGATGTTGACTACATGGATGAGATGGACAACCCAACAAACATGAGAGCCATACTGTCCAAACTACGTTATAAAATGAGAGAGAAATGGCGCACAGTGGCATTTGAAATCCAAGAAAACAAAGGAAGAAGAGCCAGGTTTGCAGATTTGGTGAATTATATTGAGAGTTGGTGATCTTCAGGAAGTCGGTGCATCTATAAAACAAAAGGAAAAAGGCATTTTTGTCAAGAAATTAAACAGAGACACTACAAGGGGGAGCAGCTTTGTTACAAGTATTGGAAGGAAGTTTTGGCCATCGTTCCAGTAAAGCTGAAGTCCAAGAAAGGCACAAAGATAATGGAGACCTACGCCTTCATAGATCCAGGAAGTTCAGCAACCTTTTGCACAGAGAAAGTCATGAGATTGTTGAACCTAAGAGGCAGAAAGACTGAGATGTTACTCCACACTATGGGTCAAGAGAGGCTTGTTCATAGTCACATTCTGACAGATCTTGAAGTTAGTGGCATTGAAGAAGAAAGGTACATTGACCTACCTTCAGTGTTCACCCAGCTTGAAATTCCTGTCACAGCCAAGAATATTCCTGATCAGAAAGACCTACAGAGGTGGACATACCTGGAAGAGGTTCGCCTTCCAAATATCAAAGCAGAGGTTGGGCTGTTGATCGGTGCCAATGCCCACAAAGTCATAGAGCCATGGCAAATCATCAATAGCCACGGTGATGGACCATACGCAGTGAAAACAGCGATTGGGTGGATTGTCAATGGACCCATAAGGGGGGAAGAGAATATGCTGCACAGAAAGGAGCTGTAGAGCTTTACTGCCAACAGGATATCTGTAGCAAGCATTGCGGAACTGCTGACTCAGCAATTTAATTCTGACTTTTCAGAACGCAGTTGTGAAGACAAAATGGAGATGTCACAAGATGATCGCCAATTCATGAAAGATGTGGATCAGTCTTGTCATTTCATTAATAGACATTACTGTATCAGTCTCCCATTTAAAAACCAACCACTGCAGATGCCAAATAATCACAGTCTAGTGGAACACAGAGCCATTAATCTGAAACGAAGGCTAATTAAGAACCCAGACTTTCATGATGATTACAAGGCCTTTATGCACAACATCATAGCAAAGGGCTATGCAGAAAAGGTGCCCGAAGATAATCACTGTAATGAAGGAGAAGTTTGGTACATCCCACACCATCACCCAAAAAAGAAGAAAATCAGAGTGGTTTTCGATTGCACTGCAACTTATTAGGGAGTTTCTCTAAACAACCAGTTACTCCAAGGCCCTGATCTCACGAATTAGGTCCTTCAAGGTTTGCAGCAAGATGCTGCAGATCTTCTACAAGTCTGTTGTGGAGAGTGTAATCTCTTCAGCCGTCATCTGTTGGGGTAGCAGCATCAGAGCCAGGGATTTAAAAAGGCTCAACAACGTGATAAAGAAGGCTGGTTCTGTTCTTGGGACAACTGTGGAAAATCTGGAGATGATAATGCAAAGAAGGATTCTTCATAAAATCAAAAAGATTATGGACAACCCTGAGCATCCTCTTCATGAGACAGTCATACAACAACAGAGCGTCTTCAGTCGGAGGCTTCTTCAGTTTCGCTGCAATACAGACCGCTACAGGAAATCCTTCTTGCCCACAGCCATCATCATCTACAACAACTCCTTAAAGAATTAATTATATGAGCTATACCAACACTTAATTTCCCTCTGGGATCAATAAAGTATTTTTGAATTGAATTGAATTGAATTTGAATACATTGATAGGAGTATTAACAAGATTTCGGGAAGGACAAGTTGCACTGATGGCTGATATAGAGGCAATGTTTTACCAGGTCAGGGTACCTTCAAGAAACTCAGATTTTTTACGCTTCCTGTGGTGGCCAAACGGAGACCTGAGTGGAAAACTAGAAGAGTACAGAATGATGGTGCACATTTTTGGAGCCACTTCATCGCCAAAATGCGGTTGTTTTGCCTTGCGAAAAACTGCTGAAAAGGGCAAGAATGAGACTACAGCAGAAGCTGCTAAAACAATCGAGAGAAACTTCTATATAGATGACTGTTTAAAAGTGGTGGTTACAGAAGAACAGGCCATTTCACTTTCACACTCTTTGAAGGCTTTATGCTCCCAAGGAGGATTCAATCTAACGAAATGGGTCAGTAACAGCCGAAAGGTTTTGTCTTGAATCCCTGAAAATGAGAGAGCTGCAGAGGTGAAAGACTTAGACTTGAACAAAGACACTGCCTACAGAAAGAGCCTTAGGCGTTCCCTGGTGTACGGAGTCAGATACCTTCAGGTTTAAAGTGAATGTGCCAGAAAAACCTGCCACAAGGAGAGGAATACTCTCGATTTTTAGCTACGATCCTCTGGGTTTGGTTGCTCCATGCATCCTTCGGGCTAAACTGATTTTGAGAGAACTGTGTCACATAAAGTTAAACTGGGATGAGGATGTTGGAGAAATGCATTTAAAAGATGGCTGCTGTGGCTTTCAGAGCTCCAAGAACTGTCCAGCTTCCAAGCGGAAAGAAGTATTAAGCCAAGTAACTTGGTGATGTTGGTTATGGCACAGCTTCGTACATTCTAGTGACAAATGAAGATGAACAGAAAAACTGCACATTGCTTATGGCAAAATCAAGAGTTGCACCTCTGAAGAAAATAACAATACCTAGGATGGAGCTCACTGCTGCATTCATAGCAACTAAGGTGGATATACTATTAAAAAAGGAGTTGGAGACCAGCCTTGAAGAGTCTGTTTTTTGGACAGACAGCCTTACTGTACTTAGATACAGTACATAGAGAATGACACTTCACGTTTCAAGACTTTCGTAGCCAATCGAGTTGCTTTCATCAGGGAGGCTACTTCACCTTCACAGTGGAGATATGTAAACAGTTCACTTGATCCAGCTGATATAGCTTCACGTGGAACGAGATTTACCACACTCATCCATAATCACAGCTGGATTGATGGTCCAGATTTCCTTTGTAAAGGTGCATCTGAGTGGCCTACAAGACCTGACATATCCAATACCATGGAAGATGAAAGTGAGATCAGAAAGACAGTGACAGTTAATCTCCTCAGAACCACCCAAGTTGGAGCCATGAAGAAATTGGTGGATTATTACTCTGACTGGCATATGTTGAAGAAGGCTGTCGCATGGATGCTACGTTTAAAGGACATGCTCCAGTACCTTGTGCAGAAGCGAAAGGAATTTGAAACTGTTGTTGCACAGACAGAAACAGATTCTGCAAAACAGAGCCTGAAGGTGCAAGAAGAAATGATGAGAATGAAAAAATCGCTGGATAAGAAGCCACTATCTGTACAGGATTTGGAAGAATCAGAAGTTGTGCTATTACGTCACAGTCAAAGAGAGATGTATCCAGAGGAGTTGGCTTCACTCCATGGGAAAGATTCACAAGTTAAGAAATCAAGTCAGCTCTATAGATTAGATCCTGTTTTGCAAGATGGCATTATCAAAGTCGGTGGTCGATTAAGCAAATCAGCCATGCCAGAGGAAGCTAGGTGTCCAACTGTACTGCATAAGGAGCATCACATCTCCAAATTAATTCTGCTGCAAATGCACCTTCAGAATGGTTACTGTGGAAGAAACCAGCTAGTTGCAAAGGTCAGGCAACAATACTGGATACCAGGATTGAATAGAGCTGTCTGCACAGTAATATCCAAATGTATCACATGCAGGAAATTGCATGCCATGCCTGTAGCCCGAAAAATGGCAGACCTATTGGAGGAATGTGTGCTCCCAGACAAACCTCCTTTCACACATGTGGGAGTGGACTATTTTGGAACCTTTGAGGTCAAAAGAGCGCGCAGCATGGTGAAGCGCTATGGTGTTCTGTTCACATGTCTAGCACTAAGAGCAGTCCATATAGAGGTGGCGCACTCTTTGGATACGTCATCATGCATAAACGCCCTCAGGAGGTTTATCAGCAGGAGAGGTCAAGTCTCTACTTTTTGATCTGACAATGGAACTAATTTTGTTGGAGCTCCGAGAGAGCTCCGAGAGGCCCTGGAAGAGCTGGATCATTCCAAAATAAGGGATAAGTTGATGCAGAAAGGGATCACATGGATTTTTAACACTCCAACTGCCTCCCATCAAGGTGGAATATGGGAACGCCAGATCTGCACCATCAGAAAGGTTTTGAACTCTGTTTTAAAACAGCAGACATTGGATGATGATGGCCTCCATACACTGCTGTGTGAAGTTGAAGCAATTCTTAATGATCATCCTTTAACCGCCGCATCAGATGATCCTAACGACCTTGAGGTTTTAACGCCAAATCATCTTCTGTTAATGAAGAAGCAACCATCCCTTCCACCTGGCGTGTTTGTCGAAGATGACTTGTACGCACGTCGAAGATGGAGACAAATACAATATATGTCTGTTCTATTTTGGTCAAGATGGACACAGGAGTACCTTCCATTGCTACAAGAGAGAAAAGAAAGGTACGGTTCAAAGGTGGAACTTTGGTCCTGGAGACCTTGTTCTCATTATTGATGGTTCGGCTCCAAGGAATACCTGGGTGACTGGAACAATCCAGAGGACCTTCCCAGACTCAAGAGGAGTTGTGAGATGTGTTCAAGTTCAAACCAAGTCTAGTCTGTTGGACAGACCTACGAATAAACTTTGTCTTTTACAAGAAGCAGAATGAGTCAACGAAAAGACTGACGATAGACTCCTAAAACAGAGCTCCTTGTAAATAATTGAGTTAGAGTGTATATCTGATACAAAAAGAGTTGGTATATGGCTCTTTTTTAGTTGTTATTGTATAAATCCTGCCTATACAATTAGGGCCCGGTGTGTTAGAGCCATAAAACAAAGTTCTAAAGTGTTTGTTTTTGTATAAACATTTTGTTTTAAAGGTTTTTACCATTTTCAGTAAGTTAGGTTGAAATCCGTTTAAGTTTGCTTAATTGTGAAAATTCCGATTTTATTTTGAAAGCGTTTCTGGTACTTCCTAAAAACGGTGCCACATGTATTTTTTGGAAAAGCCAGAAAGAAGGATCATAGGAGCAGGGATCAATACAGTTTTTTGACCATGCTGGCCGTGTTTGCAAGGAATATATACGGAAGGAATTTGTAACAGGAATGTTTTATTTTAACACTTTTTTTTTTGTATATTTCACATGTGAATTGTTTTTGGCTTCATCTTTGAAGATAAAGATGTTTTTGTTTCTTCACGGTTTGCACGCGTCCTTTACTAAGAGGGCTCTTGGAATGACACAGATATTGGATCTGTTGCCATAACACAATGTATCATGTTTTCAGTAGGACAGTTCACTGTGGGAGTGCTTTCTAATGCAAAAAAAAATCTTGGTGACACTATCTGCTCAAGACAGCGCTATACACAAACAGAGCCGAGTAGCCACCCCAAGTTTGACAGGTGTCTGCGCAGGCAGCTGAGAGACTGAGGGAAACTACTGGGTAGATCTGGGAACACAGATACCAGCAGAAGTAAACAATAGCAGAGATACAAAACTAGAGTACACAGAAACCAAAGAGCTAACCATGAAACAGGTGATCGGGAACTAGAATTGAGCAAATGAAGCTAAAAACGGCAACTGGAATAAAAATACATATTAAACACTAGAACAAACTACAAAGAGTCTTAAAGCTAAGGAATGAACTGAATATGAAAAGTTATAAAGTAAAGCGAAAAACAAGCCCAGTCCCAAAGTTCATGACAGTGAGGTGATCAGGATGGTCCAGTCTATTGTATTGCATTACAGCTGGGAGGTGAGATGAACCGAGGACCTGAGGAAAACTGGCTAATAAACCCACAAATGAAAGCACAAAGATGTAAACAGTGTGCCGGCCTTTCATGTTGAAAGACCTACTGTTGTGGTAAGATAACGCTTCTGCATTTCTCTGCATTTTCCACCGTATCGTTCACCACCAGCACATAAAGCAGCCTGCCATGGATTTACCGATATGCTGGAAAAATTCAGACTGCAGGTCTCACATGTCATTAGAACAGCACACAGGCACCACTGCAACAGAATCAAGAACAGCAAAGATCCAATAATAACATCACTTAATGCTCTGCTGAAGGTTTTACTCTCTAGAAAACATCAGATGGAGAAAGAGAAACTGAAGTCTCGACCTTGAAGGAATGTTGTGTTGGTAACCTGGATAACCTTAGATTTAGTGCTTGGGAAAGTCTGCTATTATAAACAGTTTTATTCCTTTTGCATGCATGGCTACACTCCCACAAGAAAAAGGCAGGCACGGCCATAAGGCTGCTGGTGGGGGAAACAGCTCGCTGTATTTATTTGCTAGACTGCGTTTGGATTTTTTTGTTTTTAATTAAACCAACTTAAAGGCATATTTGCTCACCTAGTGTTTTTGAAATGTGGCCTGATGCTGAAACTAAAGAGCTGGGTGTAGGAATTCTTCAGCTTTTCCAGCTCACTTGTAGAAAAGCTGGTCGGAATCCTAACAACCTGCTCTCTGATTAATTCAGATAATATTTATCTTACCACTTGGGGGCAGTAACGGTAAATGGCCGAGGACCCTCTAAGCGCTTCACACTACATTCAGTCATTCACACACTGACAGAAGCGAGGCTGCCACTGGCGCCACCGGGCCCTCTGACCACCACGAGTAGGCAGAAGGGGGAAGAGTCTTGCCCAAGGACACAACGACTGAGACCCTCTGGTTACAAGACAAACTCCTTAACTCCTGAGCCACAATGGCATTGAGATTGAGATTTCATCCCCAGATGGTCAGTTCATCTTAAATAAATAAAAAATAATAAAATGAGATGGTGAAAAGTGCTGGTAATGGGACGTAAAAACACGAAGGGGCAAACTGAAAATACTTTTTTACTGGGAACCCCCCACAATAAGCCACAGTGCCCCCAGCTAAATTCTTCTACCGCCACGTCTGAAGGTGACATTTATCAAGGCATAAATGTATAAATCCTGGAGGCAGAGAGGAATAGATGTAAGGTCAGGAGGATCCTCCATCCTCACCTTGTTCATCGTAGCAGATGGCTTTTTTGAACTGCTCACAGTGAATATCATTCCAGAGTCCGTTGTGCCACATCTCCACGCAGGTTTCTTTTCCCAGGAAGTTGTTTGGTTCACCGGGAACCCAGCTCCTGAACTCAGCTTCACCGTCTTGGTAGAAGTCTGGGTCAGAGACAGACCACCTCCAGCTGTCCACATCGTCAAACAGGCCGATCCAGGCTCTCTGCAAGCAACAGATCACATCTGAGTGAAGACAGTACAATTAATACGTTTCAGCCAAAATAATTCACTACAATAAGCATGTAGAAGAGCTTGTCTGGTCACAATGAGCTGGGATGAACCAAATAGAATAGTTCTATCTTTAAAACCTACATATTTATAATCCGGGTTCATGTAGACCATGGTGTTCACATCGACCATGCCGTTCAGGGTCATCACGTCCTCCAAGCTGCTCATCGTCACCAAGTCTGTGAACTTTTCCCTGCAGAAGCTCTGAGCTTCGGTCCAGTTCTTCAGCTCATTCACAAAACCGACCCGACGTTCAGGGAGAGAGGAGGCGGCGCACATTACTGCAAAACAAATGCATGAAGATTAGCAAGGCCCAGGGGCTTTTTGGGGAACCATTAACAGTAAAAATTCAGACAGTAGCTATAGCATTGATCTGTATTAATCCATATTCAACTAGCAATATCAACAATGGTATTAGGTGAAAGCTTGCATTGATGCATCTTTATGACCACATCTAACAACATTTCTTTGCACCCTACTCTAATTTTCACTATAGTCCATCAAAGTAACTTGAAGAAATCTTAAGCTCAAAATGAAGTTCCAAAACAATTAACGAAATATTTTTGTGAATAATCAAACATGTCCTGAATTTAAATGGCTACTTTCACTAGCAGAGCAACAACTGCATAGATCAGGTGTGGACAGATGTGAAGCCTAAAAGTAAAGTACTTCAACATCTCTGTAATCCTTTCACAATAAAGAGAGAAGAAATGTGACTAAGTCACATGATGTGGGAGCTACGAAAGAAATCCATATGATTTACGTCAACATAACGTTAAACTAAATCTAAAAAGTTATTGCATAGTCCAGTGGTTCCCAAACTATTTCTCTTGGGGCCGCCTTTGGTTTATAAGAAAAGGTTAACCCTCCAACTGTAATTATTACTTTTTATTATTTTATTTTGTTAGTTTTTATTTGTGCACAATTGGTTTAAAACATGAAGAACTCAGAGGAAAAAAAGAAAACAAAGGTTGTTTGTCAAACGGAGGTCTGTAATCATCACAACTTTTCAGTAACTGGTGTGCCAATAACTTATCTGCCAGGTGGAAGTGTGTCTGTGCCCTGTGTCACTGAATTTGGTCAATTGAAAATTGCTTTCAGAAATATGCGACTTTTCAATAAAAACTTGTTACATGCTCCCACTAGCCCAGATTATAACAACCAATACGTTTAGCTACCATAACTATGCAGATGATACTCAGCTTTACATTACGATGTCACCAGGTGACTTTGAACCCATTCAAACCCTAAATCAATGCATCGAACAAATCAATGGATGGATGGGCCATAACTTTCTCTAGCTGCACAGAAACAAAACAGAAGTAATTACTTTTGGAGCTAAAGAGGAACGATCAACAGTCAGCACACAGCTCCAGTTAATCCAGCTAGAAACTACTGATCAGGCCTGAAATCTAGGTGTAGTAATGGACTCAGACCTGAACCTCCAGGGTCACATAAAGGTCAATAACAAGGTCAGCGTTCTATCACCTGAAGAACATTTCTAGGATTAAAGGTATGATGTCCCCCCCACCCCCCCCCAAACTCATCTGTTTAGAGCTGCCTTTGAGTCATGATTTGTTGTATCATGTTTTGTGTGTGCTTCTTGCTTTATTGCTGTTTTTACATTTTATGCTTTGTCTGTGTTTTACTGCTATTTTTATTTTACCACTTAATCATGTAAAGAACCTTGAATTACATTGTTGTTGCAAGTGTGCTATACAAATAAAATTGCCTTTCCTTACAAAAAAACGTGTGGCCAAGATCGCTGCCCTCTTCCTTCAGAAAGATGAGAATCTCATCTGGCAGTTTAAAGACCCTGGACAGCTCCTTCCCGCATGACGGTTATCGGGACTCGCTGTAAAACAGAACGGTTGTCTCTGCCGGAGCCTATTTTCTCGCACAGTACCACTAAAATCGGGACTTTGACAGGTTGTGTTCTGATGTAGCTGACTGTGCTGAAGACATTGATCATTGCATCATTCAGCTCGGGACTCGGCTGTTTAGTCGCCAGTGCGTCGCAGTGTATAATGCAGTGCGTGCAGCCCTCCTACTTTCCCAGCCATAGTCTTTGTCCCATCTGTGCAGATCTCTACAAAGTCCCTATATGTCCTTTGGCATCTCATAAATGTGCATGTTGGACAGAGGAATAACCCATAGTTTGTTGACCTCTGTTATGAATCATAGATGGAATTATGTCCATAGTGCAGCAGTTTTGTCCGGTTTTTCACACTGTGCCACTATTCACAAAACTTTATATGAGCTCATTTGAGCATTCGCAGGTGTTTGGTGAAACAAAACCAAAGGCAAGATCTGGTTCGTCATATTTTTTACTCTTTGGCTTGGAAGGAAGTTGGTTAGTAGCTTATTTGGAGATTTTCTTTTATTTTCTGCTTTGCGTTTATGTGGGAGCCTCGTCAAAAACCTGTCTAATTAACTAACTAACTAATTAACTTTTAATTTTTATCTATTCATGGTAATGACACTAAAAACGTAAAAAAAAAAATCATAATCTTTCAACAGATAAAAACGCATTGTTTTGCATTTGTCTTCTACAAATATGGTGAATCATTTGTGTCGCACTTATATTGGACAATTATATATGACAAAAAATATATCTATGTGTTCAATGATTTTTGGAAAGGAGAACTTCCGGAAAAGTCCGGGATAGATCCCGGCAGGGCCGGATTTAGAGGGACATGGGCCCCTGGTTTGGAGCCAGTTTTGGTTACATATCCATAAGAAATATTCCATTACTTATGAAAATGTTATTTAATTTATGCATAGTTGGTTTTAACCATCCCCTGGCAGAGGGTCCCACGTGGTTCCTGAAAAGATGTGCTACACCCTCATAATTTTTAGTTACTGGACTATTTATATTTACAAAAATCCAATAATATTTAAACAACTCAGTTTTATGTTTGCAAAGGCACATTGACATGTGACAGAAGAAAGCTGGAATTGAACCCACAACCCTCCAATTGCAAGACAATTACTCTACCAACAGAACCACATTAATACACATTTGAATTTGTTCATTGGGAAACTAAATTTAACGCTCTCACGTATATATATATATATATATATATATATATATATATATATATATATATATATATATATATATATATATATATATATATACTATTTGTCATGAGTTTTTTTTAGAACGTTAATTCTATAAAATGATCAGAGTTTTCTGAAACTTTTATTTCTTATTCCATAACATTTGGTTTCCAAGGTTTCTCTCAGTCAGTCTTTTTTTTTTAAGTAAGGCAGAATATTGTTGATCTCTATAAGTCGGGAAAAGGCTGAAAGAAAACATCTACTCAAATCTACGGTAATAAAGTTTGAAACATTTCAAACTGTGGATGAAAATCCCAAATCTGCCTTTTAAGACTCACAGAAAAGAAAACTTTCCAAGCTCTCTGTTGGAGAACGACTGCAGTGGCATCATGAGGTCACCAAGTCTCCACAAAAAGCATTAGATCTTATCTTCATGCCAGGAGGAAAGTATTTCTGTCCTACCATCACAAATGTAAACATGTGAAGTTTGCTGAGTTCTTGTGGGACTTTAACTGGACCTGTGGTCAGATGACTCAAAGCAACAAACAGTCCAAATTGGTCTGCTGTGAAGAAAAGGCTGAATACGTGGAAAATATCCATGTCCATGCAGTAAAGTAAAGAGGAGGAACTGTGATGCTGTGGGACAGTTTCTTTTGTTATAAATATGACGTTTTAAATCAAATCTGGCGGCTTTTGCCAGAAAACAACTAATCGTGGCCTGGTCTTTCAGAAGTATAACATCTACACAGATGATTTCACCAGAACCAAAGTCAACCTTCAGGTTCTGGTGAGTCCTGTAGGAAGCCTGGTGGCTGAGCGGCTCAGAGAGGAACCAGGACTCTGGACCACGTGGAGATCAGAGAGAAATGTTGATCTCTCTTTTTCTTGGCAGGGGTAAAAAAATAATCAGAAATTCAAAGCGTAAAAAGATAAAAGAGGAAATTATTTAAAGACATTTTTTTTACATCTTTCATATTCCTTTAGCCGATTACTTTGCTTGTCTCTTGTGATGGTTTCATGTCCGTCTTTCTGTTACGTCTGCTGTATAAATAAAGTTTGACTGATTTATTGATGTTTTTTTAAAGCTGCCAGTAGCGAAGGGTGTTTTGAATATATTTCAATGGAGAATGTTTTAAAGATTAACCTCATGACATCACATTAGAAACAATAAAGACATAAAAATGAGGAAAGAGGTTTAATGTGAAGCACGTACATGATGCAGCTGTGAAGAAGTGAAGGACGTCCATCATCTCTCGCTCTGTGGTTCTCCTGCTGCTCCTTCAGGCTCTGACTGATGATTGTTGTTTCACTTCTGTTACTGTTGTCACGGACATGCAAAGGGACAATGCAAACTATTTGCATTTTTCTTTACAATACCTGATGCATTCATGAAACTTTATACTATTCAAACTACTGTTATTTACATACTATTTTACACCTGACGGATTTCCCTCAAGATGCTTCACTGGAGCGAAAAATGATTTCATTTAAGGGGAAAGAAACCTCTCCAAACCAACCCGGTGCTGTGTAAAAAGGAATTACCCCCTAAACCTGATTACTTGCCATCAAGTGTTTGTGAAAATGAATCTTTTAAGTCACTCTGGAGGAACTTTGGGCTTGTCTGTTTAGCAGAATAGTTTTAATTCAGCCACTTTGGAGGAGGTCTGTTTAAGGCCATGAAGCACTATTAAAGTTCCTAGCCAGTTTAACTTGCAAGCTAAATATTTAGCAAATTTTTAGCTTGCTTATTAGATATTTAGTTTGAAGCTAAATGTTTAGTTTGTAAACTAAATCTATTTATCTTGTTAGCTAAATATTTGATTGGGAGGTAAGTATTTCCTTTGTAATCTGTAACCTTTGTGGCTTATTCTGGAGGGCCCAGTAAACAGTCATTTTATTGAACCCCTTAACGTTGGCGGTACGTTATACCTCCAGGTCAAATCGGACGTTTTTTTGACACCCTTTCATACATATTATACATCATTGGAAAGCTAAGACACTTGGGATTCCAATGATGTATGCCGATAAAGTATACAATCTTAACTGTAAGAAAAGCAAACGCTTTTGTCAAAGCACTCAGTGAGCAAAAAAATGTGCATTCACCGTTCAAAGCTTTCATATCATTGACAGAACAGAGCCATCTCAAACAAGTCTGCCTCTTTATGTCCACAAGCGTCCAATTAATGTCCTCCAATAAAGTAGCTGGTCCACAAAAAGTGTTTTGTCCACAATCCAACATAATCTGCTGCTAAAAAAAAACTTTGTAACTCCCTTCCTTGAGTGAATTCTCACAAAGTTTTCATCATAGCTACCGTTAGCATATTAGCCTAAAAATAACACAGCAGTGCCCTTCTTGTTCTTTGTGATGTTTATTGGCGTTTGGCAAACAACAAATTGGTGCATTACCGCCACCAACCCTTCTGGAGTTTAGACCAGAATGTCGCTCAGGATTGCACTTGCCTCTCTAAGACTGGTGATGTATTGGCATTGTCCCTTCTTGTGCTGGCTTTGCTCTTGTTTTCGTTAAGCCAAGCTCTAATGTCCACTTTGACATACAACTGTATCAAAGCATTTTTTACTGCCTCCAAAACTCCTCGTCATTAGCCTACAGCACCCTCTGCTTGTTTTCTTGGGCCAATACATAGCATTGTTGCAACTTCATTTACACAAGCACTTTAATCTGTCTCGGGCGGGCCGATATCAGAATGGGTGGGTTGATGTGGGGCCTTTTTTGTTTTCCCGTTACGATGTTTTCAATTTAACTCATTTTATTGATGAAGATCCTACTAACACGATGAAGAGGCTCAGTTCAGATGCAGTAAAACTCAGTTCAGTCCACATTGAACCATTCAGTTGCTTATAACAGTTATGTGTCTGACAGAGTCCAGGAGATCTAACCAGGTGGTTCCTGCTCTTTGGTAAACCTGGACATTGTTCTAATTAGACAATTAAACCACAGAGACAGCTGGGAAGAATATGCTTTATTAATATGAATCATTGAATTGAAATGATACTTTATCCTCCAGCAGGGATGTCATCGAGGCCTGACATCCTGGAGGAAGTGACATCACCGGTGAGAAGGTCCCATAATGATGTCGGATTTTTCAGGAAAAGAAGGGCGGAGTTATTGGTTTTTGGCACAGATAAAGTAATTCCTTGTGGTGCACCTTTCATCGTTGATGTAGTAAGAGGCTCCTGTAAACATGTTAAATGGGAGAAAGTGAGAAGTCTGCAGCAGAATGTTGTCGAGTTTCATTCCGCTTTTAAAACAAAACAGTTTTAAAATGAGTTTGTTGTTTAAAATTAAATGCATAATTTGCAACAAAGGGTTCTTTTTCATGTTATAAACTAAAAAACAAACAGTCACCTCTCAGGTTGATCTCAAGGCAGCTCTCTGGTCCGCCATTGTTGTTCGGCTCCCCTGTGCCCCAAGAGACGTAGTTGAACCTTGACCCATCGGTCCACATCCACACACCGTCCTGAAAGAATACGTTTTTAAAAGCTTTAACACTTATTGAGCAGAAACAACAGAACCTTGTTTGTTATAAAGCTCACCTTCACTGCATCGTTGCCTCCAACCCAAGTCCTAGCGTAGGATCTTATCTCACTGTTCACCAGATTCTTGAGGTAAGTATGTTCCCCGAGGCTGTGGATGGAGGCCAGGTTTGCACCTATCCCAATGCAGGCAAGCTGAGATAAAAAGGGGAAATGTGTAAATGGAAGACGATGAAACATAAATAAATTTAACATAAATACACAGAACTTACAAAGATCTTTTGGTTTGAACGTTTGAATATCTCTACAAGATTTAATAATGTTCCTAATGAGCCTTCAGTGAACAAATGACTTAAGAAGAAGTTTAGGAGATATTTCTCTACATGAATTTGAATACGTGATGCATGGTGGGACAGTTGTTAGCTGTGGTGTTTTGCAGCAAGAAAGTCCCCCCCCTTTCACCCTTTAAAAATAATATGCAAACTCCATGCAGAAAGACCCCAGTCTGGGATTCGAACCAATGACCTTCTTGCTGCAAATACCCACAGCACCGGTGTGCAGCACTAAAACAACAAAAAACAAAACAATGGAAGCTTATCTTTGATAACAATAGAGAAATGTAACTAAAATAACCACTATTGAATGTCTGCCACCCCATGCATAGAAGAGTTGGTGAACTGGAGCTCCTTCAGTGACAGACTGCTGCATCCTGGGTGCACAAAGGAGCGTTAGCACAGATCCTTCCTCCCAGCAGCTGTTAGACCATCGCTACTCCCAACAAATTCAATGTTCACATATCTGCTGGGACATTTCTGTACTAGGGGTGTAATGGTACACAGAAATCACTGTTCGGTATGTTTTTGGTACACTTAAATCAATAAAAATAAGTACAAATATGCTTTTTTTAAAAAAATACTTTGATCAGCATTAAACAAACAACCAGAATTCCTTCTTTTCAATTCCTGAAATAAATTGACTGAAGATTTGATTGGATAAAAAAATAAATAAAAAAAAATAGTACAAGCAGACCCAGCCAGAGTAGAAAACAATATAACCACTTGAAAACAGTCAGTGTTAATGTTGAGAAATGTTTAAATAATACTTTGCCCATATTTGAGGATAAAACATGCTTAAATCACTTTGGAGTTGATTTGATATTTTGACAGCCTAGTCTCCCAGCTGTACTCGAATGCAGCATGGGAAGCTGTTGGGAAAACCCCTTCGCATCAACGGGGATTCCACCAACTTTTTTAAAATCCAAAATAAGGAGTTTGGGCTGATTGGAGGCTACTGACTTGATTGGGTCAGCTTACAGGGGCAGTAGTCCAGGGCCCCAAGCCTTGGGGGCATCCAAAGGATGTTGTTGGTGTTTTTAAATTAATGTATGTGTTGCAAACATTGAGCTTTACATAAAAATCACAGGCCCATATCAGGTGAGGTCTCTTAAGTTATTGGATTCATACAAATAGGAGCGACTCTAAATTATATTGCCAAAGCCTCTGACCAAACCCCAGCCAAATGAGATTTGAGTCCACACTTTACACTTCCTTGGTTTTAGGTGATGTTGGTTAGTGACAAAAACATTTTGGTCATTTCTTTGCACGGATGAAGACATTTCATCATGCAATCCCTAACCCTACCCTTCAATCTGCATCAATTTATCTACTGTTGTTGAGGCCTAGAGAACTAGAAATCTAAAATAATTTACATTTGGAAAAAAAATATGTGAGTAAATGGGCAAAACTGGCTGAGGGTATTTATATTAAACTGCTTCAATACAAAGACTGAAAATTTCTGTTTTACATATTTATAACCAGGGGTGAAAGTAGTTATAAGTTCTTCCTGGTACTATTACCAAAACCTTCATCTCTCTCTCACTTCATGCATTTTAAAACAGCAAATAGTCAAAACCCAAACGAAAACATTTCAGTATTTTACTGTCGGCCTAGGGTTAGGGGTTAGCTGACAAGAATTAAAAACAACCGACGACATTGTAAAATGATAAAATGACGGTTTGGTAGATATTTTTTTCCTTGGATTATGACCATTTAATTCTGTGGATTTGAAGAAGTTTGACCAAGGATTAAAAAAGTTACCAGGGGGATACAGATTCTGGCAGACAGAATTATCGTGCCTGATATAATTTGTATGCGCCCCTAATAAGGGCTGTGAGTATCCCATCTTAAAGTGGTTTAATATATTACTACCTTGGATTATGACCATTTAATTCTGTGGATATGAAGAGGTTTGTCCAAGGAATAAAAAAGTTACCAGGGGGATACAGATTCTGGTGGACATAATTATAATCCCTGATATAATTTATACCTTGTAATTTTGACAAGGAGGACTTTCAGCCTGAATTATTTGTCTTCACCCACCAAAGAGAAATATCAAAATACCTGTAGGAACATGCAAAAAATAGTCAGCAGAAACAGGTTGGAATGCTTTTACATCACTAAAACGTTTTTTTATTAATGTTTGAGAATATAAATGATGTTCTACAAGCCATTTCTCTTTTCATCCGCAGCAATTTCCTAATGTTGTGAATCTGTTCACATATTTGGCAATAAAACCTTCCGATTCTCTTTTACTTTGTTATAGTTATTTATTATAACACTAAAATAAACAGCGTTTTTCAGTGTTGAACTCATGAAGGTGGATTTTGGCAGACAGAACTTTGGGCGACGTAAAACAATGAAAGAAAATAGTATTTTTATAGGAGATTGTGAAAGAGTCGTTTACTTGCTGAGAACAATTTATATTTAGTGTAATTTTGATATGAATCGAGTTTACACAGACGTGACCGTTTTCTTATTAAGCCGACCGTGCGACGCCACGTTAGAAAAATAAATCTATTTATTTCTGTGGTAACCCACAAACAGAACGATGAAGTAAAGACACCTGGTTTTCACTTATTCAAAGATAAAACATCACTAGTTCAACGTGTTGTTGGTTGTGATTGTGGCGGAGTCACGTGGAACAGCGCTCCCTTCTACGTGCGCGCTTCCTTCTACGTGCGCGCTCCCTTCTACGTGCGCGCTTCCTTCTACGTGCGCGCTCCCTTCTACGTGCGCGCTTCCTTCTACGTGCGCGCTTCCTTCTACGTGCGCGCTTCCTTCTACGTGCGCGCTTCCTTCTACGTGCGCGCTCCTTTCTACGTGCGCGCTCCCTTCTACGTGCGCGCTTCCTTCTACGTGCGCGCTCCCTTCTACGTGCGCGCTCCCTTCTACGTGCGCGCTTCCTTCCTTCTACGTGCGCGCTCCCTTCTACGTGCGCGCTCCCTTCTACGTGCGCGCTTCCTTCTACGTGCGCGCTTCTTTCTACGTGCGCGCTCCCTTCTACGTGCGCGCTCCCGACTCAGTGGGACACCATTTCTGACGGGAATAACTACCTTTGCACGACACCGGCATTAGCTCATATTAGCTCATAAGAAGTTTCTTTTCTGAGCTGTTCTGTGTGGTTATAAAACAAAATAACAATTCAGAAACAATTCGGTATGAGTTAAAAGGAATTTTTAAATAGACTGGTTCTTTAAGACAGGCAGCCGCTCTCCCATCTTCCTGGTACTGCGTACCACCACAGAATCTTTTAACGGTACGCAGCACCGGACCGTACCGGCTTACTTTCACCCCTGTTTACAACACATGGCGACAGTGGGGAGGAAAACATTCTTTCATTTGGAAGATGTTCATTAACAGATCCAGACTAAAAGTAACGGAACTTAAATTCTCTGGGGAAGGTGTGGAAATGACAAAGGAACCAGAGGAGCTAATCAGCTAAGCTGTTAGCCACCAGCGCTAGCACTGACAGCTCATCTGAGACCTGTCAATCAAAAGGACACGCCCCTTATTCAATATTTCAAGCTTAAATTACATCTAAATGGATGAGTTATAAAAAACAATCACCCACCTCAGAGTTGTCATGACGATAAACTTGACCTATTAAATCTAAAACGGTTCTTTGAACCAGGCTGAAAACATGTTTATTTCTGCTGTGAAGTTAACATTATTAACATGGGAGTCAATGGGAACTTCTTCCTTTCCGCAGCCAGCCCCTAGTGGATGAGGGGGGAACTGCAATTCTTGTCACTTCCTTGTTGGCTTCACATTTGGCCAGCGGAATCTGCCCCTCGGTCTTAATTAAAGGAAAGGTTCTGCTTTTTATGGTTACAGTGGCTGAAATGGGCTTCTATACAAACCATCTAGTTTGATTCCACTTAACGTCAACAGAATTAATAATATTTATAAGAAATATTAATGTCATCACATGTAAGGTCTTAACCCTCATAATCATGGTGTATTAACCTATTCTATAATTTTAACACTTATTTTTTTTACCATTCTAAAACAATTTGCATTACTGATATGTTTTCTGATCCCACTTATTGTAAAAAGAAATAAATTCATTCAAAACTGACTTTTCTGCAACTGTGATGATAAGAAATACAGCATCATGACCTCACTGTTTAGGACATAAATAATAAATATGAGATCCAAGGTATATTTTAAATGGCTATGTCATAATTATAAGAGGATGTTTTTATTATAGCAGTGGCAAAAATTGCCCTCTGTAGTCCCGTTTGCTGGTGATGAGTTTTATTAATGGACTAAAGGTGGAAAATATATTAATCAGGTACATGAATAAAATAAATAAATAATAATCTAACAAATCCACTCACCTGAATCTGACCCATTTAAAGTCATCCCAGTGATGAGCTGTGATTAATTTAGGCGTCTAACAGAGGCATAAAGTATTTACCTCAGCAGACACCCAGTCCGTCTGGGTGTTAATGAACCGGAAGCAACGCTTGCCGTACTGATTCCATCCGGAGGGGCAACGACTTGCAGGAACTGTAAGAAACAGGTGGAGATTTAAAAAGTCAATAACAAAATGAGACCCCGATGTGATCAAACTCAACTGGCTGCTGGTTCTGCTACCCGATGAGTCAGAATCAGATTTATTGGCCAAGTCTGTATACAAACAAGGAATTGGACTCTGATTCTCCTTCCATGTCAATCAACAGATATTAAAATATAAACGATTGCGATTCACATGATCTCTATGCATGATCACCCCCAGAATTTAATCATTTATTCCTTGGCAAATTTCTAATATTTCCTGAAGGTTTCATCGAAATCTGTCCATTACTTTATGAGTTATTTTGCTAAAAGACACACAGACAGCAAAACGAGGTGATAAACTGAGATAAATATATGCAGTTCCCCCGTTCTACCACTAGATGCTGTGCGTACGCATGGTCAGAGCTGTTCCTATAGTTAGAAACATTTCTACGCACAAGTAAAAAATAGCATTTACCATACTATGCACCAAATTGTTCCTATGCATGAAATACGCACACATCTGTGGGAAAATACGGTTTTAAAATGCGGGCCCAGGACTTTAAATAAAAAAAATTTTCTTTAAAGCATTTGTAAAGTAGTTGAGAAGGGAGCTAAACTCTTTCCTGGGGCAACACCAACGAAGGGAAAAACTGTCCCGTAGCTTTTCCAGGTGAGCAGAAATGTAGCTCCATTTAAATCTGGAGGTTTTTGTTTCAGGTGTCTTTGATATTTTTCTGATTTTATTTCTTTATTTGAATCTTCAGTATAATATAAGGTAAACCAAGGAAAGTTCAGTTTGTAGATTTCATTTTATTTCCTAAAGTTAAACGTTGAATGGAGGGAGCTTATGTAGGGGTTTTCTTGTCATGTTGACCACTCAAAGCGCTTTACACTGGAGCCACATTCACCCATTCGCACTCGGTAGGCAACTTGGAGTTAAGTGCCTTGCCCAGAGGCACATTGAAAAAGTGACAGGAGGAAGCTGGAATAGAACCTATGACCCTCTAATTGCAAGAGAACTACCTACTGAGCCTCAGTGACTCCCAAGTTACAGATCCCTTTTTGATTCCACATTTTTCTTGTCAGACTAGCAGGTTGAAGTAGAAAATTCTCATCGCTTGTGAATATTTAAAATGTTGTGCAAGTAAAAAAAAGCACTTACTTGTCTGAGCACACTGCGCCTGCAGATGAAAAAAGCAAAACATTACAACCAAATTCATAAAAACAACTACGTTTTTACTTTTTAAACTCTAGATTAGTAGAGCAGCATCTCCTCTTTTCGTTTAAATGAGCTAAAATAAAAAAACGGATGTCTTCACTAACTCACAATGAGTTTCGTCATATCTAACCAGAATATTTAAACTTCCTTCTCTAGAATGTGTCAAACAGGCTGTCTATGTTTGAGAGGAAGAACTGTGAACTTACAACGGTTCCAGCCCAGAGTCCACAGCTCAGACAGAGGAGCAAAGGGAAGACAAGACCTGAAGCCATCTGTGTGTGGGGTGCATATATAATGTCATATGTTCAATATAATCAAGCCTAAATGAAGCATGAGGATGAGACAGAAGTTAAGTCTTACCTTGTTTGGATTCTCAGCTGTAGAGTCGGTCCAAACGGCAGCTGCAGGTTCAGTGACAGGATGGTTAATGATGGCAGCAGAGAGCTTTTGATTTTATACCCTCAGCCTGGAGCTCTGCGTGTGAAGAACAAACATCAGGTAAATATTACTCCAGCTTTCTGGACGTGAACATGTTGGAAAAACAAAGATATCAGCTTTCATGTTCAAACTCTGAATCATCTCTGAGCAAACACACACAAGAAAAAGGTTCTGACCCAGTCTTTGGAAGCATCTAAGACATAAATTTAGTACGGGCGTTAATGTTTTATAGATTGTGACGACATAGAAAATGAAGCATGGAGGCATTTTGGATAAAAACCCACTATCTGGGTTTGTTGTTGGCAGGCTCTCAGAAGAAAGAGGTTGGTTCTGGTCGCGGCCTCTGGGTCTGCTGAAGTTCTTCTCAGCTGCAGGTGAGACTGAGACACACTCTGAATGTCTTCACTTCTTTTCTGCTCCTTTCCTTTAGTTTAGTCCCTCAATCAGTAAGCATTTTGATGAATTATGGGGTTTAATAATAATAAAAATGTGAAGACCGGTGATGGGTTTTGTGGCATATTTGATTTGCAAGAAGCTGGTATAACTAGAACTGCCACTAGAGGGCAGAACTAATGCAGTTAATGAACAACCTGGTTGCACGATACAACTACCAGCGTAAACCATTATCCATCTCCACCAGGAGGTTGTGATGATGTGTAATTTATATTAAAGCGAATAAATAAAAACGAGGACATAATAAATGTATTCTTTCTGCTTCAACAGGAGATTAAGGGGAAAAGTAGCAGCAAATCTATTCATTGTCTGCCTGTGATCAGTGTGAGCTCCTCTGAAGAAAAACGGGATTCAGGTGTATTAACACAACGCCAGGGTGGAAAGGCTTCAGCAATGACCTTCAGGAAGCAACGCAGTCTGTTACAGCCACAAGATTTCTTTTTAAATGACTGCAAACATGTATTTTTAAGAAAACATCAAAGAGCAAGTGAAGTCAGAGGTGAAAAGAGCATCCTTTTTTTCTCCTTAACATGGAGGGTCCCCTGATTAAATGTAATGTTTGTCACGTTCCTGTCAGTTTGTTAACACAATGCCATCAGCAATCATCATAGAGGGGAGTTTTCATGAGTAATCTCCTCCTCAGTATATTATAGGCACAATATTTGGGTTAGAATGACCCAGATGTGCTCAGATGTTCTCCTCTCCTTAAGAGTCTCTCTGACACCGATCTGTTGGACCTGCACAACAAAACACTTACCTACCTATAACTTAAAAGAATATCATAGACAGAAAATATAAATACATTTTCAGGCAGCTGCCTGCAGGGCTTCAGTCCTTCCTCCAGAACCCTAAACATGTTTATGCTTTATTTAGATCCATCACCTGATCCGTATTTTCTGTTGATCTTAGATAACCTGGTCCCTTTAACAACAAGGGTGTGCTACAGTGGCAAACAGTCATCAGATCCACATGTTGGTCCGTCTAACATGCAGCGGTCCTCGGGTTTCCACACGTTTCAGGGTGCGTCTCTGGGACGGGTCCTGCTGACGTCTTGGATTCACAGGAAAGACACGTCGTGTTCCTGCTGTGCACACACAGCTTTAATGATGCTACTTAAAAACATTGTTTGATAACTAATCAGTGAAGATCTCTGAATTATTCCAGTTATTTATTTCAAAAAGTGGAAAAAGTTATGGAGAAAAAAAATAGAAGAAAAAAACAATGAGGCTGATGTTCCTGCTGAGTCCATCATGTGATCTCCTGAACCTGTGGGGTCCAATTCTTGTCTTCACCAACTGATGTCCTGCATGTTCTAGATTAAGGGGTGTCCAAGTCCAGTCCTGCTGAGCTACTATCCTGCAGCTTTTAGATGCATCGCTTTTTCAACACCCGAATTCAATGGCTGAAATCCTTCAACAGCTCTGCTGAAACCTGCTAATGAGACGTTCATCTGATTCAGGAGTGTTGGAGAAGAGATGCATCTAAAAGCTGCAGGATGAGACCTTTATCTGATTCAGGTGTGATAAATGCAGGAGATCTCTGCTTTGAACATTTTAAATGAAAATTGTAAGTAAATACCCAAGAATGAATAGAAATCCAACCTGTTATTAATCTACAGGATTCATTTCATGTTAACAGCGGAAGCCTGATATGTTTGCTGATTACTGTGGCATCCTAAAGTCATCAGATCTGATCTCTGTTTACCTGAGACAGGCTGGGCTTCACAGTCACACAGGTGTGTTCCTCACTCAAACAGATCATCTGACATCCAAATATCAGATTTCATCCATAACTGTTTCTCCTGAACAAACATACTGTACGACATGTTTGCAGCTTCCTCCTCCTGCTGCAGAGCTCACCCTGACTTCACCAGGCTTCTTCAGGGGGCAAGTTGAAAATGTAAGTTTCAGAAACTTTTACACATGATGTGTGTCTCCCTTTTTGTTGTGACCTTTGAGCCAGGTCATAACAACTGGGCACTCATTTTCTTTTCTACAAGGGTAAAAATTGGGTCTCTGGGCTGACATTGTTTTGTCAATGAGTCTTTGGTGGCCGCATGTACAGTATGTTCACGGCGATTATAAGATGCAGTTCAACTACGCTCTGTTTATTGTAGGAAAACTTGAGTTGTTGGTAAAACATTCTTTAACCATGGTTATGTTGAGGATACATCCAGGGTGACCAGATCCCAGAACCAGATGTCCTGATCCAGAACGCTGCTGCTCGTGTTCCTCACTAGAACCAGGAAAGTAGAGCACATCACCCCAGTTCTAAAGTCCTTACACTGGCTCCCTGTAGCTCAGAGAATAGACTTCTAAATACTTGTACTAGTTTATAAATCATTACATGGCTTAGCACCAAAATATGATGAAGATCTACTGTTACTATAGCAACCCCCCACCAGACCAATCAGGTCTTCCAACTCTAGTCTACTAATCATCCACAGAATCAGAACCAAACATGGAGAAGCAGCTTCTAGTTTCTATTCTCCGCTTATTTGGAACAAACTTCCAGAAAACTGCAAAGCTGCTGAAACTCTGAGTTCCTTTAAATCAAGGCTTAAAACCATCTGTGTAAAGCTGCCTTTGAGTAAGTGATAAAAAAATAGCTGAAATGCAAAGATATCAAGTATCAAAGTACAAATACTTTGTTACCCTAAATTTTGGGTATTAATCCTTTACTGGAGTATCTACTGGCCTACTTTTTACTTCTACTCCTTACATTTTCACGCAATTATCTGTACTTTCTACTCCTAACGTTTCATTTAGTCTTTTATTAAAAAGAAACAAAAGAACCTATTCAAAAAATGCGCCAGCTGGATAGAATTTAACTGCGATCATAATTGTACACATCTACCATTCTGACACCCTGCCTGTATGAGATCCATTGAATACACCGCACACAGGGGCCGAGTTAAATCAATATTTTCCATATTCGTCCGGTTTTTCAGAACGGTGACGGAAAATCCGAAGGCCACTTGTCATTTTGACAGATTGTAATTCACACCCCTGACCATTTGGTGCAGACGCGCAGACATTTTTAGGTTGGAGTTAAAGCGCGGAGGACAAATAACTGAATCAATAAATTAATAAGAAGAAGATTCCCATGAAGCCATCTGAGCGTCATCTCAGACCGGGAGGCTTTGGAGCGTGACTGTTACCGGTGCGGCTGGTTAAAGACGCGCTTCAAAGAGCCGGTGTCGTGCCAAACACCCGAGCAGAAAGAGCGCATGCTCCGACATTTTCTGCTGCTGAGGCGATATGAGGCTGGGTTCAGAGAGTCTTTCTGAGCTCTGATCACTTGAATCAGAGAAATGTTCGCTGATTTCAAAACTTTGGCTGCAGTGGAGCTTTTAGTTCCAGTCTCCAGTGCGTCAGCGCGGATTGATCTATCTTAGGTATTCATCTTTCTGTCTTAATGAAGTAAACGAATTAAAAATCAAAACGAGTTCATTGATGTCAGTGGTACAGACTCAGGCAAATGCAGCATTGCAATATTGTTTCACTCCATGAATCCTCGGTCTGCACTAAAATGAATACATCTTCATGGACATATATGCAGCTGAAACAGGTAGCCTAGTGTATCCCAAATGTTTCAATATTTACATTTTTATATAAAATTATAATCATTATGGCCTTTATTTTTTGAGGGGAGGTGTGGCTTTTAAAAAAAAATTACAATACTTTTGCTTTTATACTTTAAGTAGTTTTGAATCCAGTACTTTTTTACTTTTACTTGAGTAAAAAACTTGACATGATACTTCAACTTCTACAGAAGTCTTTTTAAACCCTAGTATCTATACTTCTACTTGAGTACTGAATGTGAATACTTTTGACACCTCTGCTGAAATATCATAACAGTATGTTTTAATGTTTCATAAGTTATGTGTCTCTAATATTGTGTTTTATGCTTTTATTGTTGTTTTATTGTTGATTTTATTTTATCTCCTAATCACCCAAAGCACCTTGAATTGAGTACAGGTAATGACTGTACTCCAGTAATAAAAAGATTTCCTTGTGTGCATCTGAGCATCATCTCAGACCTGGACGCCGTACTCAATGCATCTCGCCAACCGGGAGCTCACGCGCTTCTGTGGCCGGTGCGGCTGATCCCCGACGCGCTCCAAAACCCCCGACGCGCTCCAAAACCCCCGACGCGCTCCAAAATCCCCGACGCGCTCCAAAACCCCCGACGCGCTCCAAAACCCCCGACGCGCTCCAAAATCCCCGACGCGCTCCAAAACCCCCGACGCGCTCCAAAATCCCCGACGCGCTCCAAAATCCCCGACGCGCTCCAAAATCCCCGACGCGCTCCAAAACCCCCGACGCGCTCCAAAACCCCCGACGCGCTCCAAAACCCCCGACGCGCTCCAAAACCCCCGACGCGCTCCAAAATCCCCGACGCGCTCCAAAACCCCCGACGCGCTCCAAAATCCCCGACGCGCTCCAAAACCCCCGACGCGCTCCAAAACCCCCGACGCGCTCCAAAACCCCCGACGCGCTCCAAAACCCCCGACGCGCTCCAAAATCCCCGACGCGCTCCAAAACCCCCGACGCGCTCCAAAACCCCCGACGCGCTCCAAAATCCCCGACGCGCTCCAAAACCCCCGACGCGCTCCAAAACCCCCGACGCGCTCCAAAATCCCCGACGCGCTCCAAAACCCCCGACGCGCTCCAAAACAGCTCATTGTTGTGCCAACCACTGGTGCAGAAACCACACATATGCTGCCGTATTTTCTCCCGCTGAAGCTTGCGGGTCAGGGAATTGCTCCTTACGAGTGACATCACTCTGGTGGAGATTTATTTATTTATATATGTCATATTATTTATGTAATTTAGATGAGTAAAACACTCTTATGGAGGGGGGGGGGGGGGGTTGAAAGCGTTCATGAGAATTATGAGACTGGATCATAAATGACGGTTGAATTCGTGTCTTTATTCACTGAACTGTCTCATCTGTTCTTAGAGAAATAAAACAAAGAAAAACAGCTGCGAGGAAGAATATTTTATTATTGGTTTTATTCATATGTCGGATTTACATGAACTCTGGATTTTATCCGTGTGTCTTCCAGCAGCGACGTCATCGAGGCCTGACTCCCTGGAGGAAGTAACATCACCAGTGGGAAGAAGGGCGGAGTTAGACGTTTTTGGCACAGATGAAGTAATTACCTCTGGAGCAGCTTTCATCATTCAGGTGAAGACTTGATCCTATAAAACAAAAGAAAACAAATCAAAATGGGTATTTCTCTCTTTTTATTCAGTCACTGGTTGATAAACACATCCTATTTTATTTCAGTTTCTGTTGGAAACAGCAGCTTAGAGGTAAACTCGCACCTCTCAGGTTAATCTCCATGCAGCTCTCACTTCCACCAGTGTTGTTCGGCTCCCCTGTGCCCCAGGAGACATAGTTGAACTTTGACCCATCGGTCCACAGCCACACACCATCCTGAAAGAATATAATAAAATGGTTTCTTTTTTAACTTTCAAAGGGGGCATTCTGGTTGCAGTTGTTACAAAACTGACCTTGACTGCATCGTAGCCTCCGACCCAGGTTCTCTGGTAGGATCCTTTCTTGGTGTTGACGAAGTTCTTGAGGAAGACGTACTCACTGAGGCTGTGGAAGGAGGCCAGATTTCCACCGTATGCAATGCAGATCCGCTGCAAAAACACAGGAATGAGAAATAAAATTCAAAAATAGAAAACTATCCAGCTGTAGTTTATATTGACTCCATATTTACTGACAGAGCAAAGACAGACCTAGTGGTTTTGTTGGATGAAAAAACATCAGCAAAACCACTTTCCTCCCAGGATGAAAAACATAAATAAATAATAAAGTATAACTTTGACTTTTTTTTTAATCAAGAAAAAAATCCAAATACTTTAATTTATTAAATAAAGAAGTAAAAAAATAAAATAAATAAATCGAAAAAGAAGAGAAAATCCGAATACTAAACTAATCTATATTTAAATAAGGTTGAAGCCAAACGGAGTATAAATGAAATCGACTACATGTGAGAGAATAAATGTGTTGTGATGACTGTGCTTCCAGCAGAACGTTTTGGCCTGTCGTCCTACCTCAGCAGTAGCCCAGTCCCTTTGTGCATCGTAAAACAGGAAACAGCGTCTTCCGTTCTGAGTCCATCCGGCTGGACATCTGCAGGCAGGAAGACCTGAAGTAACAAGGAGGCACATACTGTAAGAGCATTTTCCTTCACAAAAAGAAGATTATCTCCCACTCATAAGACAAATTCATGAATTATTCCAAATTTACCAAAAATGTGAAAAACACATTATTGCAGGAAGTATTAATGAGATTTTATATTCTCTATGTCTCACCAAAATATAATAGAGTAAAATCCAATCCAAAATTAATCCCAGTTTCATAATTTGTGTGAATTTGCATGAAAAGACATTTGGATCATTTGCTGAATTGTTTTGAGTGAAAAACGTAAATAAACTGACATATTTAAGACTTGAGCACACTTTAATAAAGTTGTACTGTTTTTGGTGAAGTCAAATAAAATCATTATAAATTAAATATGAAACAATATGAAAACCACTCGGTTAAAGTGATTTGAAGAAGAGAAGATGATGAACAGAAAAGAACTGAATGGAGATGATCTGCTCTGAGGTCCTTCCCACCAAAAACCACAAGTAACACAACAGAATAATTTACTTTTATTAACTGAATTAATATTTTACGGAACTATTTTTTGTGCTTATTTAAAATATGAAGACCTCAACAGGGAAAAACCGTTTGATAATACTCTGAACATCCCGACTGGTGTTGGGAGGTTTGACTTCTTACCTCCTCCATTAGGATTGCCTGCCTGACATCCAGCCTGTGGATGGAGAAAAAGACATAAATAAATAAACATGCACCTGTAGTTGTTTGCAGCTTTAGAGGTTCGGATCCGAATCTCGCTGGAAGGTTGTCAGTGTGGATTTACCAGATAAACCTCTAAATGCTTCACGTTCTACAAATAGGCTGAAAACAAACTTGTTAGGTTTGTGTGAGGTTGTAAATTGCTAGTCTCAATAACAAATCACAAAGGAGCATATTTATCATGTTATATTTAATACAGACAAAACACTGAGCTGGTTTATATGTCCTGCTGGTTCTTTTCCTCACGTTCAGCCATTAGATCTCCAATAGACCTGATTCCGCATCTCCATCCGTCAATCTAAACCTTTTTCGGATTGGTCAGGATTCTTGCCTTTATAGTAAAGGAAACAAATCAGTAAACTTACATCTACTCCGGTCCTGAGTGAGCAGCTCAGACAGAGGAGCAACATGAAGGAAAGAGCTGAAATCATCTGTGGGAGAAACATCAGAGTTCATGGAGAATTTAAATGACATCTCTCCTACTGTACTTACAGTCAAGGAAAGATGAAACAACTTTACCTTGATCTGATTCCCAGCAGCAGATTCTGGAGACAGGATGCTCAGAGCTGGGAGCACGGCGTATTTATACCTTCAGCTTGTCACCGTGCGTGTCATCCACAAAAACCAAATATAAGTTCAATATTGCCACAGCATTTTTGGGAGGGACCTATTATAAAACTAAAAGTATCAGCTATCCTGTAAACTCAAACAGCCTCTGGGTGGTTGAACTTTAACGCCCCATGTTTGCGCTTTCCTATACTTTAACCAAACATGTTGGGTGTACACAGTAAAAGAAGATAAATAAGAGAAGAAAAAGGGGCTGACTCAGCGGTTAATAACCAGAACAATATACTGTAATAGCAGGTTGTCGCTTTTATAATAACATTGTTTATATGTTTTATGTTTAACATTTATGCTTGATGTCAAGTTGAATAACCGTACATTCTGTCAACGGAACAACTGTCAATGTATGTCAAACCATTTTATTTTTATTTGAAGTTTTTGACATTTTTATTCTGCATCTATCAAAGCGGATGAACAGCCAACGCATGCTGGTCGTTAGTCTCTCCAATGCTAACACCAGTCTAGCCATGCTAATGGGCAGGAGAGGGAGTGGGCAATCCAGTGGGGGACCAGCCTAGGGATGCTGATTGTTTTATAGGTCCCTCTCCCATGCTAACACCAGCTTAGTAATTTTACTCTTTTCTTAATATGATGTCTGGAATCAGATGAAGAACTTTTGCCAAAAGTTTATAATCAAATATTATTTGATTCAAATTTATTCTCAGATGAGACATTAAATCAAATACATGTTAAAGCAGATTTACAGCAGGGATGTTGTAAATATTTTCGTTAGTTAAATGCATCAAACATATAATTGAGTTTACATGTCTCAAATCTGTGTGAAGAAAAAGCTGCGTTCAAGCAGCTTATTATTAAAGGGCACTGATTCAGGGGGTGTAGTGTCTGTGGCAGAACTTGCAAAACAGGAACCGTGCCAGCCACAGAATCTTCCCGTGTGACGCAAGGTTAAAGGATGAAACGGCAAACCACATGGGAAGGTTTCCACGAGAAAAAGGAGGATAATAGCAACAGAATAATTAACCAATAAGAAATTATGATCTATGATGGGAGGAGCTGACTGTGAGCAGGGGACGGACCGCCCCTCCCCTGCAGGGCTGTAAGCTAAACTGCTACAATAAAAAAGGCATTGCACACAAAGAAAAGACGAAGATAGGGGGTGCTAGACAGAACCTACTCTTCCTGACATATGCCATTACTTGAAGCCTGAGTCCTTTGTGTTTCATTTCTGCAGACCTGCCGGACATCCAAAGAACCAGGAAGGAGATGTGTTATCAGCGGTTAGAGGCCTGCTGAAGTGATCAGTCACTTAGTGACTGGATCTAGGTCTGGTTAAAGTCCAGACCGATTCTGGTTAGAGTCCAGAATTAGAGACATAGCTCAGAGGGTCAGAAATAGTTTAATGGAAATCTTCTCCAACAATGTCCAAAGTGTGGTGCCCGGGGCCATGTGCAGCCCCCCGGGGGCATGTGCAGCCCCCCGGGGCCATGTGCAGCCCCCCGGGGCCATGTGCAGCCCCCCGGGGGCATGTGCAGCCCCCCGGGGGCATGTGCAGCCCCCCGGGGGCATGTGCAGCCCCCCGGGGGCATGTGCAGCCCCCCGGGGGCATGTGCAGCCCCCGGGGCTGATTTTGTTTGGCCCCAACAACTGCAGCTCAAAAAGGGCAAACATTTAGCCACAGGTGGTTTACACAGGAAATATTATACTTTTAATTACATTTTTTTATTTCAGTTTTAATTCATTTTTATTTGTATAGTGCCTATTCACAACACGTCATCTCAAGGCACTTTACAAGAAAAGTCATTTCAATTTAATCGTACATACATTCCAATTAATCCTTCTGTTCATGATTCTAATCATTATTCTACAACATAAAGCATTCCTCTTTTAAAAACCAAGCCTGTTGCATTCTCTATAACTTCATAGTAAATGGATCCACATCTACTCAGCAGCAGACGTTGAACCCAAATCTGCTTTTTATTCATTTATGGTAAAAAAGAAGAAGAAGTTCTTTAACTACAGCTGGTTTAAAGCAGATGCTTTGGTTTCACATCTAAACTTTCGGACTATGCGACTCCTTAGTTAATATATTACATGAGCTTCTTATAATTATAATAAAAATGAGGATCTGCCACTAAAACAGACTATTTCTCATCTGGAGGAGCTTTGGGTTAGTTGTGGTCCTCCTGCTTCTCCTTGTAGAAGATCTTCCCATCAGGCCGTTTCTTCCAGCTCAGTTTGACGTCTGCTTTCACTCCCTGGTCCTCCACCTTCTGCTTGAGCTGAAACACAACAGTCAGTTCTCATCCTGAAGGCGACTTGCACAGAAACAGCTGAAACCAGTTTGCAGCTCTGTGTTTGGGGCCATTAAGAAGGAGGTTTTCCAATAAAACCTCACAGAAACTCAGCTTGTTTAAAGTTGAACAAACATCTGATCTGATTTCATTTATAACCTTCTTCACAATCTTTAACCGTTAAAAAACAACAACAAACATTTAGAGGAACACATGTTTACCTCCTGCAGCAGGTTTTCCAGGACAGCAGGGTCGCTCAGATCCAGAGTCGAGTTTCCCACCAGCTTCACCTTCACCGCTTGCTTTGTGAAACGAGGGTCTTTAAAGTAAACCAGAGAGACGTTTCATCAGATACGTGATCGTTTCTGGTGGAAGTTTAAGACACCAGTTTAGATCCTCATTCTGTCCTACTAAAGCGCTGATTGCTCTCACCATGGTAACAAACAAAGGCCTTCTTCGAATCACACGGCCAGTCCTCCCACTGACCGGCGAGGCTGAAATCTGCTGAGGTACAGTTCTCCCTCCCACCATGAGGCTGTCCTGATGCCCAGTGGTAAAATAAGCACAGATTTCCATTGGACCACTTCCAGGTGTGTTTGTAGAGACCGATCCAGACAATCAGACCTCCAGGTCTCATCAGTCTTATCTGCTCGTTCTCCTGCAGGTTTCTGACACTGGCCATGTTTGTGTGGTGTTGTCTGCAGTAGCTCTGAGCGTCAGTCCAGTTCATTAATCTGCTGATATAGAAAAATGTCGCAGTGTGCCCTGAAAACAGACCAGATGAGAAACATACGGTTTTATTCAGGGACGTGACATGTACGTGGTTTGAAACAGAGATTCATTTGATCACGTTTGTAAAAGTGTGCGTTATTTTAAAGGGGCGTATTATGCAAATGTCACTTTTTTCATCCCTTTGTGTTGCCATTTGCGCCTCTACAAACACTCCAAACATTAATAAAAACCAACCTAGCATATTTTTGCAATTGTTTGCAGTCAGAAAGTGCCTTATTGTGACGTCACAATGAGTGGGATTTGCATATACCCGCCCCTCACCTGTCAAGCCCCGCCCACACATTTTAATTCCATGCTGTTCTCAAACCCTCTGTGTGTCAAACCAGCAGCCTAGTAACAAGATGGGTGGGCGTGGTCTGCAATCGCTAATTAGCATAGAGGTGACAGAGCCTTCTAAACGACTCATTCTGAAAGGGAATGAAATGTGAAGAGTTGAGCTGGTGAGATCGCTTTATGATCAGAGCCAGGGACTTAAAAAGGCTCAACAACCTGATAAAGAAGGTTCTGGTTCTGTTCTTGGGACGACTGTGGAACATCTGGAGATGATGATGCAAAGAAGGATTCTTCATAAAATCAAAAACATTATAGACAACCCTGAGCATCCTCTTAATGAGACAGTCACACAACAACAGAGCGTCTTCAGTCAGAGGCTTCTTCAGTTTCGCTGCAACACAGACCGCTACAGGAAATCCTTCCTGCCCGCAGCCATCATCATCTACAACAACTCCTTAAAGAATTAATTATATGAGCTACAACAACACTTCATTTCCCTCTGGGATCAATAAAGTATTTTAGGAATTTTAAATTTGAATTTGAATGTCAGAGGGATTTTGTGCAAAGAACTTTCATTAACATGTTTTGTACAGACCATAGACCTGGTTTACAAAGTGGAATAATATGTCCCCTTTAAGGCCTTTCACACATCTTAAAGGCCTCGGTCACTTAGAAATCATGTAACACTTGCTCTTCTTGAAATATAAACCGTCTCTGTTAATGGTGCGTTCACACCAAAGCGTCAAAAACGCGCCGCACGCCAAAGTTTGACGCTTGAACATTCGCACCTCGACGCACGTCCAAAGCGAATTGGAAATGTGCAACTTGTGGGAGGAAGTAGTGCCAGACAGTGTTTTAGCAAGATGGCAGCTGTCGATGCAGCGTTTGAAGAGAGAGTCTTGCTTCTCTGTTCACTGTACTGTACGTCAATGGGAAAATAATTGTAAATTAGCGGGACAAGAGGCGGGCTTGCTGGCTTTTGCGCGGGTTCGCAGGGTCAATCAAAACTTTCCAAAGAGAAATGAACTTACCAGGTTGCTCTATCTCCTCTTATATTCCTCCAAGCGAGCTCCTTTTTATTTTTGTCTCTGTAGAGAAAGCAGCTGGTGTCGTACAGCTCGGGCTGATTAGCCACGGCTGTTATCAGTATTTCCTCCATGTTGAATGAATTAATTTTGCCGGACCTGACCCCGTGAACTGGGTCATACCATCACGTGACACCACGTCACCAGGCTCCTGATTGGTTGAAGCGGCGCGAATTGACGCCGAAGTTTATATTTTTCAACTTCAGCGGCAGACGCAAAAACGCTCGTGACGCGCGAATGCACAAAATCCACCACATAGAATGACGCGCGTCAAATGCCTCATTCACGCAAATGAGGCAGAAATGCCTTTTCGCACCGCAAATCTGCTTCTGACGTGATGCAGACACCCTGACACACGCTTCTAGATTGACTCTACATGTAAACCTGATGCCCATGAAGCTTCAAACACGTTCGGTGGGAACGCACCGTTAGTTTCATATGCATGCTGCACATAAACATTTTCTCCAACACCCATTAGCCACAGAAAAGCCACAGAAAAGAATTAGACGACAAAAACGAGTGCGTCAGAAAAAGCAGGTCTCTTCTATTTCACAGAGAAAATGAGTATTCATGGCCCCGCCCATCTTGACTTGTGACCGCCCACATGAAGGCTGGATTGACCTTGCAGCCAGGATAGAGATGAGCATGTCTGTGCTAGTAGAAACTATTCGTTAGCGACTCCACAACATGGCGGAACACGTTAGGGCTTGTGTTATTTGTGGAGATAACACATCAACGTTGCCTTTTTTTTTACCCAACAAAGAGGAGTTGAGGAAGTATTGACCCTTTGCACATACACTACCGTTCAAAAGTTTGGGGTCACATTGAAATGTCCTTATTTTTGAAGGAAAAGCACTGTACTTTTCAATGAAGATAACTTTAAACTAGTCTTAACTTTAAAGAAATACACTCTATACATTGCTAATGTGGTAAATGACTATTCTAGCTGCAAATGTCTGGTTTTTGGTGCAATATCTACATAGGTGTATAGAGGCCCATTTTCAGCAACTATCACTCCAGTGTTCTAATGGTACAATGTGTTTGCTCATTGGCTCAGAAGGCTAATTGATGATTAGAAAACCCTTGTGCAATCATGTTCACACATCTGAAAACAGTTTAGCTCGGTACAGAAGCTACAAAACTGACCTTCCTTGGAGCAGATTGAGTTTCTGGAGTATCACATTTGTGGGGTCAATTAAACGCTCAAAATGGCCAGAAAAAGAGAACTTTCATCTGAAACTCGACAGTCTATTCTTGTTCTTAGAAATGAAGGCTATTCCATGCGAGAAATTGCTAAGAAATTGAAGATTTCCTACAACGGTGTGTACTACTCCCTTCAGAGGACAGCACAAACAGGCTCTAACCAGAGTAGAAAAAGAAGTGGGAGGCCGCGTTGCACAACTGAGCAAGAAGATAAGTACATTAGAGTCTCTAGTTTGAGAAACAGACGCCTCACAGGTCCCCAACTGGCATCTTCATTAAATAGTACCCGCAAACACCAGTGTCAACATCTACAGTGAAGAGGCGGCTGCGGGATTCTGGGCTTCAGGGCAGAGTGGCAAAGAAAAAGCCATATCTGAGACTGGCCAATAAAAGAAAAAGATTAAGATGGGCAAAAGAACACAGACATTGGACAGAGGAAGACTGGAAAAAAGTGTTGTGGACGGATGAATCCAAGTTTGAGGTGTTGGGATCACAAAGAAGAACGTTTGTGAGACGCAGAACAACTGAAAAGATGCTGGAAGAATGCCTGACGCCATCTGTTAAGCATGGTGGAGGTAATGTGATGGTCTGGGGTTGCTTTGGTGCTGGTAAGGTGGGAGATTTGTACAGGGTAAAAGGGATTCTGAATAAGGAAGGCTATCACTCCATTTTGCAACGCCATGCCATACCCAGTGGACAGCGCTTGATTGGAGCCAATTTCATCCTACAACAGGACAATGACCCAAAACACACCTCCAAATTGTGCAAGAACTATTTAGAGAAGAAGCAGGCAGCTGGTATTCTATCGGTAATGGAGTGGCCAGCGCAGTCACCAGATTTGAACCCCATTGAGCTGTTGTGGGAGCAGCTTGACCATATGGTACGCAAGAAGTGCCCATCCAACCAATCCAAATTGTGGGAGCTGCTTCTAGAAGCGTGGGGTGCAATTTCTCCAGATTACCTCAACAAATTAACAGCTAGAATGCCAAAGGTCTGCAATGCTGTAATTGCTGCAAATGGAGGATTCTTTGACGAAAGCAAAGTTTGATGTAAAAAAAATCTTATTTCAAATACAAATCATTATTTCTAACCTTGTCAATGTCTTGACTCTATTTTCTATTCATTTCACAACGTATGGTGGTGAATAAGTGTGACTTTTCATGGAAAACACAAAATTGTTTGGGTGACCCCAAACTTTTGAACGGTAGTGTACGTCACCTGATCACATGTCGTCGACATGACGGACGGCAGACGTAAACATACGCTAGCGACAAAATATCGGTAAACAAGCTGTAATATCGAAAAAGAAGACAGACTGTGTTTAGTTTTTGTTTTTCCAGCTTCAGTTATGACTACTTCTTGTCATAAAGATGTCATGCAGTTGTCGGTTGAGGTCAGTCACCTTGTAGGTCTACACAAAGAGCGCTATTTGGAGAAGCTGAAGATAGCGGGGTTACATACTGACTCCTTTTTCCTCCTGGCGTATTCACGGACTTATCTAAATCATCACGCCTGCCTGACTTCACTCCACACGACCTGTACCACTATGTTATCAACGGAGCGTCCCCATACACCGGTGCTGATCTTAAGGCGTACAGAAGTCTAGACGCTTACCAGTTTCTTGTTGCTGGCTGGGACGCGATGCTACGCTCACGAGGGGGAAAGGTACCTCATAATGGCAAAAGTAAGACATTAATATTTGTTATAATGTTGTATAAGTAATAGTTTTACATGTGTGTTACATTTACATTGAATATGCGGTTTTAACGTGATTTTTGAAAACGGGATGATTCCGTTTTTTACGGGACGGTCGGCAACCTTAACTGACTAAACCGTTAGTAATGTCAGCTTAGTCAGGGTGTCATAAATGATTGTAGATGTTCTAAAAATAAAATAAATAACCAAGAAAACAAGAATTACTGTGCAAAAAATGTTCACTGCCATAGCCTTTGTTGAGAAGGTGTTTTTACTCTAATTTAAAGCCTATCTTAAAGGAACAGACACACATTTAATTTAAGACCCTGGGCTCTCATTTCACCTTCCCGCGTGCTCGTTCATTTCTTTAAAAAGGAGCAATAAGAACAACAAACAACAATTATATCTTTTAACAGTGAGACGTCGTTCGCTGGACTCAGTTCTAGTAACTGAGTCCAGGTCTATGTCAGCTCAAAGGCTTTATTGAAAGTTGAGTTTCCATGAAACTCCTCCCACATAGATCTTCGTTCACAGAATAATGGTCACAGCTTCTTCACAAAAGGCACACAGGATGTACCACATTCTTCTTGATTGTTCACTGTTTCTAAGTGTTGCCACATGCACTACAGAATTAAACCCTCATACAACATTAACAGAATTTCTATCTCTTCACCGTCTTCTACAGTATTTTCATCTCCAGGCATACGATGAAATGCTACATTAGCTTTATACCCTTGCCTGTTAGTGCAACCCACCGCACAGCAAGACTTTTCGAAAACGGCTTCCAGAGTGGAGAGTTCTGAAAACCCCGGGTGATTCGTTGTCATGTAAACGCAAGCTGGAGACTTTTGAAAACGATGACGTCACAGCCAGCCGCCTACGGCCATGTTGGACTTGCGCACTCCGCCTTTCTACAGAGAAACAACAACAATGGCGGATCCAGGTATGCTGTTACTGCTGATGCAGCTTCTGAAGTAATTTGGTCTCTGTAAGCAAAACTTAGAGATCATCAGGCTTCTATGCGATCGCCAACGGAAACGCGTACAGTACGTGCGTCAAATAATCAATACGCCTTTATTTTAGCGGAGAACTACAAGAAGACCGCCATTGTTAGTTATTACCTTTTCACACAGATACACAAAGTTAAACATACCATAAACACTTATTTTCCTCCACTCTGTAATGCAAACATGATGCTGGTAAAATCTGTATTGTAGCGTTTACTTAAAATGTGAAGTTTTATGGTTGGAGAGTTTTTTGTTGTTGTCACATGTTCCTAACTAAATCCAGTGTGACTTTTACTGACTTCTGCCTGAATATTTTGCCTCAAATGAACCTTATAAATTAAATTCAGACCTCTTTGTTAAGAAATCTGGATTCTTTGGGAATTCTCACCATTGGTGTTGGCGCAGATGAATCCATAATCCCACTGGCAGGGAGCGTCGTTCCATAGTCCGTTGTCATACATATGAGCACAGTCTGCTGTGTACCACTAGCTGTTTGGCTCAATACTTGCCCAGTTGCAGAAGCTTCCATCGCTTGAGTAGAAACTTTCATCTGACAGCGACCACTTCCAGCTGATCACATCAAAATGCAAACCGATCCAGGCCTGTTGAAAAGAACAACCCAAAGTCAGGTCCAACCCAGTTGTATCTCACCCTCAGGTTTTTAAACATGGTTATCCGTCAGCCACCCGCACCTACTGGTGGCGGTATGATTCTCGCATGTTGTGCCACCATTAAATCCTGGTTGAATCAGCATAAACTCTGCTTGCATCTGTTCTTATGAAATCAGTTATGTTTAGTCGGGCCTAAAATGGGTCTCACATCTTAAAAGGTGCAGTAAGTAAGAATAACAACTTGTGGTGAAATGCGAAAACAAAAGAGTCCGCTCTCAGACACCCACACCCTCCCCTTCGTGACTTTCATGCCGGGTTCCTAGTTATGGATCAGCGCCAGAAGATTCAAGATGAAGAGCGAAGAGGAGTCATAAACAGTACGTTGATACCTAGATAAATACATTTCACTGTAATATGGAGTTGTTGGTAACATGATAAAAGTAGCTTGAGATATTTTCTTCTAATTTACAGCTAGCATTGTTAGCTCAACGTTAGCCTCTAGCTCGTTTGGTGTTATTGAATTACAAATGGCGGCGCAGTGTTTGTGTTGAAGACTTGGCAACCTTGCGGGCTCACATGTGATTGGCTCTGGAACCAGGAAGTATGGAGGCGGGACAGATCGGAAACAATGACTACGTCCCTCTGCGGCGTTTTTAGATAATGATAAAAACTTGGAAATCTTTTTCAATGTAACCTTCCTTCCAACATTAGACTGTTGTGTGGTTATTAGACTGTATAATTCTCACATATTGCACCTTTAATTTTCCTTTTTGATGTAAGCTTGGTTGAAATGTTAATTAGTTTTCACATAAAGAGGTAATTTTTCCAAGTGGAGACTCATAATTTATGATCCATGTTTATTTCCTGCTGTGAAACTCACTCCTAATAAACACAATGATTCCTAACTCCAAATTCACAGATTTGATCTTAGTCTCTGATTATAGAGTTCATATTTAGGTTCAATCCCGATGCAAACAGTCTGAAATGAGATAAGGCATTTGAATATGTGCATTCTTTAGAATCAGTTCCAATAGAAGCTGAAACAAAGGGGACTTGTTGCATCATTGCTTTTGCAGATTATGTGATTCTTTTGGTGACTTTAAACCAAAAACGTCAAAGTGTGATTTTGATATTTAAAGCACCAAAGACTGGAGTCAGACTCGACAAATCTGTGAAGTAAGTCTCTATTTACTGCCTTATTTATATTCCAATGTTTAGTCATTGTCATGAAATCATGAATGACTGAGCTTTCATTAGAGCAGGATTATGAATCTGGTGGGTGTTTTTACTGACCAGTGAGATGCTCTAAGGTGTTTTGGACACATAAATTAGGATGCCTAATAAATTAGTAGAAAACAATCTAACCACTTGAAAACAGTCAGTGTTAATGTTTAGAAATGTTTAAAAAAATACTTGCCCCTATGTGAGAATAAAACATGCTTAAATCACTTTAGAGTTGGTTTGATATTTCGACAGCCTAGTCTCCCAGCTGTACTTGAATGCAGCATGGGCAGCTGTTAGGAAAACCCTTCTCATCAACAGGGATTCTTCCGACTTGTGTTTTATCCAGAATAAGGAGTTTGGCCTGATTGGATGCTACTGGTAGCCATGTTGGACGTCAGCTGGTTTTTCTCTAGTATCAGTGATGTTTCCATTCAGCTTGACATTGTTTCAGATGAGTCATTCAGTTCAGTGCAGAGCGTGTTATGGACCTTATTGCTGTTGAAAGATGCGTTTACTGACAAAGTTCTGGTTCGGTCCATCTCTATTTTACTACTGTAGCTGCCTGAGAAACCACTAATGTTCCTAAACAGCAGAATTAAGTGATAGCTGGGAGTCCTTTCTGTTTTGTTCTGGTGTCACTTTTTAAAGTTGCCCTGCGGAAACGTTGCACTGCGCTCTGAGTTCTGCAAATAAACATTCTGCTTGTGTTCAGGTAGAAGGGACGTACCGAAAAATACGAATATGAATACATGCACCGTCACATCCCTAGAAGATACTAATAGATGAAGGGATGGAAGAACGACCTCCTTGCATGTTTCCACTCCTATTTTAATGACTCAACCTTGAGTTTTGTGACGTAGTTTGGTCACTCTGTATGCTTTGTCCTCCACAATAGTGTACTTAGTGGTGGGACTTTCAATAACTTCACCTGTTTCAATGATCTTGTCGTACAGGTTTTGCACATCTGGATCCGTCTGCTGTGCTCTCCAGACGTCCTCATCTGTTATTTGGAGATCTTGTGATGTATCCTTCATGGATCGCAGCACAGCAGCACAGATGGGTGAGTCATGGAGGTCAACGGGGACGGTGTTATATTTGCCTTTACGGTATTCCACTGTAAAGGTGAATTCTTGCAGTGGGAGAGCCCACTGGATCAGTCTAGTGCTGGGTTTAGTGGTTTTAAAGACCCACTCAAGAGAAGAATGGTCAGTTACAACTGTAAAGTGTCTTCCTTCCAGGTAGTAACGGCATTTCTCTCTAGAGCCCATACCACAGCAAGACATTCTTGTTCTGTGGTGGAATCATTTCTCTCTGCTTGATTTAAGGTTCGACTAGCAAAAGCGAGAACCTGTTCTGTCCCAAGGCCTGTTGGTTGAACTACTGTAGCACAATTCAATTCAATTCAATTCAGTTTATTTATATAGCGCCAATTCACAACAGATGTCATCTCAAGGCACTTAACAAGAAGTCATTTCAATACATTTATACAAACATTCCAATCAGTTAAAAAGTTTCCTATTTAAGGAATCCCAGCAGATTGCGTCAGTCATTGGCGTGAGGTTGGGCCCCGTTGATGCAGACTTTCTAACCACAGCAATCCTTCAGCAATCCCTCATACTGAGCAAGCATGTAGCGACGGTGGAGAGGAAAAACTCCCCTTTAACAGGAAGAAACCTCCAACAGAACCAGGCTCAGTAGGAGCGGCCATCTGCCACGACCGTCTGGGGGTTTGAGAAGACAGAGCAGAGACACAGAAGGAACAGAAGATCCGTTATAAGAGAACTTTCTATGTTACAGAAAGTAAAAAGTTGATAACAGGACACAGTGGATGTTCAGTTACTGGGAGGATCATCCCAGTCGATGCCCCCCGTCTTGCACAGCTTCCAAACCAACCTCGCTGGCAGCCATCTAAACAATAAATGGCAGGTTGAAGTCAGGATGGCCCAGGATCGGTGGTGAGACTAATTATTGTTATCCTACCGCAGAAGATGTTGATAGAGAACAACACAAAAACTTGTAAAAATCTTTGAAGAGGAAAGTGATGAAGAGGAGTTCCAAGGATTTACAGACTCTTATCTAAATATATAAGTAGCCGCCTCCGTGGCTTCGGGGGGGAGAGGGGGAGTGTGATGGCTCACCTGTCCTGATTAAATATTTTTCTTGAGGTAATATTATTTGTAAATGAACTCACCTTAATGCCTGTTTTTTCCCAGAGTACGTGCTGTACGTCCTCCGACGTGGACACGCTCCAGCAGCAGCTCGTTTCCGGTTGATGTGCCCTGCTGGCAGTTTATGAAAAATGAGCGCCAGGTGAGGACGCAGACGGAGAGAGATAACAGAGATCGGAGACATGAGGGGACGTGGAAGCTCCACCTGAAAAGCTCCTGCAGTAGACACGGCTTGTCTGGCTCCCCGTGCAACAAGGAGAGAGATTCCCAATTATTACCAAACTTACCATTATTTATGATAAAATGAGGACTGGACTATTTATTTTTTGGAATGTATATAATTTTTGGTTGAACTATAAATAAATTATGTAAATAGTCATTTTTTGCTGGTGCATATACCTTTAAGTTGAGTTATATAGTGTTGTTGTTTTTTGACTTTCGTTTATTCAGTGGGCAGGGTGACGAGCGTTACAAAACGTTTGCATCCTTTTTGGGGTATATATGGTTTAAAGATAAGCTTCTGTTTAGTTTTTTTTGTTTCAATAAAGTTGTTGCTTTTTTAGTGAGTTTAAGAATTATATGTCTTTTTCATTCATGTATGAAAATTCATGTAGTCCCATCTGGGGTGCCACTTTTTTACGTGATGTTTAGTAGTTCAACTTTTTTATCAGGCGTGCCAGTCAGGTCTCTCTCCTGACATTTATAAGATTAATGGAAAAGAAAAACAGAAACGTATCTGCTGCTGGAGCGTGTCCACGTCGGAGGACGTACAGCATGTACACATCAACGCTGCAACGTTGCATGGGAAAAAACAGGCATCAAGGTGAGTTTATTTAAAAATAATATTACATCAAGAAAAATATTTAATCAGGACAGGTGAGCCATCACAAGTTTATTTTGTTCTGGTCCGGACATTAGAGAATTGCTGAAAACAGTAGAAGAAGAATTGGTCAGGTTAAAAGAATGGTTGGATATTAATAAATGATCACTTAATGAACATTTAAACAAAACTTATGGTGTTTGGTGGTGTTAGGATAAATTGTTAAAATTAAAAATAAATTAAATTAAAATTTGAAATTGAAAGAGTTTATAAAACCACATTTCTGGGGGTAATCTTAGATCATGGCGTTAGCTGTAAGCCACATATAGAATAAATAAAACATAAATGATCACAAATCGATCAATCAAACAAACTATTTATAAAGCGGTTTTCATAAAAATGACCCCACATAAACCACAATCCCATCCCTCCCCCACATATTTAAAAGCATGATTACATTTATACCCCCCTCTGTTGGTAAAGTTGGTATTATTCATATTAACAAGTGTGTATATTGTATTTTGCACTTATAATGCCTAATATGACATTTTGTTGAGGTATGGGAAAATACGTACAGAATAAATATTGACCCAATCATTAAACTCTACAAATGAATTATTAGAATAATAAATAAAGCTCCCTATCAGGAACCTACTAACAAGATATTCATAGAGTTTTGCACCGTAAGACTTTTTAGATATTGTATACATGAAAACATTAGAAATATTATTTAGAGCTAAGAATAACAGTCTTCCTTCATGTGTTCAGAATTTATTTGTGTTAAGAGAAGAAAAAGATAACTTAAGAGGGATGAGGGCCTTTAAAAGAGGTCAAATGAGATCTAATGTTAAATCCAGATGCGTTTGATTTTTGGGAGTTAAATTATGGAACGGACTCAGTGATGATACGAAACTGTGTGAATCTTTAGCGTACTTTAACAAATTACTGAAAGATAACATCATTAAAGACTACAGAGTAACATAATTGATATGTGGAAGAATACATTTAGAAAAAATTGTGTTATTTTGTTGCTGTTTTTTTTCTTCTTTCAACCTTGTGTTACAGAGAATCTGTAAAGTATTTAGAATTTGGTTGGATTTGGAAAAAATAAACCTCGGCTTCAGCCTCTTCCTTATTTTCAGTTCCACTGTTTTTTAGATACTTTTTTGTGAGATGAATATCCCTAAATGTTTTTAACCTGTAAATTGGAGCTGAAAAATAAACAGATTCATTCATTCATTCAATATGACAGAACTGGAAGATAAGGGCTTCTTGGTAGCTTCACACTTGATTCTTTTCTGATCCTCAGCAGTTAATTTGCAACTTTTTATGTCAACACGTTTCTTGAGACCCTGTTGATTATTTGCATCAAAACCTTTGATTGTTCTGTTATCACGGCCCAATGTATCAGCAGTTTCAAGAGTGCTGCATCCCTCAGAGAGACTTTTGGTCATTTTTGACTTTTTAAGTCAGTTAAATCTTCTTTTTGGCCTATTTTACCTGAAGAGAAGAAGAATTATGCACACCCTGATGTAGAACGTTGACCTCCTGAGGCCACACCCTCCCTCATTACTCAGGTGCACATCATCTGCTGTGAATAAATCCATTAAGCATTCAAGTTTATCCAGTTTGGAGTTAGAAAATATGCCTTAAAATGATGATAATGGTCAAAATACTTAACAGCCTTATAATTATGCACACGGTGGAATCTTTAGTTCCCTCCACAGATTCTCTTTCAGATCCCAGGCAGGATTCTGGCTGTGGCGCTTCAAAACTTTAATATCACTTCCAATCATAAGAAATATGTTGGCGAAATTGAAAGATGACATCCACTAGGGGTATGAATGATTTTGGGATTAATTGTATGTGGTCCTTGCTGTTTGTGTTGCTGAGGTGGCAACATCAGCCTCCTGTTTGGTACATAAACTTATGGAGGGTCTGTTTTTAATTTTTTCATGTCACCTGGGAAGCTCATAAATACATATAAAACATATAAAGAGCAGAATCAAACAGAAAAAGGTAAGAAGAAAAATAGGTGAGCTGTGAGATGGCAGAAATAATGTGTGTGCCTATAAATCTGCGCAGATGCATCCACTTCTATGACACAGGAGAGAGTAAATCTGTGTATACATGGAAGTGGGATCTTTGGTGAACAGGCAGAGCAGCAGTGAACTATAATCTGTTGAATTCAAAGTTTAAAGGCTCTAAAGGTTCTAATCCTCATGTTTGAGAGGAAATCCTGAAAGGGGGAAATTTGCATTTTCATCAGAAGGTGTTTACACTGTTCAGAGGCAAACTTGTTTCCAGATGGTGAGGATTTGGAGTCATTGAAATTGCAAAGATCATGCAAATGGGTTTAAAAAGCTTTACAGTGGAGAGAGGCAAAACTGAACTCTGATTGTTTAACTAATCTCTGCAACATTAGGGTCGACAAAATGTTGGAATTAATTCAGGAAACCAGGATGTTTCCTGATGCAAAACGTGAATCAGTTTGGCGAGTTATAATTTGAGATGGCAGTGAAATCTAAACAAATCTACCATCTTGAAATGTGGTGTCGGTGAAAAACAGAATGGGAAGTAGGAAAAGGTGAAAAGCGATACTTTAAGAACTGACTGTATATTTTCTTAGAGAAAAGAGAGAAAAAGGAGGCTTTACGTCTGTGGTTGAGCCCATTCTGCTCACGTCTGCCATGCCGTTCAGCATCGTCACCATACCCAGACTGTCCACAGTGACCAGGTCCGTGTACCAGCTCTGCAGTAACTCTGCGCTTCGGTCCAGTTCTTCGGGTCGTAGATGAAGTGGTACTGACGGGGGACAGAAGTGCAGGAACACAAACAGGATAAGTTAAACTAGAGAAATACTTTATTATGTTATTAATATGTCATTTTTATCTGTAAAACAAACGTTAAAATTACAAATTAATGCTAGACGGTTTCCAAATAGCATTCAATGTAACTGTTACACACATATATATATATATATAAACACTCCCAAAACATGAGAATAGAATTAAATCCACTTGCCCGATGCAGTGATGAGGAGCAGAAGAAAATCCATCGTTGTAAGTTCCCGGTTATTCACTCCGTGACTGCAGATATTCCTCCTCTGAGCTTAAACACGAACGTGTAAAATAATCCACCTAAATCATTTGCATTTGAGACGACTGGTGTTTATTCTGACAGATGCCGTGATATCAAACCAAATGAAGCAGGTTTTAAATGACTCATTTGACTCCAGATTCTCCACCACCAGACCTCCTCCCTGATTGGATCAGCCTATAGGGGCAGTAGCCCAGGGTCCCGAGTCTTGGAGGCATCCAAAGGTTGTTGTTGTTTTTAAATGAATGCATGTGTTGCAAACATTGAGCTTTACATAAAAATCACAGGCCCATATCAGGTGAGGTCTTCTAAGTTATTGGATTGATACGAATATGAGCGACTCTGATTATGATGACCAAACCCCAGGCAGGTCAGATGGAGCCACGATGAGATTTGAGTGCACACTTTACACTTGCTTGGTTGTAGGTGATGTTGGTTAGTTACAAAAACATTTTGGGTCATTTCTTTGCACGGATGAAATCATTTCATCATGCATCATTCTTTTTCAGTCTGCATCAACTTATCTACTGATGTTGAGGCCTAGAGAACTAGAAATCTAATGCAATTTGAAATGTTTAAAATGTGCGGGTAAATCGGCAAAACCGGCTGAGGGTTTTTATATTCAATTGCTTCAACACGTTACCAGATCCAGACTAAAGGAGGACAAACTCTACATACAGCAACATGTAAACAAAATACATTTCTTTAAAGACAAATCTGAAAAAAAGTGTTTCAATCTGTAGTTTGACGAGATTTCTTCAAGTCAAAAAGTATGCAGACTGGCAGGCTGAGGGAAGGTGACAGATAAACAGAAGGAAGATAAACTAAACAAAGATGAACACAATCTAAGGAACATTAATCTACATGTACAGAAATATTAATAAGGCAAGCAGGAAACAGATGTAAGAATGAACTAAAGCTTCATCTATCAACAACAAAAGGATCAAAAGACAAATGAAACAAAATCATTGGTTGTGAGGTCATAAAAGGGATGTGACAATCACTTCAAAACCTCAGTAGATATTACTACTGGAAACAAACGTCCAAACATTCCTGCAAAGGTTTTGCATTCATTAATGGAAACCCTTCTAAACCCAAGAGCTGCACAAACAGACAGGAGTGAATGTAGCTGATTTAGTTTGACCCCCCAGCTGGTTTTATTATTGCTGTAAGTTATACAGTGGAAATAAAACCAGCAACCTTTTATTGTGCTAAAGACAGATCCTTGTTAGGATCTATGGTCCAAATATGTGAATCCCTGGAGTTATTTTAGTTCTGCATGGACTCACTAACAGATCAGAACCTTCCTTTAACGTCTACTAGAAAACGCCTGAGTAATAACAGACAAAATCATGAAAATCGTGAAATAGTTGGCAGCCTTTAACACTTCTGAAATAGTTTGACACACGTAAGCTAGGATAAAATGTCAGCAATTACCCAAAGTCTTGTTGTGATTCCATTTCTCATAGGATGAACTGAACAGACTTTTGGATGGCTGGGAGCCATTTTCAAAGATGGACTGAGCAGACCACATTTCCCAGCAATCCTAGCAGTGACCCCCAACACACTCCTATTGGTCCACCCATGGTGACATCGGCGATGACATCACGGCCAAAGGGGCTATAAGAGTAGTCGCGCCCATTTTGAATTGTTCTCAAGCCAGAAGTTTCAGAGAGAAACTCAGACTGAACAGAGGACATCTCACCGGTGAAGATTTTTGTTCTGACCCGCTGGACCGGGAAGAACTCATTTCAGAGCGTTGAAGTGCTCATCCTGTTCGTGTATCTCGTGTGAGCTATATCAGAACTGTTCTCAGACAGTTCGTTAGACGTCGACCTGCAGGCCACCCAGCCTGCATTTGAGCCACACGGTCCTTAAATCCTGTACAGGTTTTTTTATAACTCTTCCTTTTCTTGCTCAACTACCGACACAATTTGCTCTCCTCCTAGTGGACTGGACCTCCTTCAAGGCAAAGTAGGACTGAACCGGTTCATTTATACTAATATTGTGTCTGAGATTATCTCTGAAATTACATAAATGTAAAATCATCTAACAGGAAACATACCTTAAACAACCTAAGCCTTTCCCAATATTTTGACAAAATCTTCCATTTTAACCTAAATGATGTATATTAAGTTCTCTTGTCACACCATAATACACAGAATTGAATCGTTAAATTTGTATGTATCTAATAGACAACACGTTAAATACCATAGTAATGTTTTATTTCTTCTAGATAAGGATACACCTGCTGAGAATTTAACGACTACAGCTATGAACGAGGCAAACCACGGCGCTTAAATAATGAGGCCGGGGTGGGTCATTACTGGGAGAGCAAATCAGAGGTGATGTTGAACAGCTGTAACAGAATGAGAGTAGGTAAAGAGACTAAATAACACAAATGGAGCTGAACTAAGACTCAAAATGTTCAACAATCCCAAAGGGGAAAAGCTTAAGATAAACATGAGAGAGTAAACCAAAATGCTCTAAAACCCCAATGACAATGATAAAGTGTGTGGGGGGGATGTGCTGCTGACTGAGCTGCATGAATTTTACAAGGAAAAGGAATCCAACTTGAAAACTTGGCTACAAACCATTTAAAACATCTACTGATCAAGTTTGAACAATATGTGAATTGCACAAACATGTTGAAGCAACCTACAGCCCTTCACAGTGAAAAGAGCTTTAATGACACCAACACATCCTGTTGCTGTTAAGCTAACATTATGTTTTACAGCCGTTTAATTTTAAAGGATATAATAAATGAAACATCCTTCTAATCGACATGTCTTCGTCTCACTTCTGGTCCTCCTCATTCTTCTCCTTGTAGAAGATCTTTCCATCCGGCTGTTTCTTCCAGCTCAGCTTGACTTCTGCAGCCACGCCCTGCTCCTTCACCTTCTGTTTGAGCTGAAACACAACATTAATGATGCTGGGAAGATCAAGTTGAAGATTCCACTGAGCTACTTCCATGTTTGTCCAGATTTAAAGGACATTTGTGTTTAAATGTTAAGTTTAAAATAGAAAATTAGGATCTGCTCTGCAAACTCCAAACCTTCTGGTTTGATTTGAATGGATCGTAACTTACCTCCTCCTGCAGGTTTTCCAGGACTGTGGGGTCATTCAGATCCAGCGCGGAGTTTCCAACCAGCTTCACTTTCACCACTTGCTTTGTGAAAGGCTCAGAGTCTTTAAAACAAACATTCATAACGTTTTATTAGAGATAGATATCCCAGATATCACTGGGACATGATCCCAGTCATTCTGTAGACAACTTTTCTGCCACAATCCACAGTCTACCAGCAATACCTTTGCTCAATTTAAGTTCCAGAAAAATAAATTGCATCCCAGTCATTATTACCAACCACCAGTCACAAACATTCTTCAAACAGGACTATTAACATGAACAATCTCAGACATATTATCACCAGGAAATCCCTACCTATCACACCAGCACCTCCTGCAATTTTTAACATGGCACTTTTAAGTCTTTGCTCTGTTTTAAACAAATGTTTTATTGTTAATAATTTGATTTCAGATAATAATATTGACTGTCTCTATTTAACTGAAACCTGGCTTGGTGCTGATGCGCCTGTTATTCTCCCCCACCGCCAAATCTTTATTTTTTAGACGAGGTAAAAAAGGTGGTGGAACTGATTCAGGTGCTTGAAATTCAATTTTGACAAAGACAATTCCATGAAATAACTACACCAGCATCATCGAGCATCATGACTTTGTTTTAAGCAACCACCCTGTTTTATGTGTTACAGTTTATAGACCACCTAAGCCTCCTTCTTGTTTCATTAGAGAATTCTCTGAATTTCTATCCAGTATACATGCTTAATATAACATTTTATTAACTGGCGATTTTAATCTACATATTGATAGTTTCAATTCCCATACAAAAGAGTTTTTAAATCTGTTGAACTGTATGGATTTGAAGCAACATGTCACACAGCCGACTCACAACAGAGGACGCACCCCGGACCTGTTCATAACATATGGCCTGTCCACTAGTGTGTCCTCTGTTGTACGATATATAAATACAATATATAAATACTTAAGTGGTCTTTAACGTTCTAAACCAAACTCCAGTCCAGACTTTACCTGCATCGTGTAATTTTATTTTTGATGATTTTAGCAGCAGGCTAAAGTCAGTAGCCCCACTGAAAACAAAAAAACTATGAAAACCAATATCCATAACACCATGGAGAAATGATGAAATGAGACATGAAAAGGAAATGCAGGAGAGCAGGGCGAAAATGGAGGAAAACAAAGGTCACCATTCATTTTTAAATATATCGTGAACAACTTAAAATCTATAATATTGCTGTTAAAAGAGCAAGAAGGCTTAACTTTTCAAACCTCATTGCAGACAATAAGAACATTTCCAAATTTCTTTTTAAAACAATTGATCTTTTAATAAATACTGATTTTTAACAAACCTTCCATGACTTCGCAGACCACTTTAGAAACTGAATTAGTGCTAATATTAACACGTCTGAAGAACAGTTTTCACACAATGAAACAGTGGAGAATTTTGTCCAGGTTGATGGAAAGATACTTGGTAGAGTTTTCTCTCAAGTTAACTCGACTACCTGCCTTTTATAGCCCTTTTCCACGGAGGCGGAGCTGGAGCTCCCGTGGCTCCCGTGCTGACTAAGCTCCGGTGTTTTCGTTTTCGATTCCCGCGAGCTCCAGCTCCGAGAGCCAGAAACGGGTGCTACTCTGGCACCCCTCTTGTGGGGGGCCAAAGCGGAGCTATCCAAGCACTCACTATGTCAAGGGGGAAGGGGGAGGGATTTACAGCCTACACAATAGAGGACCGCCATATTTAAATCCAGACTACTGGGAATGTTTTTTTTTGTTGAAAACATGGATAGCATCAAGACTAAGCAGCAGTGGTCGCAGGAGGACGTTGCCTTGTTGACCGTAACTAAAACAGCCATGCCTTTTGCCGCTGTATTGCAACAAATGCTTGTAAAGCACAGATTAGCATCTGCACTCCGACGAGGTCATCCATCTTTGTTGTTATAGTTTTTCTTCTGCGCCTGCTTTATTTCTGGCGAGCAACTTCCCGCGTGATTTCTGAAGGGACTCTTTGGCGACGCAACGCCGTAGCTCACGGTGGCTCCAAGTTGGCCCCTTGTTATGGAAAACGAAGGAGGTTTTGTGAAAGCTCTGGCTCCAGCACCAGCCCCAGCTCCGAACAGGCTCTCGGTTCTTTGCAATGGAAAAGGGCTATAAGACCCAATTCCCACAGGGAATTTAATGGCTTCTTTGAGGGTGAGGTTTTAATCATTGTGAATTGCTCTCTTCAGTAGGGGGTTTTCCCCTACTGCCTTTTAAGACAGCAGTAGTGAATCCCCTTCTGAAGAAGAGTCATTTAGATCCTAACATTCCTGATAACTATCGGTCGGTATCCAACTGACCTTTTTTCAAGTAAAATTATTGAAAAAGTTTTATTCAGCTTAATGAGTTTTTAAATGAACACAGTATTTTGGAAAAATATCAATCTTCTTTTAGGACAAACCACAGTACCGAGACGGTTCTTTAAAACAGTGGTTCCCAAACTTTCTAGCTTCTGACACACAAAATAAAAACGTAATATGGTCGCGACCCCAACTCTTGGTTGAGCATACAAGCATTTTTACTGAGCCAGCTAAAAGTGATACAATTGCCACACAATCAACATCAACAGTAAATACATTGACCATTTTTTAGTCCAGTCTTTTGTTTTTTTGTTGTCATTTTTAACATGCATATGGCTTCTCATGCTATTTTATTTTTTGAACGTAGTATTTTTCTCAAGACCCCATACATAAATATTTGTGATCCCAAGTGGGGTCCCGACCCCAACTTTGGGAACCACTGCTTTAAAAGATTCTGAATTCTGAAGGACAGAATAATAGCTTACCATGGTGGCAGATAAATGGCATCATTACATCACATGGCCAGTCCCCCCAGTAACCAGAGAGGCTAAAGATCGTTGCTGCACATTTCTGCGTCCCGCCATTAGGTTGGCCCCCTGCCCAGCGCCGAAACACATACATAGGTCCGTCCGACCACTTCCAGATCTCTTGGTAAAGGCCGATCCAGCTGTACACACCTCCAGGTATCACCGCCCTTATCTTCTCGTTGTCTGACATGTTCCTGGGCACGGCCAGGTCTGTGTAGTGTTCTCTGCAGTAGCTCTGAGCCTCCTGCCAGCTCATTGTAGTGCGGATGAAGACAAATTCAACATTCTGACCTAAAAAACAACGAAAGAGAGGCTGGGCAGACCTTGGAAACAGAGTTTATGTCCAACTTGTATCATGTTTCTGCTTGCTGAGCCCTAACCTCTAAGTTAAAAAGTAGAAAACCCAAAATCTTACCGGTCACATTGGAGCAGACTGGTTTATAGGAACTTTCACAGTTGGTGTCGTACCACTTTCCAGAACTGTACATGACCCCACATGTCACTTTGTGCCAAGAGATGTCTGGCTGTCCCACGCCCCAGTTCTTGAAGTTCACCTCTTCACTTTGGTAAAAATCTGGATACGCCAACAGCCACTTCCAGCTGACTACGTCATAATACAAACCGATCCAAGCCTGTTGGACATGGGACCAGTTCAATCACATTCAACATCCTGCTGTTTTTACCCATCATTTTTAACAGTGTGTCTGATTTTTGATTTCTGGTTCTGTCGCAAACTCAGTCTTTCATCTAAGCCATGTCTCTGTACATATCAGGATCTTATAAACGACAAATCTATTAAGAAATATCCGTGGCATTAGACCAGAGTGGAGCTTCAATAGGAGTCAGTGGGTTAAAATAAATGGGCTCCTCCATAAAGCAGGATGTTTGGCAGCTTGAAGCTGTGGAGCTTAAAGATGTTAACAAAATGCCAGGCGGAAAATATTCCAAATCACTGCTAATCTTCTCATTGGTGGACATGGCAGCAAATTCAGCCCAAGATCAGAGCTCGCAACTAAATGTCCAAGCACTCAATCTTAGACATTATATTATTGTCAATATCAATGCAGGACCAAGCCCTGTACAATTAAATCTTGCTTGAAAGAAACCCCATACAAGCTCATAGCAGTCACAGGACATGTGCACTCCATAAACACCTCAGTATACCAAAGTGTTCCAGTGTCAAATGTGGGTATTTAGCTCCCCTTATTATGATCCTCTAAAAAAGATATGGGGGAAGCGTTAATCATAGGGTTTTTCCATTGAGGAAGATCCTGGAGTTGGTGCTAGAGCCAGAGTTTAGCGGGTTCTTAGCTGGTTCGTTCTAATAACCAGTTTGCGTTTCAACAGACACGGAGCCTAGTTGGTGTTGCGTCTTAACGTCATCTAAATCGTAGCACGCAGCGGTGTACGCCCCCCAATGGGGGAGACCAAAACAGGAAGCGCGGATTTGCTGGATTTGCGAAGGTGTGTGAAAGACATGTTCTTTTTGCACCGTCAATGGTTGATAAGGCGCAGAAAGCGGCCCAGCACACCTGGGTTGCCTCAACATTGTGGGAGGGGTAGAAAGCACCAGTTTAGCCCAGCTTTGAGTTGGTGCTTGGCTAAGCACTCGTTCCGAACCAAAAATAGGGTGCTTGGGCAGTGGAAAAAGAAAGAGCCAGTTCTAAGTCAGACTCTAGCACCGAACCAACTCTGGAACCAGGTCAATGGAAAAGGCGTATCAGAGAACCAGCCAAAAGGTCCACGGTAACTGTTGTAATGGAAATGTTTCATGGACTGTCTGTCCTTTAATCAGGGACAGAGGTCAGGGTTGTTAGATTACAGGCTACAGACGTGAAAACGCATTTTATTTGGGAACAATAGATTGATCCTGAAGTGGCTCCCGTTTAGCAATCTGGCTGGTTGGAACCAGTTCTCTGTGAGGAACACGGAGCAGGAGGAGGAGCGCTTCAGTGGGGCTATGGATGGTAACCTCACAGTATAAAAGACTGTTCCGCTTCAGTTTAAGGTCAGATTCAAACACACATTTGCTTTTGTGTTCACCGATCCTCCTTGAAATAAATTCTTAAAGAAGGAAGCAAGATCTCTTCCTTTATTTCATGAAATTCCAAAAACGTCAGTGTCTGCATGTCCAAAAGCAAATCTGGAGTCCATGGAGTCCTTAACATTACAAACCGAATGTAGAAAAATCTGAACGGCCGACAAAAAGGCAAATCTGAACCAAAGAAGGTGAGATTTAACACCACACTGTAGGAACATGGATTTATATTTAGATTTTATGGCTGTAGAATTGTAAGCATTAGTTACAATGGGAGCTTCCTTCTGCTTCTTAACCTTCAGTATCTGACAGTTATACAGTAAGCCTGTCACAATGAACAATAAATCAATCACACCATACATTTAATTGACATATATATATATATATATATATATATATATATATATATATATATATATATATATATATATATATATATATATATATATATATATATATATGACAACATAATGCTGGCTGACAAAGGACTGGCCCACCGTTGTGATCTTACTGACATGTTTTTATGTCATTGTATAAAATCGATTTTGACATTGGTTTTTGGCTCCTTTCTGCTCAGATTAGCCCCTGTTTGATCATGGATCAGATATCTCAATTATTTTAGTAAATTAACTAGAGAGAAGCCAGCTGTCTCGCATCTTCCGGAGTTAAAACGAAAACTTGACAGTTCGCAGATTACGCATTGTTCTTGAGCTGCTGAGCTTCATGGAATTGGTTCAGTTGGAGGAGCAGCTGCCTCCAAGCGTTACATCACTGCAATGCGTTGGAGGAAGCAGTGATGTACAGCATGCCTCAACTGGACTCTAAAGAGGTGAAGAGCGGTCGGATTATACTTTCCCTGTCTGGTGATCCTGGATTCAGTCTGAATTTGGCATGGAAAAACACAAAATGCTGACCTCAACACATCGGGGCACCTTGAAGATGAATTAAAGCAGAGACCGATAGCCAGACCTTCTTGTCCAGCATCAGTGTCTGACCTCACAGATGCTCTTCTTGAATAACTGCCTGAAATTTAAATAAACACGCTATCAAAGGTTCTGGGAAGCCTTTCCTAAGTAGCTTAGAAATCAATAGTTATGGCTAAAGGGTGGACCAACGTCACAATAAAGGCTTTCAGTCAAGAATGGGATGTCATGCAGGATGTGTGTAAAGGCAAGTAACCAGAACTATTAAGCAATATAATGTGAAACATGTTTATGTACAAAAAAAAAATCATTTAAATGTGGTGAAATGCAGCTAAGATATAAGAATATAAACAAGACAGGATGTATGATTATAAAAAGTTCATGACAACTAAAAGCTTATTTGCAAAGAAACAGAGAAGAAGTGACTTTACGGCGGTTGAGGAGCCCATCTGTTTTAGATCGACCATCTTGTTTAGGATCGTCATGACGTCTGGGTTGTCCACGGTAACCAGGTCTGTGTACTTTTCCCTGCAGTAGCTCTGAGCTTCGGTCCAGTTCTTCGGGTCATAAACAAAATGGTAGTGACGTTCAGTGATGGAGGAGACGGCGCACAGAGCTGCGGGGAAACACACATGGAAATATCACGATAAACATTTTAAATGTCTCGCTGCATCATTTCTCATTTCAGGAATAAAATCCACTACAAAGCAATGTAACTTTTCTTCTTTAAACAACATCAATGAGAGAAATCAAACTTGTCAGACAGATGCTTAGATTTTCATTTGAAAGATATAATAAAAAACCTGAAAATGAAAAACTGACACACTTGCCTGATGCTGCGGTGATGTACCAAAGAACCTTCTCCATTTCTGCAGGTCGCCGGTCTGACTGCAGGAATCCAGCTTCTTAATTTTAACCTGAAAATGCAAAATCGTGGACAAACTATTTGCATTTTAGACGACAGACATTTATAACAATGCCTCCACTGATCTCTCACCAGATCAAACACATTTTAAATCCCAAATCACCTATTTGACTCATGAGGCTTAGCCAGCTGACATCTTCCTCAGAGTGCAGCATCTTCACCTTCATTTCTCAGAATGACTCAGAAACCCTTTCAGAGTCCTGCTAAAGACCTCATTATGTGGATCAGGTGTGTTGAAGCAGAGATTGAGCTAACAGTTTGACAGCTATGATCTAAAGCATCACTGACTGACCTGGAAACATCTTTAGGATGTTACTCCTGCAGTCAGACGTTCCTCCTGAAGGTTTGAGGAAAGTTCTGATCATGTCCTTCATTCTGTGCACCAAATGTGTCCCTTGGATGCAAAATTGCTTATTTAAAGAAAGCCATGAAATATTATCCATCCGTCCATCCATCTTTACATAAAAAAAAACAGTTCCTGTTCTTTCTTTGCTGCCCACACAATGCCAAGTTATAAGAAATAAAAAAGGAGGTAAAAAATATAACATTTACAAAAATATCTAGTGCTCAATATGCAATCCAAATGTAAAGTAATAAGATAGTTAGGTGGTATCAACTGGTCAAGAGTCTGATAACAGAAGGCATAAAAGAGGTCTTAAATCTTGTAGTTCGGTATTTGACACTTCTGTGCCTCCGACCTGAGGGAGGAAAGCGTGAACAGTCCATGCTGTGGATGTGTGGAGTATCTGAGTATGGAGACGGCTCTCCTGTGGCTCTTCGGTGGTCGATGCTCTGCAGAGAAGCTAGTGTTCCTCTCAGCAGTCCTAACCTCTCTCTGCAGGTCCACAGCAGTGTTGCTGCCGAACCACGTTGTTCTGCAGCTGGTTATGGTGCTCTCAACCACGCAGCTGTAGAAGTTGCCAAGAATCCAAACTTCTTCAGCTTCCTTACATAAATGCAGTCGTGTTTGGGTCTTTTTAATCAGCTCTGAAGTATTCAGAGCCCAGGTACTTACTGTAAAGTAAGTGTGCCATAACTTTCTCCAGCTGAATAGAAACAAAACTGAAGTAATTACTTTTGGACCTAAAGAGGAAAGATCAAGAGTCAGCACACAGCATCAATTAATACATTTAGAAACTACTGATCAGGCCTGAAATCTAGGTGTAGTAATGGACTCAGACCTGAAGCTCCAGGGTCACATAAAGGTCAATAACAAGGTCAGCCTTCTATCACCTGAAGAACATTTCTAGGATTAAAGGACTGATGTCACAACAGGACCTAGAAAAACTCCTCCATGCGTTTATCTTTAGTCAGATTGATTACTGCAACAGCGTCTTCACCGCGGCAGGAAAGACCCGCGTCTGAAGGGAACAATTCATCATGGTTAAAATCTCATACCTAAAAGATTAATAAAATTGCTTGAAAAATGAAGTGGGAATCGGGTCCAAAACACATGTGGTGGGCCTCACTGAGGAGAAAACTTTATCAAGAGTCTCAGCTTCTACCAGGATAAAACTGTCCAGCGTTTCCTCTGGTAGAGACACACGCTCAGATTTGTCTAAAAACCATGTTACACTGAGAAGATAAAATCTTACATCTGATCGTGTCTAGATTCCCTCTGAAGTGGTCTGCAAATTCCTCACACAGAGTGTTTGAGGGGGTTTTCTGATATGCATTAGTAGTACAGTTAAAAATGTTGTTGATAGTGGAAAACGGAATTTTGGGATTATTTTTATGTTGTGAGATAATTCTGGAAACGTATGTGTTTCTGGAATTTCTTACAGCATTATTATATGATTTGAGACGTTCGATGTACATTCGAGGATTTATTGTGATTTTAATTTTCCTCCATTTTCTCTCTGCCACCCTGCAGCTCCTTTTTAATCTCTTAAGGTCTTCGTTTCTCCATGGTGTTGTTGGTTTTGAGTGTGTTTATAACTTTAAATGGAGCCAGCAGGTCAAGAGCGGATCGAAGGCTTCTGTTAAAATGATTGACAATCAAATCACAGGGGGCAGGTAAATTGCTATTTTGCTCTTGCTATATTGATCTTTCTCTTGCTTTATTGTGCATCATGTGTAATGTGTGTTTCATGCTAATTTGCTACTTTTCTTTAAATTTGGATTGATTTGATTTGTGAGCCGATTACCCTGCTTATCAATCCACGAATGCAGCATTTTAAGGCACCCAGAACATGGAGTCCAGCCATCCCGTAAGAGAGCAGTCCATGCCTGGATTCTCAGCTAGTCCATTTCACACAGATTTCAGGCCTTCTAAGGGTTCAGTATGTTTTTGTCACGCTGCCCTATTCCTGCCTCATTGTCTTCACCTGTCTGTCTCATCAACCACACCTGATCCCACTCACCTCCTGCCTTTAAGACCCCTCACTTCCTTTCACTCCCGGCCGGATCATTAGTAATTGTCAATCCCCATGGTGTGTCGTCTTCCTGCAGTCTTCCTTCCCTGTCCGATGTCCAGTGTCTCGGTTCCTGCCATCTTCACCACCACCATCATCACTGTAATAAACATCCTGCACCTTCCTTCAGCGAGTGCGTTTGGGTCCATTCTCCACACACCACGTGACAGTTTTGCCAGCTACCTTGCTTTTATTTGGTAATTATACTGTTCCTGAAGGTAGAGATATATCTGAGGTGTTTGCCTGTTCTTGACACAGAGACCAAAGAAACCACAAAACATAAGCAGTATCAAGATCTTTACACACTGAGCTTCAGAATGAATTTCTTTTACTTCTCCATTTTTTTGAGGCATGTCTGACATCCTCCAGTACTTGACTCCAGTTATCAAAGAATGCTATATAAACAATTGTTTGGGAAGCATGGTTTCTGATATCATACCACCCCTTTTGTCCGGGTGCCAATACTATCAGAGCTGCAGAAAAAAAGTGTTGAAAGACAGGAGGGGAGGAAGAAAGTGGGGAAGTGAAACGTCTCGTTCCTGCGTTGAAACAAAACAAGGTTAGACTCAGATATCAGCTCCGTCCTGGAGCAAACGCATCATTTTAGAATCCCAGAAACAGTTTCTCTTAACAAGGATGAATGATTTGCTTTGTCAGAAACTCCTGAAGACACAGGTGGAGCTCTCAACAATCGCCTGGATCAATGACTACCTGACCAACAGACCACAATTTGTGAGACTGAAGAATTGTGTGTCAAACCAGGAGGTCACCAGCACAGGAGCACCACAGGGGACCGTACTCTCACCATTCCTTTTCACTCTGTACACCTCAGACTTCCAGTACAAATCAGAGACCTGTCATCTGCAGAAATACTCAGATGACGCTGCAATTGTCGGGTGTATCAGAGATGGACAAGAAGCTGAATACAGAGAGCTGGTGGACCGCTTTGTGACATGGTGTGGAAACAATCGTCTCACCTTGAATGTGAACAAAACAAAGGAGATGATTGTAGATTTCAGAAGAAACAGGGATAAGTCAAACACTGTTTCCATCATGGGAGAAGAAGTGGAGGTGGTTGGGGAGTATAAATACCTCAGAGTTCACCTTGACAACAGACTGGACTGGAGACTGAACAGTGAAGCCGTCTACAAGAAGGGACAGAGCAGACTGGACTTCTGGAGGAAGCTTAGGTCCTTCAAGGTTTGCAGCAAGATGCTGCAGATCTTCTACAAGTCTGTTGTGGAGAGTGTAATCTCTTCAGCCATCATCTGTTGGGGTAGCAGCATCAGAGCCAGGGACTTAAAAAGGCTAAACAACCTGATAAAGAAGGTTCTGGTTCTGTTCTGGGGACGACTGTGGAACATCTGGAGATGATGATGCAAAGAAGGATTCTTCATAAAATCAAAAAAATGATGGACAACCCTGAGCATCCTCTTCATGAGACAGTCATACAACAACAGAGCGTCTTCAGTCAGAGGCTTCTTCAGTTTCACTGCAATACAGACCGCTACAGGAAATCCTTCGTGACCACAGCCATCATCATCTACAACAACTCCTTAAAGAATTAATTATATGAGCTACAACACTTAATTTCCCTCTGGGATCAATAAAGTATTTTTGAATTGAATTTGAATCTTTTGTGCGGCTGAAGACCCGTACAAATGTAAACAATTTTGACTCTGTTATACAGAAAATTGTCCAGACATCAATGCTCTGTTGAACCCTCTTCAATGATTCAGTGAGATCACAGTTGTATTTAAGAATTTTTCCCACGTACAGGTTATTAAAATGCATTTTCTGATACTGTATACCAAACACTGTTGTACTAATAACCCCTAACACTTACTTAAAATTCTTCTGAACAAATTCAGATATTTTCCTTTCTAAAATGTGGACACTGTTATAGCGTGCTGTAATTTCATTTACCTTTAAACATAACTGTTATAACGTGTTTTAAGATGTTGTACTGGAAACAACTTCCACCAGCTTGGCTGTGTGGGCATTAAATAATCATTCATTCATTCAAACTAGTCCCTTTTCCTTTAAAGCAGTCCATTAAGCACCTGTACATTTATTCAACGCTTATTCTAAAAGTCACAGCATTATTTATTTGCCAATGACATAATTATTGTTTCAGAATATTCTTTCCTCCTGTCAGTTGATCGTGTAACTGGTATCAAATATATAAATACATAAGCACAAATGCGAGTGTTTAGCTTGAGATCAAGAATGTTTATAACTATTGTGAAGCTGAACTTCTGAATGGATTGTCTTAGGAGATATGAATGCATTGACAATGAATATGTCCATCTATGGGTCTATTCTTTTCTCTCTCTCTTTTGTTTGTATTGTATGTTTGTATTGTACTGTGATGCAGTCCCTGCCGAAGAGACGCAGCGGGCCCTGCACTAATTTCTTTAAGAAACACCTCTCTCCTCCGGTGAGTATGGATGTGTGCATATGTGTGTATGTTTATGCTATGGATGGGTTTTCTCTTTGTGTGTGACGTTTGTATTCAGGGGGGGGGGGGGGGGGGGGGCAGTGAAAAAGCTCCATGACCTCTAAGTTTATGCTTCGAACATGTAAAGATTTAACCCTTAATGGTCCCTTAAATAAACGAAATGTTGAGGATCTTGATCACACAAAAAAAGTCTTAAAGCAAAAGGTGTAACTAAAATGATATAATATTTCACAAGTCTCTTGTCGCTGCGCCACTCTTTTTATTTCTAAGTGCCTGGCGTGTTCTCATAAAAGTATCTCTGAGATTTTTCCATCATTTTTTTACCTCCTCACCTGTAAAAACAAAATGTAAATATATCATTGCTGTACACACCCAATAGATGTATAAAATGAACATTAGACAAGATCATTTTAATTTGAGTCAATAAGCATTTGTTACAATTTTCTATTATTAACTGTACCCAAATTTTATGTATTAATTTATTTTTTCCCCTTCAGGTTCCTTGCAACAGGAGACAACTATTGGGTTCAACTGCCGTGTGGGAAACTCAACAACTGGAAATATCGTGGATGAAGTCTCTCAAGCCATTAGGGATGTGCTGCAACCTGACTACATGCCGGAGCCAACAACAGAAGATTGGAAAGCCATTGCAGAGGGTTTTAAAACCAGATGGAATTGCCCTCACTGTATATGTGCACTGGATGGTAAGCATGTTGTGCTGCAGGCTCCTCCATCCTCTGGATCCAAATATTTTAACCACAAAGGCTCCCATTCAATTGTCCTATTGGCTGTAGTTGATGCTCACTACGTGTTTAGGATAATTGATGTGGGAGGATACGGGAGAAATAGTGATGGGGGGATTCTATCCGAGTCTCCCCTAGGGAAACGTATGAGGGACGGTGGGTATACCAGAAGACACACCACTACCAGGCACCGAGAACAAGAAGCCAATGCCACACGTGCTTATGGCAGATGAAGGTTTCCCCCTACAACGACATATAATGAGGCCCTATCCAGGCAGAGAAAACAGAGGTGCTTCAACTACCGCCTTTCTCTTGCCAGACGAATAGTAGAAAATGTTTTTGGCATCCTTTCTACACAGTGGCGCATGCACCGGCATGTTCTGGGTATCTGTCCCAAAAGAGCAGATTCCGTTGTGAAGGCATCATGCGTTCTTCAGAACTACTTGCGGCAAAATGGAGAAATAGGGAGAGGGATACTACTACAGTCTTTACCACCTACTGACAACATGAGAGATGCTGGTTTGGAGCCCATCACTGTTTACACGACAACGTTGCCGTTTTTGTTTGAATACGCGGGTGAAAACACGATGCGTTTACACGACAGGGCGCGCGATGGAAAACGATGTAGCACATATGCCCGGCCTTTAGATGGCAGTGTGCCCCGTGTATGCAGTGTTCCAAGGTTTCTCCCTCACAACCCGGAAAAGAAGCATCTCAAGATAGTTCTGCCGGGTCTTGACCACAAACTTTTTGTAGTTCTTCGCCGCTTAAATAAAGGCGTATTGATTATTTGACGCACGTACTGTATATGTTTGCGTTGGCGATCGCATAGAAGCCTGATGATCTCTAAGTTTTGCTTACAGAGGATAAATAACTTCAGAAGTTGCATCAGCAGTAACAGCGTACCTGGATCCGCCTTTGTTGTTGTTTTTCTGAAGAAAGGCAGAGTGCGCAAGTCCAAAAAGGCCGTAGGCAGCTGGCAGTGACGTCATCGTTTTGCGTTTACATGACAACGAATCACCCAACGTTTTCAGAACCCTCCACTCTGGAAGCCGTTTTCAAAAAGCTGCGTTTTTGCCCCCACACTTTCCCGTTGTCGTGTAAATGAGAGGCCGAATCGCAGAGAAAAACCTTCGTTTTGCGTAAAAACGTCGTGCAAGCAGCCCCCAAAACTGGCACAAACAACTCAAGCAAAGAGGCAGCTTCAATCAGAGGAAAATTCTGTCACTACTTCAATTCACCAGCTGGTGAGGTGCCATGGCAACATGAAATAGTATAGATTGGAGGTACCCAACCCGGGTCCTCGGGGCCCACTATCCTGCATGTTTTTGGTGTTTCCTGCTGCTGCACACCTGTTTTAAATAGATGGGTGATGAACAGGCTTCTACAGCAATTGGAGGCATGCTAAGGAGGTGATGCAATCAGTTGAGTCAGATGTGCTGGAGTGGGGAAACATCTAAAACATGGAGGACAGTGGGCCCTGAGGACCAGGGTTTGGGGACCACTGGTATAGATGACCCCACATTATATTTACAAGAAGTTTCTATTATATGCTAAACATTGATAATAAAACGTGGTTAACCAAAACAAATCTCCTGTGCATGGTTTATTTCATTTTTCTTTATGTATAAAACAAACACAGTTGTACTTTGTGCTTGTGTACCCTATAGGGGGTTAAATAATCACGCATTCATTACTGTAGTTAATACTGTTTATTATATTTGGTATGCTAACCAAACTAGGTTAGCGAATGCTACTGCCAGTATAGAGGAAGCAAAAAAACTGAAATATGCACAAGAAAAGTTGTCGCCTCGTCTCTCTTGCTCCATAGGAAATGAATAGAAAAGGAGCAACATCGCCTCCCGTGTCGAGCCCCATTAGAGTGTTGTGTTGGGCTGAAGGGCAACACCCTCAAATGGTTTTGTTCATACCTGCTCAACAGGTCGTTTCCTGTGGCTTTGGGCCCTTTTAATTGTCCTTTTTTACTGTTGCTTTTAACAGTGTGTGTGCATGGGAGAAGGGTTGGGGGGAGGGGGGTATAACTGTTATCATGCTTTTAAATCTGTGGGGGAGGGAAGGGAAGGTGGTTTTATGTGGGGTCATTTTAATCTGTAAAGCACTTTGTGATGCAACTTTTTGCATGAAAAGCGCTTTATAAATAAAGTTTGATTTGATTTGAACGTTTTGCTGTTTGTTTTTAAATGTTTAAATGGCTTAGCCCCCTCTTACCTGTACGAGCTTCTTATGTTCTACGCACCAGCTAGAACCATAAGATCCAGCTCATGAGATCCAGCTCGCAGCTGCCTCTGGTTGTGCCGAGAACTAAATATAAGTCCCGTGGTGAGAGAGCCTTTTCTGTGGTAGCCCCTAAACTATGGAATAGTGTTCCTTTTAATATTAGGTCTACTGAATACTTGGTTTCTTTTAAATATTTATTGAAAACATACTTTTATGACTTTGGCTTTTAATCAAACTTAGTTCTTGGTAACCTTCTGTAGTTTGAGTGTGTTTTCATTACCTTGTATGTCTGCTCTTTTAATCTTGTATTCCTCTTCTTACAAATGTTTATTTCTCTGTTTTATTTGTGTGAAGCCATTTTGGGCAGTTGTTACTGTTGGAAATGTGCTATATAAATAAACTTGACTTAACTTGACTAAGGTGTATACATGCATTTCCAAAGGAAATAATTCGGCTTTCTCTTACTGCATGTAAACACGCTGACTGAAATTCCCTGGTTTTGTTCTTCCTACATACATTGAAATGTAGGTACATTTTATTCCACAATCATGACGGTGAATACTGTGACAGGAAAAAGAACCAAAGAAACCGAAAACCTTCACAAAGTTTTATTAAAAAGGAGCAAACAACATTATTCATTTATAGAATTTTAACTCAAACTAGTGAAAGGAATTAAGCTCATGTCACACCATATACAGAATGAAATCATTTAAACTTGACATATTTAGTAGAAAACAAGGCAAAGGGAACAGATCGAATATCAAAACTGCTTTTTCTTAAATAAAAAAAAGCTGCTGAACCTGCTGATAATTTAAAGGCAGCAACACATTTCATCTCCATTTCCTACCATAACAGACTTTAGTTTCTTTCTAAAAAGATACAAACGGAGTTTGGGTTAAATTGGCTACTTAACCTTTCAATTAAACAAGTTATAAAGTCACTCTTATCAAGCACTGGTATTAATGGACCTGAATCTTCTCTTGTTGGGTCTTCATCAACATAAACTGCAGAATTATTCAATAAAAGTTGCAATGTTGTACTTCACCTAAAACTAAAGCTGCTGTCCCAGCAGTTGTTTTCTTGCTGGCCTAATACAAATAGGGGGACCAAATGTGAGGAAATTAAAGGGATTTTATATAATATCGAACACTAGGATGCCTTCAATGTGAGTGTGTTGGTTCTGATCTTCTCCTGTTCTTAACATGTTTATTGCGATGAAAGGTGTAGAATTTAGTGTTCAGCTGCACCAGATAAAGTATGCCAAATTTGCCATCATTTTACTTCATTACTTCTACACCCCCCCAAATTTAATAGGGTCAACTGACAGTGGAATGAAATATCAATGCTCTGAATGCCCCCAAGTGCTCTGATAATATTAAAGGTGCAATATGTAAGAATAATAGCATCTTGCAGTTAAATGTGAGTACTGTAGTCCATGTAGACAAACAAGAGTCCGCTGTCAGACACTCACCCAGTGGCGGCTGGTGGAATTTTCTATGACTATGATGGGTAGATATTTACCAGCAGAAAGTGAAAATGTACTGAGGAATCACAACCATGTATTTATTTACATTAAACAAAATGTAAAGTTCTGGAAAAATAAAACATTTGCTGACATATGTCAAGAAGAAAAAACTAATAGAGAGAATATAGTTGTTTGTTTTTTAGTATTGTGTAAAAATAGGTAGGGCATATTTAGCATGCATCCAATGTTTATTGCTTATGGTATTATTTTCAGTGGGGTTTTTCTTGTCATAAGTTTTAAATGTCCTACGTTTATGAACTCACCATACATTTCGAACATTCCATGAATGCACCACAGGTGTGCAATTCAGCATAGTACAGACAACAAGCTTCTGCCTTAATTCCCATTGAAAGATCGCTCTTATATACATGCAGATTTATTTTTCACTTTTGAATTAACATTAAGTACAAAACAGCTTCGTTTGTGAGTGGATGAAATGAACCGAAAAAGGTTTATGATTGGTCAGTGGACATAGTGTGATCATGCAGTATACACATGCACAGATCATTCCCTTTGGGAAGGAGCGAGCTGGGTCTCTAAACTGAAGGAAATATCGGCGACAAAGTTTCACAGAAAGTAGCTGAGGGTGGTCAGAAATGTCGCTAGATTGGTCGCTTGGCGCTTTTTGGAAAAAAAGTCGTTAGAAATAGTGACAAAGTCGCTAAGTTGGCAACCTTTTTTTAATTTTTTTTTAAGGTTTTGTGGCCACAGTGGCCTTTATTCAAAGTGGATAGACTTACAGAAAGGAGAGAGACATTTGGGACATGTGCCTGGGCCAGAATCAAACCCGGGACAACCACATTGAGGACTAAGGCCTCTGAACATGGGGCGCCCGTCCCAAACCACTGCGCCAAGCGACGCCCCCTAAGTTGGCAACCTACAGTCAGCTGCACTGTATGATAGACGTCTGTGACGTCAGCTTGATGTCAGCCCCACGCCGGGAGGGTGGCGAAATGTAAATCACCCCCCCTCAATCTCTTGTTTTGAAGAGGAGCCACTGCGCATGTACAACTTTTAACGAGAATCTATGGGCAAAGATTTTTGCGCCCCAAGGCGGAAATACGTCCTCAATCAGACAACGCCGATGAGCGTAACAACTCAACTCACCGTGAACTATAAAATATTTATCTCGCACATCTGAAAGAAACGCACATATATTTTGAAACATTTGTATATTATTATACATTTTTTGAAAACGTTTTATTCAGAGTAATATAGCAAGTGGTGAGTGGTGGGGCGATGCCCTTGCGCCCTCTATTGGCCAGCCGCCACTGCACTCACCCCCTCCCATTCGTGAGTTTCATGCCGGGTTGCAGTTATGGATCAGCCCCAGAAGATTCAAGAGACGAGTGAAGACGAGTCATAACCAGTAAGTTGATAAGTGGATAAATACATTTCACTGCAATATCGAGTTATTGGTCATTTAAAAAAGTAACTCGAGATATTTTTAGAGCAGACTATTCTCTTCAAATTTACTGCTAACATTGTTAGCTCAGTGTTAGCCTCCAGCCCGGACAGTGTCGAATTACAAATGCTGGCTCAGCGTTTGTGTTGAAGACTTGGCAACCTTGCAGACTCACACATTGTAAACAAAGACTAAAATGATCAAAACTTGTAACCAGCCAGCCGGCTGAGAAGGAAATCTGTTCCAACATAACCTTCCTTCCAACATGACTGAGAAATTAGACTGTTGTGTGATTATTTCACTGGAAAATTCTTACATATTGCACCTTTAACTTGATTAATGTAGGTCACTGTCATTTTTTAAATAAAGAAAATTAAAGCGACACAACGTTTTCATGAAGGGAACAAGTAACAAAATCAGTGCAAGTATGAATCAGCTATGAGCAAGCCAAACAGAGAGGTTAAATAATGAGGCAGGGGTGGATATTTAAAGGGGAACCAGGTGAGCTAAACAGAGAAGATGTTGAACAGTTGTAGCAGTATGAGAGCAAGTAAACAGATGGAGGGATATTAATTAAACACAATTAGAGCTACAATAAGACTCAAAATGAGCAGCAAACCAAAAGGGAAAAGCTTAAGACAAACATAAGAGAATAAACCAAAATGCACAAAGGAACGAACACAAGAAATGAGGAAGAAACTGAAAACAAAGGCAGGAACCCATACGGCAAAACCCTAATGACAATAATAAACATCTCAATATTGCAAGACCAAAACACAAACAGCTTTGGATCATAACAGTGATGCAGGAGTATTTTGCTTTCATTGCATCGTCTCATCCTACTGAGAGAAAAGGCAGAGATGAATTCAAGGTGGTTTTAGGAATAACATAAAAAAAAGGAATCAAACAAACTTAAAACTCATCTAGAAACTATTTAAAACACAACAGATCAAAATTGGATAATATTCCAACTGCACAAGCGTGTTGAAGCAATCTAAAGCCCTTCAGCGGGATTTAGGCTGTAATAAAAGAGAAAATATGGCTGTAGTTTTACACAGACCCATTCTGATGCTGTTAAGCTAACATTATGTCTTACACGTGTTTCATTTTAATTTTCACTTCTGGTCCTCCTCATTCTTCTCCTTGTAGAAGATCTTTCCATCCGGCTGTTCCTTCCAGCTCAGCTTGACTTCTGCAGCCACGCCCTGCTCCTTCACCTTCTGTTTGAGCTGAAACACAACATTAATGATGCTGGGAAGATCAATATGAAGAGTTCACTAAGCTACTTGTAAATGTCTTCAGACTTAAAAGACATCTGAGTTTAAATGCTAAAAGTTAAAAAACATAAAATTAGCATTATAATCTGATCTACAAAGTCCAAACGTAAGTTGATTTGAATGGATCTGCAGGAGACTTCCTGGCGTAACTTACCTCCTCCTGCAGGGTTTCCAGGACTGTGGGGTCATTCGGATCCAGCGCGGAGTTTCCAACCAGCTTCACTTTCACCACTTGCTTTGTGAAAGGCTCAGAGTCTTTAAAACAAACATTCATAGCATTTACTAGCTGCCTCATTTCAGTATAAATGTCACTGTAACCTCCTGAAATGTAACTTTCTGGAAATCTGGAAAACGTGTAATTGTGATACTTTTGGTGAATAATGCGGGTGCCACCACGCTCCTCCAGTACTGTCACCACAAAAAGGAACCACAATAAGGAGGTCATATGCACACTCAAAACAGAGAGTGACCTCTCACTCCATCACATAATGGAGAGCCCACAATACCTACAAAGATCACCTCTCCAAGACCATCCACCTGTCATAGTTCTCAGTTTTGGTGTTGAAGTTATTCTCTTTATTCAGTTTAGTTATTATTTTAATGTATTCTTTGGTATTTAGCTTATGACTTCCTTGTTTTCATTTTCCCTTCATGCTCTTAGATGTTTTCACCTTTCGTTTGTGTCCTCCTTCTTTGTTTCCTTAGTTTATTTCTCTCTAGATAGTTTCCTAATTTATTTCTTCCTTCTGTTCTCCAGTGTTTCCTTAAGTTCTCCTTAGATTCCTCCCTAGACATATTATCTCTAGTTTCTTAAGAGTCTTCTGTCTCCCTTGCCATTTCTTCCCTTTCCTGTTGTCTCCATGCCATTCTGCCTTCTGTCCCAGCTACTGATTGTTTCCACCTGCTCTCTCTCTCTCACCTGCTACTGCTTCTCCCAATTAGCCCTTAGCCCTCTCCCTGCCACTGACACACCTCCTCGGTATACTTAAGCCTTCCTCTGACTGTCACAACTCGCTGGTTCGTCGTCATTTCTTCCCTGCCTGGTTCCTGCCTGCCCTGTCACCTGTCTACGTTCCTCGCTTGGTTCCTTTTTGCTCGTCGCTGCATTTTTTGATTCCCTGAGTCCTTGTTTTGTTATTATTTTTAAAAAATCCTTTTTACTTGCTGCATTTGTGTCCTATTTATATAAAAAACATGACACCACCTTCCAATTAAATTTTTTATGTTGCAGCATAGTTTCATTGTTTTTTTTATTTTTCAAGACATGCCTGCCAAAGAATAAACCTCTCAATGTGCATAAAGATCAGACAGAATAATAGCTTACCATGGTGGCAGATAAATGGCATCATTACATCACATGGCCAGTCCCCCCAGTAACCAGAGAGGCTAAAGATCGTTGCTGCACATTTCTGCGTCCCGCCATTAGGTTGGCCCCCTGCCCAGCGCCGAAACACATACATAGGTCCGTCCGACCACTTCCAGATCTCTTGGTAAAGGCCGATCCAGCTGTACACACCTCCAGGTATCACCGCCCTTATCTTCTCGTTGTCTGAAGTGTTCCTGGGCACGGCCAGGTCTGTGTAGTGTTCTCTGCAGTAGCTCTGAGCCTCCTGCCAGGTCATTCCAGTGCTGATAGAGACAAATTCAACATTCTGTCCTGAAGACAATAAAAAAAAGAGGCTGGACTGACTTTGGAGCACAGAGTTTATGCCCAGTTTATATCATATTTCTGTGTTTCTAATAGCTGCTTACTGAGCCCATAAAGCGATTTTCATCACATAATTAGGTCTTTCAACCCTTAAATCAGTAGCAGAAAGACAGAATTAAACCAAATTCTTACCCGTCACATTGGAGCAGACTGATTTAAAGAGATATTCACAATAGGCGTCGTGCCACTTTCCAGTACTGTACATCAGTCCACATCCTGCTGTGTACCAGGGGATGTCTGGCTGTCCCCCATCCCAGTTGTTGAAGTTCGGCTCATAGCTTTGGTAAAAATCTTGATCTGCCGACAGCCACTTCCAGCTGACCACATCGTAGTACAAACCAATCCAGGCCTGTTGGAAACCGGACCCGTTCAATCACATTCAACACCATTATGCTTTAGATAATCAGTCTGTGCTGTCTTTTGGAGTTTGCACCTTCATTTCTAGTGGGAAACTGATATTTCTGCCATCAAAACATGGGCGAATCCCATGTGGCAGATTCCCTGGGAATTTGTGCATCTCTGTAAAATCATTGTGTGCATTCCTAATGAAACGTCTGCAACTTTTCCACACATTTTAAAGCATTTGGTTTGAGCAGATATGCGTCTACATGACTGGAGTTGCTACAGCAGCTGAAAAAGAACACAATGTGTTGCACTGGCCTGGTCAAACACCGGAGTTGTGTTTTGCTTTGCATGTCGCGTTTTCAGCTATGCTAAAAGTCAGTCGTGGTTTGAAACCGGTTTCAGTGACAGGAAGCATGCAACAGAACTCACGAAGGAGCACAACAATAGTGAACATCACAGAAAAGCTATGCTCACAGATATTACAGTTGTATCAGCCAGCGGGGGGATAGATTCAGAACTGCCGGAGCAATCTGAATCCGAATGCGCATATTGGACTGAAGTGTTGAAAAGAGTTGTGTCTGTTGTCAAGTTTTTGGCAGAAAGGGGACTGGCTCTTACAGGCTCCAGTGATGTTTTTGATGTTTTTGGTAGGGCTGATAACGGGAATTACCTGGGAATTCTGGAGTTAATCAGCGAGTTTGATCTCTTTCTGAAGTTTCGCCTAGAAAAATATGGAAATGCAGGTGCATGCACACCCTCTTCTAAAACATGTGAGGAGTTGATTCAGCTGATGGGTGATCATGTTTTATCCTGCTTACTCTGATCACCCTAAAACATTTTTTAGCACAGACAGTTCAGGGAGAAGTTGTCATCTCAAGCTTTGAACATCTCCCAGAGCTCAATCCATCATCTGAACATGGAAAGGAATGGACCACCTGTAGACCTACCAGGACATGGACGTCCACCTAGGCTGACAGGCTGGGCAAGGAGAGCAATAATCAGAGAAGCAGCCAAGAGGACCATGGTAACTTTGGAGGAGCTGCAGAGATACACAGCTCAGGTGGGAAACTCTGCTGATATGACTAATAACTATTAGTTGTGCTCTCAACAAATCTGGGGTCTTACTAAAACTGTACGCAAGCTCAGCAAAAAAAACAAAAACAAAAAAAACCGTTACGCCTAGTACGTTTTAGATCTATTCACCTTTGAGTACGCACAGCTGCACGCAATTTCCCCTACATAACTCACACTCTCCCTAGAAATGTGCTTAAGTGAGTTTTGATTATATCCCGCCACTTTCTGCCATAAATGGCCAATGAATGGTTGACAGTTGGTTGTGTTTATGTGTGTGTGCAAAGCTCTACAAGTCTGAAAATGTTGCTTAAATTCACCATGTTTCCATCTCACTGGCTGCGCTGCCAGAGTGTCCTAAGGGTGCCTTCACACCTGCTTTGGTTCGATTAAATCGAACTCAAGTACGGTTTGTTTGAGCTGGTGTGAATGCGGCCCAGTGAGATTTGGTCCGGACTAACGAACCGGACTGAGACCTACATTTTGAGGTGGTCTTGGTCCGCTTCCAAACGGACTCTGGTGCGGTTCAGTTCAGGTGTGAACACGAACCAGCCTCGGTTCGGTCCAACTTCCTGATAATAACTGTTTTTGTTCTATGTAGGCATCCGTAGCGCGCTGCGCTTTGCACTGTGGCAGGCACCTTTTCTGTGTTGTAACTTGTTAGCATTAGCGCCAACAATGAATCGTGGTCAAACGTAGAGTCGAGAGGAAGTGCAGCGCTTCATCGAGATTTGGTCGATGAACGATGTAAATATAATGTATTACGACCACCACAACAAGAAGACAAGCGCAATCCATCTGTGTATGCAGAGCTAAGTACGTTTATTTCTTTCACCGCCTCTGCTGCTGGACCTATACCGAATGATTGACATCGAGCATCCATTTCTTTTTCTTGGACTTTTTTTTGTCAATTCTTGCTACAGTGTCACCACACGCAAGGGGGATATACGTCATGTAAAAAGTTTACTTTGTTTGTCAAAAGTGCAATGTGAACACGAACCGCACCAGCTCAAAGTTGCAACAATGTCGTACCGAGTCCAGCGAACTAACAGGTGTGAAAGCGCCCCAACTCTCCAAAATATGCGTAGGCAAGGTCTTTGGTATGCTAAAAGTTGTGCCCATTTATCTACCACGTTTTTTTCTATAAATCCCAAACTTGGCGTAGAAAGTGACTTACGCAGTTTTCAGACCCTGTTTTGAGTGCAAGCAAGCTTTACAAAGGAGACCCCTGATCTTTTTGGAAGAGCGGCCATAGGAAAAATTCAATTTTTTTCTTGTTTGTTTTTTTAAAGCGTGTCCTGTCTGGCAGTGTGGAGCTCAGAATTGGTGTCTGAGGGTGTATTCAGACCAGAAAAGTCCTTTGATCCGCTTGTTTGGTCCGGACCAAAAGCAGACAGAATTTTTTTTCGTTTGGTGCGGTTTGCATTCACTCTGTACTTTTGGCAAGTGAACTATATTTTGTAAACACATCCACGCGTGTGACGTTCGGTGCAGCCATTGCACAGCAATGACTAGGGCGGCACACAGAGCGCAGACCCGGAAATGGAGGAAAACATGGAAGTCCTATGCTGCTCTGCATATTTCTGCTGTTATTGGAGCTGCAAAATCATATTGAGTGTCAAGAGCAGCTCATTTAACGCAGATTTTGGAAAGGCGTCAGCGAATGCATGCAGTAACCCAAAGGAGACGATGTGCTCTGCGTGCCCTGACCCACAACACGCTGGCAGCACCGTGGCTAAACAGAAGAGGAAGGATAAGGTATGAACTTACCTTGCTACGGTGGCTTGTTAGGTCGAAAAGGCACATATTTCCTGGAATTGGTTCGGATCGACAGTGGTTTATATTCACACCTGAAGCGAACCACACCAGTGTCCGTTTGGCAGCGGACCGAGACAACCTAAAAAAGTGGGTCTCGGTCCAGTTCTCTGATCCGCACCAGGATTCGTTTGTGTGTATTCACGCCTGCATAAAAGATCCGGACCAGGGTTCTTTTCATTTCGTTAAAGTGCACCCAATAGTGCAGGTCTGAATACACCGTGAGTAACAAGTAGAAGCCCAACACAAGTGGAGCACTACGGCTTTTGCTATACTCTGCTTGATATATATGTGTAAGAAATCTTTATTAGAATTTGCTGTGTTTTTTTCCTGATAATATGGACACAGAGACGCAAAATAAAGGGGAAAAAAGTAGATGAAGAGAGGTAGGAAGAGAAAATTAAGAGGGAGAGGGTAAATTGAAGATACAAGAAAGAAAGGGGAACAAAAAGAACACAACAAAACATCCCAGTCCGCCTCTACACCCGCAGGATGGCAGGGAGAGGGGAAAAAACTTGAAGACAAACCAAACAATGCAAACTGAGAACTACACAACCACAACCCACAAATAGATATATAAATACAACAACAGCGTCACTGAAAAGCTCATGGTACTGATTATTACAATATTTAGTAGTAATAACCTCAGCCCAAGAATGCATCTGTAAACACCGGAATCACCGGAACCTGTGTGTGTGTGTGTGTGTATGAGCATGCTGGTGCATATTAGGTTTCTCCATAAGAGTGTTCAATAGTGGGTGTGAGGAGTCATCGATCCGTCTCCCAGGAATCGATGCAGACACGAAGAAGATCGGAGCCATAGAAACCCAAAGGACCCCCAGAGCACAGGAGCCCCAGGTGGACCAACGAAAATGCCATTTTGGCAGACCCTCATCACCCTCTCCACGCAGAGTTTCGGCTCCTGCCATCAGGGAGAAGGTTTGCCTTCTCTAGAAAGGCAAAGTCAAACCGATACGCAAGATCATTTGTAACATTAGCTGTTACATACTTGAACCAGCTCTAAACATTGTAATTTGTAACTTTTCCAGGATGACATCTATGGGTTAATTGTGTTATTTCTTTTTCTTTCTTTGAACAACTTATTTTTCATTTTTATTGTATCCTTTATTGTATTTATGTGTTGGCTGTGCCAATGGCTTCTGTGGAACAAATTGCCCCTTGGGGATAATAAAGAATCAATCAATCAGTCTCAATCCCGCACATCCAGAGCACCAATACCAAGCATCCAACCAAGGTCAGTCAAACCGACCGATGCCGAATGCTACCCCGGTCTACCCAGGCCCGGATGAAACGGGATGCCCTCCGAGCACCCAGCCCTGGACACAGAGAGCCATCAATGCACTGGCGGGCAGAGACATCAGGCACCGGCAGAAGCGTGCTGACGTGTGTCAGTATTTCTACGTCACGTAAACGCATTTCTGCCTCATTCGTGTGTTAGATTCGTGCAAATGATGCAGGTCAGAAAATACGCGCGTCATTCTATGTGGTGCGTTTAGTGCATTCGTGTGTCACGAGCGTTTTTGCGTCTGCCGCTGAAGTTGAAAAATCTGAACTTCGGCTTCAATTCACGCCACGTCAACCAATCAGGGCCCTGGTGACGTGGTGTCACATGATGCTGTGACCCAGTTCATGGGGTCAGGTCTGGCAAAATTCAGTCATTCAACATGGAGGAAATACTGATAACGGCCGTGGCTAATCACCCCGAGCTGTACGACACCAGCTGCTTTCTCTACAGAGACGGGAATAAAAAGGAGCTCGCTTGGAGGAATTTAAGGGAGGAGATAGGGCAACCTGGTAAGCTCATTTCACTTTTGAAAGTTTTCACGTTACTGACCCTGCAAACCTGCGCAGGGTACTCTCCATAGTAAAGAGAGAACGGAGACTCTCTCTTCCAACGCTAGATCGACAGCTGCCATCTTGCAAAAACACCGTCTGGCACAAGCTCCTCCCACAAGTTGCATATTTCTGGCTTGACGCAAATGTTCAAGCATGCACCTTTGGTGTGCCGTGCATTTTTTATGTTTTGGTGTGAACGCACCGTTAGATTGTCCCAGTCAAAGTCCAGACCTAAATCCAACTGATGATCTGTGGCAAGACTTGAAAACAGATGTTCACAGATGTTCCCCATCCAATCTGACTGAGCTGGAACTGTTGACAGTGTCTACATGTCCAAAGCTGGTGGAGACAGACGCCAAAAAGACTCACCGCTGTGAATGCAGCAAATGATAAGTGTCCAAAGTAAAGACTCAAGGCAGCTGTACAGAACTGAATTCAATTATATTCTAAATATTGAAAATCATGATTAATTCTCTCCCCTTCCTAATTATGCATTAATTTGAGTTGGTCAATCACATAAAGACCCTGATAAAAAAAACCAATAAAGTTTGTTGTTGTAACGTGACTCTGAAAACATTCATCAGGAAAAACTGTCAGGGATTATAGAAAGCTTTAGTATTTTAAGCTATTTTTCTTTACGAGTCTCCTTTCTACCATCATCTAAAGGTGTTTGCTTTAGTCAGTCCTCATTTGGAACCCTGAATGCAGGGTGAATACATTTCCATCAGTTAGCAGGAGTTCTCAGTACTGGGTGGTGATGAAACAGCAGGTATGGAGTCATTATCATTGCAAACCTTATGTAAATAAATCTGAAAGGCTGACAAAAAGACAAATCTCTACCAAAGAAGGGGAGATTCGACTATTACACTGTAGGGATGTCGATTTATTAGATTTTATGGTTGTAGAATTGTATGAATGAGTTGCAAGGAGAGTTTGGTTCTGCCTCATCTCCTCATTACATCTTCAACCTTCAATATCTGGTGGTTCTACAGAGTTAATCTCTTTTTTTGACGATCCACAAATTGTTCAAAGGGCAAACCAAAAAACTCCTGACTGTTTAAGAGTTAAAACGCTGTCCCTGGTTTAGGCCATCAGATGAAGCTGCTGACGTGACCTGCCTTGCAAGGATGATGTCTATCAGATGCAGTTTGATCAAGCTGCAATAACCTCCTCCTTTTAGATTTGTAGGGAAAAGTGTTTATATGCATTTTATCGCCAAATGTTTTGCGTTATCCTTCCAAATCATTCTATCGACATGTTCCAACTACTTCCACGACCACAGGTGAATAAAATCCAGCAAGTAGACTATTTCTGCAAGCATTTGTAGAAGAGTGGGCTACAGATTAAGCATCTTTCTTGAGCTACAGAGATTATTTGAATTGGTTCAGATGCCTGAGCAGCTGCATTCAAGTCTTACGGTGCGTTCACACCAAAGCGTCAAAAACGCGTCGCACGCCAAAGTTTGACGCTTGAACATTCGCACCTCAACGCACGGCAAAATATACCATTTTGGCACGCGTCAAGCTGGAAATACGCAACTTGTGGGAGGAAGTAGTGCCAGACAGTCTGTTTGCAAGATGGCAGCTGTCGATGTAGCGTTTGAAGAGAATCTCGCTTCTCTGTTTGCTGTACGTTAGCGGGAAAATAATAGTAAAATAGCGGGACAAGAGGCGGGCTTGCTGGCTTTTGCGCGGGTTCGCAGGGTCAGTCAGAACTTTCAAAAGTGAAATGAGCTTACCAGGTTGCCCTATCTCCTCACTTATATTCCTCCAAGCGAGGTCCTTTTTATTCCCGTCTCTGTAGAGGAAGCAGCTGGTGTCGTACAGCTCGGGGTGATTAGCCACGGCCGTTATCAGTATTTCATCCATGTTGAATGACTGAATTTTCCCAGACCTGACCCCGTGAACGGGGTCACAGCATCACGTGACACCACATCACCAGGGCCCTGATTGGTTGACGCGGTGCGAATTGACGCCAAAGTTCAGATTTTTCAACTTCAGCGGCGGAAGCAAAAGCTCTTGACGCGCGAATGCACAAAATGCACCACATAGGCGCGTATTTTGTAACGCGCTTCAAATGAAGAAATGCGTTTTCACGACGCCTTCTCAATCCATCTCACATCCCTCCTATGTCCCTTCAGCTCATTCCTTCATCCCTTCATCCCCACATCCCTTCATCCCTACATCCAATCACCTCCCTTCATCCCCGTTCCCCGACCCTATCGTCGGTAGCTTGACACTGACATCCTCTTTCTCACACCAGTTCGCTTGTACTTTTTTGCCTCCTCTAACACCTCTCTCTTTCAGGTTCCGTCCTGAGCAGCCTCAGGAAAAACAAATCCTGTTGACTGCACCCCCACGCTGAGTCTTCTTCTTAGCCTCCATTGGCGCATCTCCCCAGACCTTCCATCCCTCCATCCCATTCCTTCAATCAACCTTTTTAAATTCAGATCTCTGAGGCGTGGTCCATGCTAGTGGAAGATGAGGCTGGAGTCCTTTAGGTGTTTTACATATTTTATAAGCAGGTTCCCCAGATGGATTCTGTCTTTTCTAACGTACAAACCTTGGACACTTTGATAATAAATTGCAATAATGCACTGCTCCAACTGCAGGACTCTATTTCTGCAAATCTGCTAGGAAGAACATCGTCCCCTGGCTAACTGAATGCCTCATAAACAGGAAGAAATGCAGACAAGCAAAAGAAGAGACCAAATCTTCTTGTCCAACATCAGTGTCTGACCTCACAGATGCTCTTAAGAAAGAATTGCCTAAAATTAACATAAACATGCTACTAAACCTCAAGGAAAGCGCAGGATCTGTAAAGATGTTAACAGCTACAAAAGGTGGACCAACTAACATTGTAATAAAGCGATACGCTTTATTGTTATTTGTTAAGAATTTGATATCATGGACAATGTGTGTGAAGGCAAGTGAGCAGAACTATTAAGCAATGATATGTGAAATGTGTTTACGTATAAGAAAGATTGAAATGTGTTGAAGTAGAGTTAAGAAATAACAACAATATAATCTTTTTTTAAACTGTGACGAAAAAATCTGAAGGGAATTGCTCAATTTGACAGATTCCAATTCACACCTCTGACCACTTAGTGAAGTCGCACAGACATGTCCTATTTTAGTATGGAGTCAAAAAAAGGTTTCCCATGAGAGCATCTGCGCATCATCTCAGACCCGGACACCGAACTCAATGTATCTCATTATCTGGGAGCTGAAGTTGAAGAGCTGAAGAGCTGAAGAGCTGAAGAGCTTGGGAGCGCGTCTGTGACTGCACCGTACACAGACCGGTGGTGGCAGATCGCTACAGCTTAAACACTGATGCAAAAAGAAGAGCAGGCCACTACAGATGAAATGTTCATAGTTTATACTGGTAGCCTAGTAATCTAGCTCGATGTGTGATGGCACGATGTGGATTCACTGTTCAGTTTGTTCTGATTGAATATTAACAAAAATGAATGAAAATAAAATATTGATAAATTCACCAGACATTTTTGACCCTGTCAGTAAAAATAACAGCCAACAAAAAACTTAAGTGCAACCTCTGCTCTGACTTAAAAGATTTGCTATGAAACAGAGAAGAAGTGACTTTACGGCGGTTGAGGAGCCCATCTGTTTTAGATCGACCATCTTGTTTAGGATCGTCATGACGTCTGGGTTGTCCACGGTAACCAGGTCTGTGTACTTTTCCCTGCAGTAGCTCTGAGCTTCGGTCCAGTTCTTCGGGTCATAAACAAAATGGTAGTGACGTTCAGTGATGGAGGAGACGGCGCACAGAGCTGCGGGGAAACACACATGGAAATATCACGATAAACATTTTAAATGTCTCGCTGCATCATTTCTCATTTCAGGAATAAAATCTATTACTAAGCAATATCACTTTTCTTCTTTAAACAACATCAATGAGAAATCGAACTTGTCAGACGGATCTTTAAATTTCCAATTTAAATCCAATTAACTAATGCACTTGCCTGATGCTGCGGTGATGTACCAAAGAACCTTCTCCATTTCTGCAGGTCGCCGGTCTGACTGCAGGAATCCAGCTTCTTAATTTTAATGTGAAAATGCAAAATCGTGGACAAACTATTTGCATTGTAGACGACAGACATTGATAACAATGCCTCTACTGATCTCTCACCAGATCAAACACATTTTAAATCCCAAATCACCTATTTGACTCATGAGGCTTAGCCATCTGACATCTTCCTCAGAGTGCAGCATCTTCACCTTCATTTCTCAGAATGACTCAGAAACACAGGGAATCTCTTCTTCAGACTTTCAGAGTCCTGCTAAAGACCTCATTATGTGGATCAGGTGTGTTGAAGCAGAGATTGAGCTAACAGTTTGACAGCTATGATCTAAAGCATCACTGACTGACCTGGAAACATCTTTAGGATGTTACTCCTGCAGTCTGACATTCCTCCTGAAGGTTTGAGGAAAGTCTCTCAGACCTCAGTTCTGTTCCTGTTCTTTTTTCTGTGTACCAAATTAGTCCATTGGATGCAAAGTTTCTTTTTAAAGAAAGCCATAAAATATTATATATATATATATATATATATATATATACATGCATATATATACATACATATATATATATATATATACATGCATATATATACATACATATACATATATATATATATATATATATATATATATATATATATATATATATATATATATATATATATATATATATATATATATATATATATATATTTATAAATGCTGTTTTTAAAGAACTCTGTACGAAATCTTCTGCACTTTTAACCTCCTAAATATCAGTTTTAGCAATTAAGATCTGGATTAAAATGAAGATCAGTTATGATCTTTTACCTACCCAATATATAAAAATGAGCACAGTTACATTAGTTACATTACATGATGAATATCTCTACCTAGTGGAAAACAATCAAGTCTGGCATTTTTATGAGATTATAACACCAGGGCATGAAAACGACATGAAAAATATAAATCAAATTGTAGTTGTAACTGTTACAAATACAGCAAAAAAACTGAATGGGAATCCACAACTCTAGTGTGATGAGAATATTTCAAACTAATTAGAATGAATTGATCAGTCAAATCTTAGTAAATGTATCTAGGGAATATGTCACGTAGAGATCATCAAATTGCTTAGAGAGACGTCAGTAAGCAGCAGACATCAGCAGGACACCCTCTGACCTCGATCCTTATACTCTAGTGTGAAGTGATTTATTCTTGTGGGATAAAAAACATCAGGACTGTGTAGTAGGAACTGAATAATATTTGATTACTATATATCATATAATATTAGGAATAGGAGTGTGTGGGAAGAGTTCGAGGTCTGGGTGCACGTTTGTCTTGCTATCATAATAATAATAATAATAATAATTTTATTTATAGAGCGCCTTCAATCAAAGCGCTGAACATCAGTGACATAAAATTTTAAACAATTTAAGACAATATAAAACAATGATCAATAATAATCAAGACATTAACAATAACAAAGAGTAAAATGAACAATTTAAGATACATAGGATAATGTAAACAAGTGAGTCTTTAGCTTGGCTTTTAATACCCCAATAGATCCTGCCTGCCTAATGTCATAAGGCAATTTATTCCAGAGAAATGGAGCACGAAAAGAAAACGCACATTCCCCAAGTCCTTTTCGTTTAGCTTTTGGGACTGCTAGTAGTCCAGAACCTTGAGACCTAAGAAAAACGGGGTGGGTTATATAGATTTAAAAGTTCAGAGAGATAGGCTGGAGCTAGGTCATGTAGAGCCTTATACGCATCTTGTTATGATGCGTAACCATGGCAACAATGTGGTTTACAGCCGGGAGCAGCTGATGAACGTAGCAAAAGCTGAAATAATACCTCAATTGAAGCCACAAATCCCTGATGAGTTGATAAGGAGGAGATGTGGATGCAGATCAGGAGCGAAAAGGAGACAGAGAAGGAGGAAGTTCAAGCCATCTCTTCCATCGATCATAATGGGCAACGTAAGATCACTGGCTAACAAGATGGGTGAACTCCAAGCCCTTACAAGGACTCAGCCAGAGTACCGGGAATGCAGTGTTATGTGTTTTACTGAGACGTGGCTGCTGGATCATATCCCCGACTCCAACGTCTGTCTGCCAGGCTTCCTGACTGTACAATCAGACAGAGATCTGAAAACGAGCAGGAAAAGAAAAGGAGGTGGAGTAGCAGTGCTTGTCAACAACAGATAGTGTCATCCAGAACATGTTACTGTGAAGTGTCGTCTCTGCAGCCCAGATGTCAAACTCTTGGCAGTAAGTTTTCGTCCATATTATTTACCAAGAGAGTTCACCAGTGTTATTTTGGCAGTTGTTTACATTCCACCTTCAGCCGTTGCCGACACTGCATGTGATGTCATCAGTTCCATTGTTGCTAAGCTACAGACCCAGCACCCCAATGCATTTGTGGCAATATCTGGTGATTTTAATCATGCCTCGCTCTCTACTACACTTCCAACATTTCAAAAGTTTGTCAGCTGCTCTACAAGAGAAAACAAGACCTTGGATTTGTTTTATGCAAATATAAAGGATTCATACACGTCCAAACCAAGACCTCCTCTGGGACAATCAGATCACAATCTTGTTTTTCTCTGTTCAGAATATAAACCACTTGTTCAGAGGCAACATGTGACAAAACGAACTGTGGGAAAATGGTCAGAGGAAGCTGAAGAAGCCCTGCAGGGTTGTTTTGCAACCACAGACTGGATGACTCTTTGCCAAGCACATGGAGAGGACATCAATGCCATGACTGAGTGTGTGACTGACTATATAAACTTCTGTGTGGACAACATCATCCCCACCAGAACAGTGAGATGCTTCCCTAATAACAAACCCTGGATCACCAGTGACCTGAAGGAACTGCTAAACAAGAAAAAAAGAGCCTTCAGGGAGGGAGACAGGGAATTACTGAGGAGTATACAGAAGCAACTGAAGGTCAAGATCAGAGACAGCAAGGAGGCATACAGGAAGAAGCTGGAAAACAAACTACAGAGGAACAATATCAGAGATGTCTGGTCAGGAATGAGAAAGATCACAGGTTTTAAGGACAGGAAGGATTGGATAGATGGAAGTCTGGACAGAGCCAATGAACTGAACATATTCTTCAACAGGTTCAGTTCAGGAACTAGCTTAGCATCCCCCTCTCCTGTTCCCAGCCAAACAGACATCCCACTCTCCTCTGATCAACAGCTTCCCTGTTACACCTCGGATGTTTTATCCTTCACCTCAGCCATGGACTCTTCTGATTCCACAAGTTTGACTTCAACCAAGTCAGGAAATGCTGCTACCCCCTTTGTCTCCCCCTCCCACTTCTCTGTCTCCAAAAGTCAGGTGAAGAGGCAGCTGGAGAAACTGAACCGGAACAATCAGTCAGTTAGGTAGATTACAGGCATGTCTGGAAGAGATAAAAGCATGGATGACCCTAAACTTTTTGCTTTTAAATTCTGACAAGACAGAAGTTGCTGTCTTTGGACCAGAAGTTCTTAAACAGAAACTGATTAGTCAATCACTTCATCTGGATGGCGTTAAATTTGCCCCCAGTAATAACGTAAAGAACCTCAGCGTTATTTTTGACCAAGACTTGACATTTAAATCCCATATTAAACAGGTTTCTAGGGTTTCTTTCTTTCACCTCCGGAATATTGCTAAAATTAGAAACATCCTGTCCAGGAGTGATGCTGAGAAACTAGTCCATGCATTTGTTACCTCAAGGCTGGACTACTGTAATTCTTTACTATCAGGAAGTCCACAAAATGCCATTAAAAGCCTTCAGTTGATCCAAAATGTGGCAGCAAGCGTTCTGATGAATATTAAAAAGAGAGATCACATTTCTCCTGTTTTAGCTTCCCTTCATTGGCTCCCTGTTAAATCCAGAATAGAATGTAAGATCCTTCCTCTTACATACAAAGCCCTTAATAATCAAGCTCCATCATACATCAGAGATCTGATTGGTCCATATGTTCCTAACAGAGCCCTTCGCTCTCAGACTGCAGGTTTACTTGTAGTTCCTAGGATCTCTAAAAGTAGAATGGGAGGCAGATCTTTTAGTTATCAGGCTCCTCTCCTGTGGAACCAGCTCCCAGCTTTAGTCCGTGAGGCAGACACTCTGTTTACTTTTAAGGCCAGGCTTAAAACTTTCCTTTTTGATAAAGCTTATAGTTAGAGTGGCTAAGGTCATTCTGAGCTATCTCTGTAGTTATGCTGCTATAGGCTTAGACTGCTGGAGGACAGACTGACCAATTTTCTTCACTCTGCTACTTCCTTTTCTCCTACTACTCTCCAGTTGTATTACAGTACATTCTGTTATTTCGACTGTTAACTTTGTTTTCTCTCAGTGTTTTTCTCTCCATAGAAGATATACCTGGTCTGGTATCCTGCTTGGCTGCAATGCCCTGTTGGACGGGGGGCATCGACTGGGATGATCCTCCCAGTAACTGAACATCCACTGTGTCCTGTTATCAACTTTTTACTTTCTGTAACATAGAAATTACTCTTATATCAGATCTTCTGTTCCTTCTGTGTTTCTGCTCTGTCTTCTCAAACCCCCAGACAGTCGTGGCAGATGGCCGCTCCTACTGAGCCTGGTTCTGTTGGAGGTTTCTTCCTGTTTAAGGGGAGTTTTTCCTCTCCACCGTCGCTACATGCTTGCTCAGTATGAGGGATTGCTGAAGGATTGCTGTGGTTGGAAATCTGCCCAACCTCACGCCAATGACTGATGCAATCTGCTGGGATTCCTTAAATAGAAAACTTTTTAACTGATTGGAATGTTTGTATAATTGTATTGAAATGACTTCTTGTTAAGTGCCTTGAGATGACATCGGTTGTGAATTGGCGCTATATAAATAAACTGAATTGAATTGAATTGAATTGAATTGAATTGAATTGAATTGAACAAGGCTGCAGATCCAGATGGTGTCAGCCCCAGAGTCCTGAAGGCCTGTGCAGAGCAGCTCTGTGGGATTCTGCAGCACCTCTTCAACCTTAGCCTAACTCAGGAGAAGGTTCCAGTGTTGTGGAAGACATCCTGCCTTGTTCCAGTACCAAAGAGAACTCACCCATCAGTCATCAATGACTATAGACCCGTTGCCCTGACATCCCACATCATAAAGGTCCTGGAGAGACTCATGTTGACACCCCTGAGTAAGCAAACAAGAACGTATCAGGACCCACTGCAGTTTGCACATCGCTGTGGAGACGCCATCATCCACCTACTTCAACCAACCCACTGTCATCTGGACAAAGCAGACAGCACTGTGAGGATCATGTTCTTTGATTTCTCCAATGCATTTAACACAATTCAACCAGATTTGCTTTGTCAGAAACTCCTGAAGACACAGATGGAGCCCTCAACAATCGCCTGGATCAATGACTACCTGACCAACAGACCGCAGTTTGTGAGACTGAAGAATTTTGGGTCAAACCAGGTGGTCAGCAGCACAGGAGCACCACAGGGGACCGTACTCTCACCATTCCTTTTCACTCTGTACACCTCAGACTTCCAGTACAAATCAGAGATCACTCAGAGATGGACAAGAAGCTGAATCCAGAGAGCTGGTGGACCGCTTTGTGACATGGTGTGGAAACAATCGTCTCACCTTAAATGTGAACAAAACAAAAGAGATGATTGTAGATTTCAGAAGAAACAGGGATAAGTCAAACACTGTTTCCATCATGGGAGAAGAAGTGGAGGTGATTGAGGAGTATAAATACCTCGGAGTTCACCTTGACAACAGACTGGACTGGAGACTGAAGAGTGAAGCCGTCTACAAGAAGGGACAGAGCAGACTGGACTTCTTGAGGAAGCTTAGGTCCTTCAAGGTTTGCAACAAGATGCTGCAGATCTTTTACAAGTCTTTTGTAGAGAGTGTAATCTCTTTAGCTGCCATCTGTTGGGGTAGCAGCATCAGAGCCAGGGACTTAAAAAGGCTCAACAACCTGATAAAGAAAGTTCTGGTTCTGTTCTTGGTACAACTGTGGAACATCTGGAGATGATGATGCAAAGAAGGATTCTTCATAAAATCAGAAAAATGATGGACAACCCTGAGCATCCTCTTCATGAGACAGTCATACAACAACAGAGCGTCTTCAATTGGAGGCTTCTTCAGTTTCGTTGCAATACAGACCGCTACAGGAAATCCTTCCTGCCCACAGCCATCATTATCTACAACAACTCCTTAAAGAATTAATTATATGAGCTATACCAACACTTAATTTCCCTCTGGGATCAATAAAGTATTTTTGAATTTAATTGAATTGAATTGAATTGATAAGTAAGTAGTAGAACTTTCAAATCTGCACGAAAATGACAGGGGAGCCAGTGTAGAGCCTTCAGCACTGGTGTGATATGCTCATACTTTCCAGTGCCCATCAGAATACGAGCAGCTGCATTCTGAACCATCTGGAGCCCTCTAAAGCTTTTCCCAGGTAGTCCCGAGAACAAAGCATTGCAATAGTCAATGCGTAAGGACACAAAAGCATGAATTAGAATCTCAGCATTTTCAGTAGATAAAATCCGTCTGATTTTGGATGTATTTCTCAGATGGTAGAAAACTTTTTATTATTTCTTTCAAATGAGGAGAGCACTGGGTCAAACCAGACACCCAAGTTTTTAACCTCATCCCTGCAGGTGATGAGACAGTCAAGTCGCGAGTCAAATGCAGGAATTTCTGTGGTCCAATAACCATCAACTCAGTCTTGTTAGAATTTAGCAGCAGGGAATTGTTTGACGGCCAACCCCTGACTGCAGATAGAACTGTCGCAATTTTGGTCATATCACCACTTTGTCCAATAACTAACGGGACGTAGAGCTGCAGACCGTCTGCAAAGCAATGGAAAGCTACATTAAAAGATCGTGAAAGTTGACCAAGGGGCAACAGATAAAGTGTAAAAAGCAGTGGTCCAAGTACAGAGGCCTGAGGGACCCCTTGCCTCATGATACTGGTTGCAGAGAGAACATTTTAAAACTAACGCTCTGGGGTCTACCAGATAAGTAGGATCTCCTCCATGAGAGGACCTTACCCTCAATTCTAAAATATTGCTCAAGCCTATCCAGCAGAATGCCGTGGTCAACCGTGTCAAAGGCAGCACTTAAATCTAGAAGTAGCAATGCAGAGATCAGATTATTGTCGGCGTTCAACAAAATATCGTTTACCACTTTGACTAAGGCAGTTTCTGTAGAGTGGTGAGACCTAAAGGCCGACTGAAAGGGCTCAAACTAATTATTCGAGGACAAGTATTCAGTAAGCTGCTTAGAAACCACCTTCTCACACACTTTAGACAAGAACGACAGCTGTGAGATTGGTCTATAATTTCCAATAAAATCAATTTCTAGTCAATGTTTTTTCTAAGTGTCCTTACTATTGCTTTTTAAAGCAAGCTGGAAAGATACCATTTTCCAATGAGGTGTTAAGTAAGGACATAATATAAGGTCCAAGGACTGGCCACAATTCTTTAATAGCCCATCCTGGCATAGGGTCTAGTAAGCAGGTTGTGCTCCGAGCTGAGCTAACAACCTTGGTTAATTCAGAAAGGGAGATGGGCTTAAAAGCAGAAAAACAGCAGCTGTAGACAAGGTAGCTGACTGGTCTAGAGCTAGAGATTGAGCTACTGGGTTAACAAGCAAGGTGGTAACTTGGTTTCTCAGTGTATCCGCTTTATATCTAAAAGATATCAGAAAGTCATGATCCGACAATTTAGAAATGTGTGTAGTTTTCTTGTTTTCTGTAAGTTGAGACGCAGTATTAAACAGCAATTTAGAATTGTGCTTATGTTGTATTAAAGCTGAGAAATAATTTGTTTTTGCTGCAGACATAGCTGTTTTAAGCTCTGTCAGAGATTCACTCCAGGCTTGTAGAAATAAAAGCAGTCCAGAAGAGTGCCATCGTCGCTCAGCTTGTCTCCATTTCTTCCTGTTTATGAGTCCTTCAGTTAGCTAGGGCACGATGTTCTTCCTTGATTTCAGCTTTTTTACAGGAGCAATAGAGTCCAGCAGTTGGAGCAGTGCATTATTGCAATTTACCATCAAAGTGTCCAAGGTTTGTTCGTTAGAAAAGGCAGAATCCAGCTGGGCAACCTGCTTATAAAATATGTAAAACACCTAAAGGACTCCAGTCTCATCTTCCACTAGCATGGAGCACGCCTCAGAGATCTGAATTTAAAAAGGTTAATTGAAGGAATGGGATGGAGGGATGAAAGGTCTGGGGAGATGCGCAGATGGAGGCTAGGAAGAAGACTCAGCGTGGGGGTGCAGTCTTCAGGATTTGTTTTTCCTGAGGCTGCTCAGGACGGAACCTGAAAGAGAGAGGTGTTAGAGGAGGCAAAAAAGTACAAGCGAACTGGTGCGAGAAAGAGGATGGCAGTGTCAAGCAACCGGCGATAGGGTCGGGGAACGGGGATGAAGGGAGGGGATTGGATGTAGGAATGAAGTGATGTGGGGATGAAGGGATGAAGGAATGAGCTGAAGGGACATAGGAGGGATGTGAGATGGATTGAGAAGGCACCACGGAGTGGGCTGGGTAGGGAGGGGTGCGAAACGAACAAGACAGACTTAGAACACTAGGCAGGCTGATTTTATATGGCCTGCTGAGTAATTAGACGAGTTAGAGGCCTGGGGAGCCAGGTGAGTCGAGTTTGTATAGATTGCCGAAAGAGGAGCTGGTTTGAGTCGTGGTCCTGCTCCCGAACCTAAGTTAACACGTTAACTCCATTTGTTTGAGTGGAAGTTTGTTTTTCCTATGGCATCTACACGTTTCTGTACTTTGCATATAATACACAAAGTTTTCTGCACTGTGTAGCAGGCTGAAAATAGAGGCCTTAAGGCAGAGAGAAAATCATCAATCCCCTGGACTCCTGTTCTGGTCCAAGGACTACGTAGCCCTCTCTTTCCTTTTTCCTAAGCGGTCTGACTGGCGCGGCAGTCTGAAAGCAGCCAGGCTCCCTGAGTCACATTAGGAAGCACACCTGTCTTGCCTGCTGGGGGTGGTCAGGGGCCTAGTGGCGCCTGAGGACGGCAGCTTTGCCCCGGACAGTCTGCCAGGGGTAGCTGGCTGCAAAGGGAGGGGGGGGGGGGGGTAGCTAAGTAACCTTTTAAAGGCCCACATTGCCACAGCAAGTTTGAAAGAGGCGCTCAGAACAGTTTCTTAACCATCTCATGCAGGAATTATGACCACCTCAATCAGGATGTTCTGTTTTGGTCACTTTTAGGCATGGGTAAAACTACACTGCTCAAAAAAATAAAGGGAACACTTAACACAGTGTAACTCTAAGTCAATCACACTTTTGTAAAATTAAACTGTCCACTTAGGAAGCAACACTGGTTGACAATCAATTTCACATGCTGTTGAATAGACAACAAGTGGAAATTAATGGGCAATTAGCCAGACACCCCCAATAAAGGAGTGGTTCTGCAGGTGGTGACCACAGACCACTTCTCAGTTCCTGCATCAGTTCTGGCTGATGTTTTGGTCACTTTTGAATGCTGGCGGTGCATGAGACGGAGTCTACAACCCACACAAGTGGCTCAGGTAGTGCAGCTCATCCAGGATGCCACATCAATGTGAGCTGTAGCTGTGGTTTGCTGTGTCTGTCAGTGTGGTGTCCGGAGCATGGAGGTGCTACCAGGAGACAGGCCAGTACATCAGGAGACGTGGAGGATGCCGTAGGAGGGCAACAACCCAGCAGCAGGACCGCTACCTCTGCCTTTGTGCAAGGAGGTAAAGAAGGAGCACTGCCAGAGCCCTGGAAAAAGACCTCCAGCAGGCCACAATTGTGCATGTGTCTGCTCAAACGGGCATTTGCCAGAGAACATCAAGATTGGCAATTTGGCCACTGGCTTCCTGTGCTCTTCACAGATGAAAACAGGTTCACACTGAGCAAATGTGACAGATGTGACAGAGTCTGGAGATGTTGTAAAAAATGTTCTGCCCCCCACAACATCTTACAGCATGACCGGTTTGGCAGTGGGTCAGTAATGGTGTGTGGGGGCGCACAGCCCTCCATGTGGTCGCCAGAGGTAGCCTGACTGCCATTAGGTATCGAGATGAGATCCTCAGACCCCTTGTGAGACCATATGCTGGTGCGGTTGGCTCTGGGTTCCTCGTAATGCAACACAATGCTAGGCCTCATGTGGCTGGAGATTAGTCAGCAGTTCCTGCAAGAGGAAGGCACTGATGCTATGGACTGGCCCGCCTGTTCCCCAGACCTGAATCCAATTGAGCACATCTGGGACATCATGTCTCGCTCCATCCTCCAACATCACGTTGCACCAACAGACTGTCCAGGAGTTGCCGAATGCTTTAGTCCAGGTCTGGGAGGAGATCCCTCAGGAGACCATCCGCCGCCTCATCAGGAGCATGCCCAGGTGTTGTAGGGAGGTCATACAGGCATTTGGAGGCCACACACTACTGAACCTCATTTGACTTGTTTTAAGGAAATTACATCACAATTGGATCAGCCTGTAGTCTGTTTTTCCACTTTAATTTTGAGTGTGACTCAAACTCCAGACCTCCATGAATTCCATTGATTATTTTTGTGTGATTTTGTTGTCAGGACATTCAACTATGTAAAGAACAAAGTATTTAATAAGAATATTTCATTCATTCAGATAAAGGATGTGTTATTCTAGTGTTCCCTTTATTTTTTTGAGCAGTGTATTTTTGCCTCACGGTGTTTAAACATGGACTACAAAAGCAGGTAATTTTATAGATATACAAAGCCTACCACATAATCCTTACATCTAGGAGCTTCTGGAAAAAGCAGCACTGTGTGAATTTGGTTCTCTAATGGAATTTTTTGGTTTAATTGGATTTTTGGTTATTTATAAGTCCACCAGATGAGTTTTATAGTATAATGGCCTTAGACTTGAATGGCAGGAAATTAGTAGTTTCGATTCATAGCACATGTCATATCAAGCCACTTTGCAGGTCATTTCGATTCAAAATCGAGCACTGACGTCATTCTTCCATGCCGCTTGGGATTGCCAACTCCATTTGAATTACGGAACACTTTTTGCGGGGGAGTCATGAAAACGAAAAAGCAATGCACTTTTCTTTATCGTTTTCATTAAGTCACAGAATGAGCAATTTTCAAGAAAACCAAAAAACAGTTTGGTGGATTTCTTATTCATTTTATTTATGAGTTAAAATTGGCTGTTGTATTGTAAAAATTAAAAACCATTTCAGCTGATGAGTTTTAATTTGAATTATGTTACAGATTTGCTTCCATAGACAGAGATGTTTAAATGTAGATTTGGATTTGGGGACAATCCTGGAGATAGAGCTTTTATTTGAGTAAAAACATCTTTTTCAATCTAAAAGCATTTAGTGCTTGAAAAAAGGTAACAGAAGAACAATTTGATTTGGATCAGAGTATTTTATTGATCTATGTATCCACACAAAGAATATCCACAAAGAAGCATTATAATGTTTTGTTAAATGTTGCTACTGTATGAATCACCTCAGTTAAACAGATTTAATAATATAGCATTGTATTCCTCAAAGAAACACATCAGTAACTGAACACATGTAGAGTTTATGTAAGAAAAACTGAAAAAGAAATGAAAAAGTCTTATAAAGTTAATTGTTCTGCCTTTAAAAGTCTTCCTCTTTCTCCCCTGTGTGGAAGATGTTTCCATCTGATTGTTTCTTCCAGCTCAGCTTGAAGTTTTCTTTTCCTTCCTGGTCGATCAGCTTCTGCTTCAGCTAAGAAAAAAAAACATTTATTTAAAAGAATGACCCCTAGACGTTTTACCTCCTGCAGGATGCTGCTCCAAGCTCAAACTTGCATTTGCTTTGCATTGTGTTAAGATTTAGGAAAACAAATATTCAGTAAGAATCGGAGTTAATTTATATAATATAGTATAAAGTATTATAAATTTAAGGATGGAAGAATACTAGTCGAAGTATAAAGCAATGAGGGGAGAATGCAGATACTCCATGTAATTAACTCTGAGGCATGACCAGTTAGGACCTGAAGGTGAAATAATGTTTGGGGTTTGTGCTGCAATGGGATGGTGGCCACTCATCCAGTAGAAATGGTAAGAAGTGATTAAGAAAACAGATCAGATAAATTTGACAATATATAATAACAGCTAGTTTAATCACTTCCCCTGACTCTAAGTGAAAGAACATCATTAATCCCGCCCTCCATTCCAAGATTTAACAGATTTTATGACTTCATTTCCACTGAATGGGTAAAAAGCTTCCAGAATGAGCAATGCTCAGTTTGGATGTGTTAGTAGGAAATGTAATTGCAAGACCCTAATGTCTAAAACAGACACAAAAGGGCGCTAGTGGACAGATCATGAGTGCAGTAATTGTCGGTTCTTATGAGGACAAGTTGTATTGTTCAATTGTCTGGCATTTGGCTCTACTCTTGATGTGGAAGGACATAACATCTACATCAATGGGAAAAAGAAAGTACACCCTTGCTGCTTCCATTATATTTAAAAGGAAAACTGCAGCCAGATGTTGCTAATCCACAGTCCCTTTCACAAGCACTAAAAGGCAGAATAAGGCCCCTCCATGTGTTCAGTAAAAGGATCGATGTGGAAACGATTGCTTGGTGCATGTACTGTATATGTAAGGATGATGTACGGTTTGTGCGACCAGCCAGCCAGCCAAAGGATTTAAAAGTGTAAACAAGATCCAGAAGTCACCTCCAGTCCAGTCTCTGAATGTCCCGAGGCGGCTCAGAGGAAGCTCAGATGCTCGTCTCTGCAGGTTTATAACCCAAATGTTTTGTGAAAATCTCAGATCCCACACCTAACAAGGCAAGGGACAAGGTACCCCTCTTCTTTTATAACACTGCAGTCTGAGAAACTAGGTAACCAAAGTCAAATTCTACACTGGTGCACACACACATGACCAATGAAGCATCCTGTGTACTATCTGCTGACTTTCACAGACTGTTTTAACTGTTCCGGTAATTCTCAGTAAGACCATTGATCCATGGCACCACTAGTGCCTTGTGGGGCTCATTGTAGACATGTCAGGCCCTTGTTTAATTATACAATCTAAAAAACTATTTATAACAAGTTAATTGTTGTAATTGTTAATTTTTTTCACAATATGATAAGCACTAAGGTACTCATCATTTAATTTCATTCTGTTGCATTTTCATACATGGTTCATAAAAGAAGAGGTTCACACTTAAGAACACAGATATTTCTGATATACAGTGGCTTGCAAAAGTATTCGGCCCCCTTGAACTTTTCCACATTTTGTCACATTACAGCCACAAACATGAATCAATTTTATTGGAATTCCAGGTGAAAGACCAAAACAAAGTGGTGTACACGTGAGAAGTGGAACGAAAATCATACATGATTCCAAACATTTTTTACAAATAAATAAGTGAAAAGTGGGGTGTGCGTAATTATTCAGCCCCCTTTGGTCTGAGTGCAGTCAGTTGCCCATAGACATTGCCTGATGAGTGCTAATGACTAAATAGAGGCACCTGTGTGTAATCTAATGTCAGTACAAATACAGCTGCCCTGTGACGGCCTCAGAGGTTGTCTAAGAGAATGTTGGGAGCAACAACACCATGAAGTCCAAAGAACAGACCAGACAGGTCAGGGATAAAGTTATTGAGAAATTTAAAGCAGGCTTAGGCTACAAAAAGATTTCCCAAGCCTTGAACATCCCACAGAGCGCTGTTCAAGCGATCATTCAGAAATGGAAGGAGTATGGCACAACTGTAAACCTACCAAGACAAGGCCGTCCACCTAAACTCACAGGCCGAACAAGGAGAGCGCTGATCAGAAATGCAGCCAAGAGGCCCATGGTGACTCTGGAGGAGCTGCAGAGATCTACAGCTCAGGTGGGGGAATCTGTCCATAGGACAACTATTAGTGGTGCACTGCACAAAGTTGGCCTTTATGGAAGAATGGCAAGAAGAAAGCCATTGTTAAAGGAAAACCATAAGAAGTCCTGTTTGCAGTTTGCCACAAGCCATGTGGGGGACACAGCAAACATGTGGAAGAAGGTGCTCTGGTCAGATGAGACCAAAATGCAAAACTAACACTGCACATCACTCTGAACACACCATCCCCACTGTCAAATATGGTGGTGGCAGCATCATGCTCTGGGGGTGCTTCTCTTCAGCAGGGACAGGGAAGCTGGTCAGAGTTGATGGGAAGATGGATGGAGCCAAATACAGGGCAATCTTGGAAGAAAACCTCTTGGAGTCTGCAAAAGACTTGAGACTGGGGCGGAGGTTCACCTTCCAGCAGGACAACGACCCTAAACATAAAGCCAGGGCAACAATGGAATGGTTTAAAACAAAACATATCCATGTGTTAGAATGGCCCAGTCAAAGTCCAGATCTAAATCCAATCCAGAATCTGTGGCAAGATCTGAAAACTGTTGTTCACAAACGCTGTCCATCTAATCTGACTGAGCTGGAGCTGTTTTGCAAAGAAGAATGGGCAAGAATTTCAGTCTGTAGATGTGCAAAGCTGGTAGAGACACACCCTAAAAGACTGGCAGCTGGAAGTGCAGCAAAAGGTGGTTCTACAAAGTATTGACTCAGGGGGCTGAATAATTACACACACCCCACTTTTCAGTTATTTATTTGTAAAAAATGTTTGGAATCATGTATGATTTTCGTTCCACTTCTCACGTGTACACCACTTTGTTTTGGTCTTTCACCTGGAATTCCAATAAAATTGATTCATGTTTGTGGCTCTAATGTGACAAAATGTGGAAAAGTTCAAGGGAGACAAATACTTTTGCAAGCGACTGTATCACAATGTTAAGACAAGTCTGCTTAAGCTTGAGAGTTAACTGCACTTTTCTTGTCATGAATATGTTTCGTCTCTCATCCAAGAGGCTCCTTCAGTTCTGAAAACTGGATTGGGAGTATCAGATTTACAAATCTAAGGTTGAGGCTCCCTATTGTTATACCTAACGAGGCTATCAGGGATGTGTAAGCTTCTAAAGCACCAAGCAATTTTGGGGATGTTAAGAGTCGTTAACGGTGAAACGACCCCGATTGTGTAACTATGCGCTGTTTTGGTCTCATGCCTCAATGTGTGAGTTTTGGTGAAACTATTGGGTAGGCAACTCAACGCTGCTTTGTTTGTGTTTGAAAGGGGGAATCTCAAACCACCTCCTCTTCATTTAAACTCTCAAGAATATCACGTCCTGGATGACTGAGAATCTACACCAACATAAGTCTGTTTAAGGCATTAATTAACACTCATGCACCTCACAGCCTCCAGTGAACCTAACATTGATGTTTGCAGCACATAGTTCACCACACACCGTCTTTGACTCTGTTGCTGAGCAGATAAGATTGTTGCTTTGTGTCTAGTTTTAACCGATCCTAGGGAGTAGAGATGGACAGGCTTTTGTCTAGTACTGATGCCGATATGTAGAGGTCACGGTCAGCCGATGGTCAATATGTTCTGCAGATGTTTTGGGCCGAATTGTCATGGCCAAAATCTAAATGTTTTTTTGATATATTTTCTGCTAAAATATCAAACTAATAAATTAATCAAACAAATCAATAAACTGACCAAGTATTAAATTAATCAATTATTAACAAAACTTATTAAATTAAAAGAAATGCTGGATTTGACATTTGTTGAGCCATCAGACAGCAATGACTGAAAATAAAGAAACTGTTATTGTTAGTATTTTTGTAGTGCATCCATCTAAAATTCAGTCTAAAATATATCCAAAATATATTCTATATACAAATGTATTATTCTTTTCTAAATATAATATTCTTGAAACATTTGAGCAATTACCCTTATATATTTGGAATAAGTGTACCAAAACTTTTAATTAGTGTGTTTGTTTTTTTGCTCACGAACTATAAACTATCATAATCAGATGACAAAAAACAATAATTTTTTCATGTCGCACATGCTAAAACAGTTCTATATTATATAACGTTAAAAAGATTGCATGTGAACACTGATGTAAAATACGTCTTTTGATTAGGCAGTTTGTATTTGCATAAAATAGTGAACAAAAGTGGATGTGCCTCACTTTAAGTCGGCTCTACTAAAGAGACATATCGGTCGAGGCCAATTTATTAAAAAGTGATAAAATATCGGCCCAATATATCAGCCAACCATTCAATAAAGGATTAAATTCTATTTAGCAGAGACTTTTTTGGTTTTTCCTCCTCTGCAGAGATGCAATAAAAGTCCACTTACACACAGACTAGAACTGTAAGCAGGCAGCCGACTAGGGATCGATAGTCTGGTCTTTGACTACCAATAGAATTATCCACTCAATTAACTTTTAATTGTTTTAAATCACAGTACTAAGACCACACATCACCACTGTGGACTCATTCTGCTCCCTGGTTACCACCATCACCAAGGACCTCAAGTGGGAGCCACCATCACCTCCTTCATAAAGAAGGCCCAGCAGAGGATGGACTTCCTGAGGCAGCTGAAGAAATTCAACCTGCCGGCACGGATGATGATGCAGTTCTACACAGCAATAATGGAGTAAATCCTCCCCTCCTCCATCATCGTGTGTTGTGCTAGCGCCACCATCAGGGACAAATTGAGACTGCAGCTTGTTGTGTGCTCTGCTGAGAAGCTGATTGGCTGCAGACCCCCATCTCTACAGGACCTGTACATCTCCAGGACACTTGGGCGTGTGGTTCGGACCACAGCCGACCCTTCTCACCCTGGACACAGACTTTTTGACCTGCTCCCCTCAGGCAGGAGGTTCCGGTCCATTCGGACCAGAAGCTCTCGACATAAGAACCTTTTGCTGTTAGACTCATGAACAATAACCCTAAGACTGCTCCCACCACCAGCTCTGTTTCAGTCCCATGACCCTGTGTTGTGTTTTTGCACCTGTCTGATTTTGCACTAATCATAACCTGCACTCATGTATATTTGAATCTGTTTACCCCCTTTTATTTTTATTTATTGCATGTTTAGAAGTGTTTATCTAATGTTTGCACAAAGTACAGCAGCAATTTCCTTCTCCATCTCAGTGCACCATTTGACACGATTTCATTCTGAACAGATTAGCATCCATTGGCATTAGTCAAACTCCTCTCACCTGGTTTACCACACATCTTTCAGACCTCCATATCCTCCATACCACCTACCTCCATTTCAGACTGTCTCATGGAGATAGATTAGATCATGGTTCTCCTCTAATTTTCTCAAACTCAACAGTGTTGCAACTGAATGTTACTCGTTTGGCACAGCCTCCATTTGAACCGAACTCCACAGTTTCTCCATTAACATCGATAACTACTTTTTTCCCTCTCTGTAAGGTGACCTTGGGTTTTAGAAAGGCCCCCTCAAATGAAATCTATTATTATTATTACTCTTATAGTCAAGTCCATTGGAGGACTAGACCTACTAGTGCCACCTGACCTCATTCCTATCTCCTCATGTGTGGACTCCATGGCTTTTCAATGGGAAACACCTCAGGGTTAAAGTTTTCTCTGCTGTGGTTCTATTTAACAAAACAAGGTTTGAATCCTAGTGGTAAAAAAGGCTGGACATAATGTTGCAGACGTTATAGGATTTACCTGCTTTAGGGTGTCCTCCTGCACAGCTGGGTCATTCAGATCCAGGGAGGAGCTCCTCACCAGCTTCAGCTTTACCACGTGCTTCGAGTCTTTGGAAACACAAACAGGCTCAGTTACATGTATTCTGCTTCCATTTTAAAAGGTGTTTTGGTGCCAAACCTCTGAGCATCTCACAGCGACAACTTTACTGGTACCTTTCCACAACAAAACACACCACTGTCTCTGAAATAACTTTAAGTTTAATGGTATGACTCGTTTATTTCCGATCTAGCCCAATTCAGAATATGAACTTATTATCAATTCCATAGAAAACATTTTTCATGGATAAACAAATGAAAATAGCTCTGGATTAATGATGCCAACCATAATTTATTATTTATATAACAGGACTGCTCACAAGAGACCTCTATGTTTCATGATAAGATGCTTAGATACGTTTGCTAAGCAGTAGTTTGGCCCCTTCTCAGTGACCAAGAAGGATTAAGATACGGAGCACCAATTGCAGACTGTAGTTTTAAGATCTTTCCGACCTGCGATCAATCAAGAACAGTTAGGTGCATATTTTATATTTCAGCCTTGCTTGGAAGTCTTTAGTTGTCTGTTTTGCGCCATTGGTCTTCTGGTGGACCCATGAGCTACAGCTGAGTCTGACTTTTTTGTCACTGAGCGGTATGATCTGCTCCACGATGCTTTGGTAGAGTTCAGTCCCCCAATGAGCCCTGAAAGATTCATGGTTTCCCTCGGCCAGATGAAGCGCACCATCCCTAAAAATATAAAATATTAATATTAAGTCTCATCCACGTTTCACAGCTGTGGTGTTCTTTTCTTTGAAAGCTTAGTTCTTCTTTGTTAAACACTGACCAGATATGATCAGTCAAAAAGCTCCAGGTTTTCCTCAACATGACAAAAGATTGTCTCCATTGGAGACTAATTGTCTCCACATGCATGTTGGTGACCATTACCTTTTAGTCAATAGTGGAGCCCTCCTGGGTCTTCCAGTATTGTTCTGAGTGTTTGATATGCAATGGATGTCACCTTGAACTTAAGCTTGAATGGTTCTGCATCCATCCATCCATTGCAGGGTTTCAAGGGAGTTGGTACACCCTGGACAGATCGCCAGTCCATCACAGGGCAACATAGAAATACACGGGACAAACAACCATGCACACACACACACACGCACACACACACACACACCTAAGCAATTTAGACAGACAAATTAACCTAACAGTCAGGCTTTTGGACAGTGGGATGAAGCCCGGAGTACCCGGAGGGAATCCGCGCATGCACGGGTAGACGCCAGGTTGGGATTCGAACCCAGGACCTTCTTGATGCAAGGCAACAGTGCTACCAACAGTGCAGCCCCTCTTTGTTTCCATCCGCACTAACCATCTAATCGATTTAGGGCTGTATTTACTCTTTTGTCCACATGGGAGGTGGGGCATTACCCCTGCTTTCCACTACAGCGTAAGGTAACTTAGTAGACACATTTGTCTGCTGAAGGCTGCTCGGATTCCTAAATCTGATGGCAATCAAACTAAATTTAGGGAATGGAGGGCTCAGGTGGAAGCTATGGTGCAGGCCCAGGGATTGAGTCAACAACAGCAAGCTGATTTTATTGTAGTTGTTTTAGAAGGAGAAGCCAAGTCGAAGCTGCAGCTCAATATACCAAGAGATATGAATAATGGGCAGGAAGTATTGGATATTCTACAGACATTGTACGCCAAACCAGCCACTAGAGTACAGCTGCGTGCAAGTTTTTTTAACTGCAGATTAAAGCTAGAAGAGAATATTTGCTCTTTTATATTGAGACTGCAGGAACCTTTTTCCAGATGGTGAAGAGGACCTTCTACTGGACCAGCTGACGGTCGGATTACAACTGGGGCCTGTCAAACAAGGGCTGAGCAGACAGCTGGGGCGCAAAGAGAACATGACATTTTCTGAAGCTTGTTGAGGAGCGCGGGCCCTAAAACAGGAACTGCAGGATGGGGAAGCAGTTCTTTCTCAGAGAGTCGCTGCACCGGCCCCAAAAAGCACAGCAACGGACAAAGTCAAAGTGGGAATAAATTATGCAGCGCACCTCAGTTGTTCATAAGTGGGTTTTGCTGTGGCTGTAATTTAAATGATTTTTTTTGTTTCCCCATTGGTGATATTTATTGTGTGCTGATTTGTTTGTTTGCACGTATTTGTTATGCTGTCTTTTAATTTCTGGGTATGTGGTAATGAACTTCCGATTAAGAGCAGCTTCACCTCTCATAATCCCACACCTCCGCGAATTGGGATTGATCTGCACAGGATTTTGGACCTGTTATAAGGAGAAAGACAGCTGAAGGACGCACAGGGGTAATGAACTAAGTAAAGTGGCGACAGAGTCCAAGAGTAAAAACTGGGGAACCACAAAGAGGGAGAGGCTGAAGCGGCTGGAACCCACCAGGAAACTCTGGAGGTTGGGACCAGTGCAGAGGCTCTGAAGCAGGAGGCCCAGGAGACTGGAGCCCATCCTGCTGCTCCATGGCTGGGAGCCCGTGGTGGAGGTATGCGGGCTGGAACCCATGAGGACAAGACTACGGTTTGCTTCCCTGGGAATTCCTCCAACTACACCCGTGGAGAAAATTAATATCTGGTTTGCGAGGAGCATTTCACACCAGAGGACTATGAGGGAAAAATGCAGTATTCTGCCAGAAAGATAATACTGCGTCTGAAGAGTACAGCAGTCCCAACCATTTTTTGTATAGATACTGAATAAAGTGCATCATCAATGGCTGTAGGTAATGTTCTATTTACGCTAATTTCTTGGGTGTTGCTGCGCTATTATGAATTAATATAATTATGATGTCTGGCTGACATTATCACCTCCAGGTTTACTGAAGAACATTTTGAACTTCTTCTCTTTTGGCTTTTCCCTGCAGAGTTTCCTTTTAGTCCTATCCTCTGCATCCTCTGCCCTCACACCAGCTAACTTCATGTCGTCTTCACCACATCCATAAATCTCCTTTTTGGTCTTCCTCTCTGCCTCCTGCCTGGTGGCTCCAACCTCAGCATCCTTCTGCCGATACAATCGTCGTCTCTCCTCTGAACATGTCCAAAACATCTCAGTCTGGCCTCTCTGATTTTATCTCCAAAACATCTAACATGAGCTGTCCCTCTGATGTACTCATTCCTGATCCTATCCATCCTAGTCATTCCCAAAGAGAATCTCAACATCTTGAGTTCTGCAACCTCCAGTTTTGCCTCCCGTCTCTGAACCATACAACATCTCTGGTCTCACTACTGTCTTGTACACATTTTCTTTCATTTTTGCTGAACCCCTTTTATCACACATCACACCTGACACTTTTCTCCACCCATTTCAATGAGCTTGCACACACTTCTTCATCTCTTTTCCACTCTCTCAGTAGCTCTGGACTGTTGAGCCCAAGTACTTAAAGTCATCTACCTTCTTTACTTCCGCTCCATGTAACTTCACCGTTCCATTTTTGTCTCTGTCCTTTACACACATGTATTCTGTCTTTCTGTGACTAATCTTCATTCCTCTCTTTTCCAGTGTATTCCTCCACCTCTCTAGCTTTTCCTCTACCTACACCCTGCTTTCCCCACAGATCAAAATGTAATCTGCAAACATCATAGTCCATGGAGACTCCTTTCTAACCTCATCTGTCAGTCTGTCCATCACCAAACCAAACAAGAAGGGGCTTAGAGCCGATCCTTGATGCAGTCCCACCTCCACCTTGAACTCCTCTGCACACCTCACTGCTGTCTTACAGCTCTCATACATGTCCTGTACCACAGTAACATACTTCTCTGCCTCTCCAGACTGCCTCATGCAACACCACAGCTCTTCTCTTGGCGTAGAACTGTAGAACATTTACAACATTTCACCCTGACTGTAAACGGAGAGTTTTATTGAGTAAATCACTTGTAGGTGGCCTTTGCTGGCCCTGTGTCTTGTCCTTGCGCCTTGCAGCAGCGGCTTACAGCGATGCCTTGTCGTGATGTAGTCCCAAGTCTATATCGGCTCCTGTAATTCTTTTGTGTTACTTATTATTTTCATTCACAATTGAAATGATCATAGAGGTCACCAGGAATAATTAGGATAATTTATGAATAATTCTCATGACTTTTGCACGCGAAATGTTGTTTCTGTTACTGTTACCATTCACTTCCATTGTTTATGCTAAGCTAAAGCAAACGGACTGCTGACAGATTAGGAGAATGACTGGGCTGGTTACAAAGTGCTTTTTCTCACTTATCTAACTCTGGGGAATGAGGCAACAGACTAAATTTCACTTAGAGTTGGAATATCTCTTTAAATGGGTAGAAACAGCTGGAAAATGTGCGGGGGACAAGTCCCACGCAAACCCTGTGTCCGTTAGGCCCATGGCCCCACCCCATGTTCATCACCTGTGAAGTCACAGCGAGTCAAAGAGGAAAGCAGCAAGTGAATGAGCATCACCAAATTGTATTTGTGTTATGGACATTTCAGAGGCGAGCATAATCTGAATGTTTACTTCTTCCTCACTCAGTTTTGTCTTAGTTACATTTATATAAAAAAACAAATGCCCTTGGACATGATTCCTCAGATAACGATTACAACTGCCATAGGCTATCTTTGTTTTGCTCAATGGCTAAAACATTGCTTAATGGCTAACAACAAATAGTTTCAGTGGCACCCTTTTCCTTTTCCACGTATTGTTTATTGGGACATACACCCGTTGTACAGTCAGGTGCTGTTGTTATTTTTGTTTACTTAGATGTCCGATTTTGGCAAATCCTCTGGCGAGGAGTACGCCCATCCTGCACATTGATTGATAGCTGACAAGGCGCAAATTCGAATTCTATTGGCTAAAACAATTTGACGGTCAGGCTAAATTGCATATGGGTCTATGGGAGGAAGGCAGGGCTTAGGAAGAATAACAAATGTGGTGGAGCACCACCCTTATATCATAATACAGAACTGCACTATCGTTTTAAATATTTTCAACATTTGATACATAGATATATTCTCCAGACAGAACAATTTCCTCGATTCCATGCTATAGGCATGAAGGTTTACAATACATGGTATCTGACTCAGCTTCCAGGAAAATTGAAGTATTGCTTCAATGAACCGAATTGGTACCAATAAATTTGTTTATCTTTTTATCTTATGGTTATTTGGTCATGTGCCTTATATGTAGAATCAGAACGGATCTGTTTTTGATGTCGAAACTGTGTTGGACCTTCAGTAACGTGCCTATTATTATTGAAGATGGTGCCATTTTATCTAATATCCCTGTTAATAAAACAAGACAAATGAATTATCTGCTGATACAGTCCGCTTTGATGGGTTGATAACCAAGTCAGTGGAAGATAAAAGGTATATTAGAGCTAACTTGTCTTCTGTGTATAAAACATTAACAGTGAAACCTAAAACATCATGAAATATAGCTTACCACTAAAGCAAGCAAATGCTATCTTCCAGTCACATTTCCAGTCCTCCCATTTACCACGATAGCCATCAGCAAAGTTTCCTGCTGCACAAGTTTCTGTTGCCGAGTTAGGCTCAATGCTTGACCAGTATTTCAGTGAAGGTTTCCCTCCGTCCACCCATTGCCAGGGGCTTCTGAAAAGACCAATCCAGGCATATTGTGTTTGAGGAATCAGCTTACTGATCCTGTCGTTTTCCAGATTGTTTCTGACACTGGCCAGGTCCGTGTGGTGTTCTCTGCAGTACTTCTGAGCTTCGGTCCACTTCATATCAATGTTGATGTAGACAAAAGTCACATTCTGACCTGAAAACAGATGATAGTTAAATGAGGTGAACCGCATTAAAGTTTAGCATTTAAACTGAATCTGTGGGAGCATTTCCTAAATTCAGTGAAGTCATCCATCCTTCTATTTTTCCATTCATAGCTAGCCCAAGCAGAGACAATGCTAATACATCCCCCGTCTAAAGCCTGCCGCACACGAGAGCTATCTGCTGAGCAAAAAGTCATTGGAGGCCGTTTGCTCAGCAGATAGCTCGCCGTGTGCGGTTAATTTTCGGTGAGTTTTCTGCCTCATGAGGCGTTGAGGTGAAAATCAAACAGGTTTGATATTTTTCACCTCGCGAGGCGAAAAACTCACCGTGTGCGCTCTACTTGAGCTGAGTGCTGAGGGCAAATATTCAAGCGACCAATCAAAATGCATCCTCCGCTCACATGATTCCAAGATGGCAGCCCACAGAGATTATATTTTTCGTGTGTACTCGACCGTAACCCATATTTTCCTAACCTTCAAACGGTGGCGGGGGCGACGCCTCATAAACAAAATGAAAAGCAGCTCCGTTTCATTCATTGTTTTCACTGAAAACCGGGGGCTGCCATCTTGGAATCATGTGAGCGGAGGATGCGTTTTGATTGGTCGCTTGAATATTTGCCCTCAGCACTCAGCTCATGTAGAGCGCACACGGTGAGATTGTCGCCTCGCGAGGCGAAAAATATCAAACCTGTTTGATTTTCACCTCAACGCCTCATGAGGCAGAAAACTCACCGAAAATTAACCGCACACGGCGAGCTATCTGCTGAGCAAACGGCCTCCAATGACTTTTTGCTCAGCAGATAGCTCTCGTGTGCGGCAGGCCTTAGAGAGGCGAGTGCAACCTTGAGTGACATTCTGGTCCACATGCCATACCAGTCAATGGTGATTATGCACCAATTTGTTGTTTGTCAGCCATCAATAAACATCAATAAATAGGAAAAGAAGAAGGACGCTGCTGTGTTATTTTTAGGCTAATATTAGCATGCTGACAGTAATTATGATGAAAACCTTGTCAGAAATACACCCAAGGAAGAAAATTAAGAAAGTTTTGAGCAGCAGATTATGTTGGATTGTGGACGTAAGAGTTGTTGTGGACTAGCAATTTTACAGGAGGACTTGTGGATGTAAAAAGAGTTTTTGTTCGAGATGGCTCTGTTCTGTCAATGATACGTGGCTTCGAACGGTGAGTTGCACATTATTTTGCTCTCTGAGTGGTTTGACAAAAGTGTTTAGTGTGTCTACAGTTACAATTATATCCTTGATTTGCATACATCATTGGAATCCCAGGAATCTAAGCTTTTCAATGATTTCTAATATGTATATGTATATAGAAAGGTTGTCACCAAAAAAGGACAATTAGACACTGAAGTATGTAACATACCGCCAGTGGGACGTAAAAACGCTAACAAAAAGACTATTTACTGCCACCCCGGAATAATCTACATCCCCCCCACCCCCCAACTAAATTCCTCTGGTGTCGGTCTGGGACAAACAGCCATGCACACCGTCTAATACCAAAGGGCAGTTTAGAGAGAAGAATTGACCTGACATGCTTTTGGACTAAGGGAGGAAGCCAGGGTACCCGGAGAGAACCCTATCATGCACAAGGAGAACATGCAAACACCATGCTTAAAGACCACAGGCCAGGATTTAAACTCAAAATTTACAAATCAAAGCCATTTGAAACTAGAATACTTAACAGTACAGTCTGATGGTTTTACTTTAGTTCCTGAACTCACCTTCCACATCAGAGCAGATTACTTTATAGAGCCATTCACAGCTGACATCAATCCACTTCCCAGATGCATCCGTTGTTGAGCAATAGTCGAAAATACCATATTCATTTGGCTGACTAGTGCCCCAGCTTGTAAACTTATCTTCACCGTCTTTGTAGAAACTGCTGTCATACATGGACCACCTCCAGCTGGTCCTGTCATCCCACAATCCAATCCAGGCTCTCTGAGGAAAAAGAACTATCGACTTAATTCTCCACATTAAATCCTGTTTTAATTGTTAGTGCTGACTCTCTGTTCTTTTTTTTCTTTTTTGCGTGTCCTTTTTGGCAGTGTGGAGCTCAGAATTGGTGTCTGAGTACCAAGTAGAAGCCCAACAGATTTACTTTCGCAAGCGGAGCAGTACAGCTTTTGCTATAGTCCTCCACTTGATATATGTGTGAAAAATCTTTATTATGAATTGCTGTGGGTTTTATTTCCTGATGTTATGGACACGGAGACGGAAAATTAAGGGGAAGAAAGAGAGAAGATGAAGAAGAGAGGTAGGAAACAAGAAGTCATGAGAGAGGGTGAGTTGAAAATACAAGAGAGGAAAGGGAACAAAGAAAACACAGGAAAACATCGAAGTCCGCCTCCATACCCACAGGACGGCAGAGAGAGGGGAAAAACAAAACAAAACAAAAAACGAAAGAGGAACATCGACAAAACAAACATCTTGAACTAAGAACTAAACAACCACATCACACAAAAATGGATATAAAAATACAACATGGTACCGATTAATCAAGATCTAGTAATGATAACCTCAGCCCAATAATATATCCTTAAACACCAGAGACCCCACATCTATGTGTGTGTGTTAGCATGCTGGTGCATATAAGGTTTCTCCATAAGAGTGTTCGATAGTTGGTGTGAGCAGGCATCAATCCGTCTCCCAGGAATCGATGCAGACATGAAGGAGATCGGAGCAAAGACGTCCAAAGGACCCCCAGAGCCCCAGGCGGACCCGGGCGGGGCCGACCGCATCCCCCAAGAGAGGAGCAAAGGAGAACCCCAGGGGAACATCCAGCGGCTACTATGCTGGGGCCCGGGGGGGCAGCAGTGATGAGCCCACGGGCCCCGCCGGCAACCAGCCGCGACAGGGCGGGCCGGTCCATGGCCCCACCCCCCAGTAGGGACCCGCCGACGAGGGGCCCCCGGCACAGCAGGGGCCGCGGCCGGCCGCCACGCGCCACCACCACCCTGGGCCAATCCACACCGCCAACATCCCAGCGCCCCACCCCTGCCCCACGTCGGGGCGCCCCACCAATAGCCGCAGTGGACGGACAGCATCCCCAGGCTAAGCTCAGCCAGCACCTGGACACCAAGTTGTACCAGCTCCCGAGTCCTGATCCTGCGCAACGCAGAGCGCCAAGACCAGGCATCCAACAAAGGCCAGGGCCGGTCCAACCCGCCAATGAACCGACCACGCACGGTGCACACAGAACAGGTGATTGAACGAGCAGAGACGCTGGATCCGTATCCCACCGAGCCACCGAGCAGGCACCACCCAACGATCCCAAACCTGGCACCCCTAAAAGAGGTGCCCCAACCAACCAAAGGAAGATATCGGCCCAGCGCATCAGCCGATCGACACACCGGCCCCCCCAGGCCTGGCCAGGCACGCACCAGGTCCGAACCGGACAGACCAACGACGCACCAGTAGGCAGGGGCATCCGTCACCGGCGGGGAGTGACGGAGGGGAAATAGGCCTCCCATTAAATGTAAGGCCTGAGGTGCGCCAGGCGAGAGGACAGCCCAAGACCCAACCTGTCCATATGTTGCCAACAGAGCACTTTGCTCTCAGACTGCAGGTTTACTTGTAGTTCCTAGGATTTCTAAAATTAGAATGGGAGGCAGATCTTTTAGTTATCAGGCTCCTCTCCTGTGGAACCAGCTCCCAGCTTTAGTCCGTGAGGCAGACACTCTGTTTACTTTTAAGGCCAGGCTTAAAACTTTCCTTTTTGATAAAGCTTATAGTTAGAGTGGCTTAGGTCATCCTGAGCTATCTCTGTAGTTATGCTGCTATAGGCGTCGACTGCTGGAGGACAGATTTAGCAATTTTCTTCACTCTGCTACTTTTCTCTCCTACTACTCTCCATTTGGATTATAGTACATTCTGCTATTTCGACTGATAACTTTGTTTTCTCTCAGTGTTTTTCTCTCCATAGAAGCTACACCTGGTCTGGTATCCTGCTTGGCTGCAATGCCCTGTTGGACGGGGGGCATCGACTGGGATGATCCTCCCAGTAACTGAACATCCACTGTGTCCTGTTATCAACTTTTTACTTTCTGTAACATAGTTCTCTCATATCAGATCTTCTGTTCCTTCTGTGTCTCTGCTCTGTCTTCTCGAAACCCCAGACATTCGTAGCAGATGGCCGTTCCTACTGAGCCTGGTTCTGGTTCTGGTTCTGGTTCTGATTCTCCTGGAGGTTTCTTCCTGTTAGAGGGGAGTTTTTCCTCTCCACTGTCGCTACATGCTTGCTCAGTATGAAGGATTGCTGTGGTTGGAAGTCTGCATCAACGGGACGCAACCTCAAGTCAACCACTCGATGCATTCTGCTGGGATTCCTTAAATAGGAAACTAACCAAAACTTTAAACTACTTAGAATATTTGTATGATTGTATTGAAATGACTTTTCTTGTAAAGTGCCTTGAGATGACATCTGTTGAGAATCTGCGCTTTATAAATAAACTGAATTGAATTGAATGACACAACGTGTCTACAGGCCATTACATCCCCACTGCCACTCTGGCATCTTCACGGTAAACTGTCTGTTAAATTTAAACTCCTGTGTAACCTCCCATAATGCACTGCCAGCCTCCTGATGCCACAACTAAGATCCTCTGGTCCTTGTTTACATTTCAGCTCAATGCAAATCAAATCAATTTACATATCTGTCATAGGTCTGAATATGAATCACATTTGGAGAAAAACTCTACCTTTCCTTCAGGGTGTTAGAGAATTTTTACACTGTGGTACTTTAAACATTATAATCTATTATTTATGATGTGTCTTGTGGCTGCAGTTTAAGGAATGAATTCATGGGATTAACTGCAACGACCAGACAAACAAAAATTGTATTTCAGGTGACTTTCAGGTTGTAGACCCTGATTTATAGTTTCTAGTTTTTTATAGGTTTTAAATAAAAAATAGCGTCTATTAAACTTAAATTGAGGGCAAATAACTCATGCTTCTTCTACTTTTCTATGTGTGCATCGTAGGTTTCAACTTTTCACGTGCTAATCGGGGCATTAGGGGGGCATTCAGAGACTGATGAAAATGTCCAGGTTTTCATTGTTTTCATGGGACAAATGCAGATATATAATTTGACTGGTGCGATGCATGGAATACGACGACCTTTCTCTCATCTGAAGTCCTCCAAGATCTGCTGCCTAGTGGCTGTTTCTGATCCGTTCATAGATGGAACAGACAGCACAGAAAGGCAGGCGCTGCTGCTGTTTACATAATGTCAAAGCGCAAATGTAGCTTTAAGGACAAATTCTAAAAGAAATTTCCTTCATTCCGTCGCAACTAATGTATGGCGGAGTGCACTGTGCTCATAACTGGCATATTTGTTTCTGTGTTTGAAGGAGCCAAAGATCCCATCGGTCAGACCCACGCAAAACCTGTAAAAAGGCTGAGAATAGAGAGAGTTCATCTATTTAAGGAAAAAAAAGCTTCTTATATATTATTTCAATGTGACTTAAAAAGTTAGCTATTATTGTTACGTTGTAATTTTCTAATACAAATGAGTAATGTTTTTCTATTATTAATTTCCAAAGATTTTAATGTAATTTTTGTACTTGTTGACTTGTAAAAGCTGATCTGAAGTTTATTTAATTATTCTTTCTAACCACAGAGCAGGAACACTTTAAATATGTTAGTATATCTTTAAGTATACAGAATATGATTACAGTGTTTAAGGAATGGACTAAGTGTCCTCTTATGAAAATCAAAACATGGTCACTCTAGTATGGCTATGCATGTAGATTTATGTACATTATCACATTTTATTGACATCTGTCTTGTTTTGTTTTTAATCTTTTTTTGAAATGGTTTAGTTGGACTATGTTCTGTGCAAACAGACATGTTTTCTTTTTTTAGTTTTCCTTAAGGTTTAAATTTTTGTTCTCTTTTTTTAACTGACTTATCATTTCTTCCATGAAGGAAGAATATTTATATTATTATATTAATATTTACATTTATTTATAAAACATTTGTTTCTTTTCAACTATTCCAGCAGAAAATCATTTATGTGAAGCATTTCAGTGTAAAATGACATTCTGAGTGTTTATGTTTCCTTGATGAATTGATCTGACAATTAGGTGCATCAGACAAAAACACCCAGTGTCTAAAACAAAGAGAAGATGAATGAAGTTACATTGCTGTCTACTTCATAGACCATGTTGCTCAGGTTTGCCAAGTTGTTCAGGGTCGTAACATCTTCCATGTCGTTCACAATTGCCAGGTCCGTGTATTTTTCTTTGCAGTACGCCTGAGCATCTCTCCAGTTTTTACGGTCATAAATGAAATGGAACTGACGTGCAGCGATGACATGCAGCGCTGCAGGAACATGAGACATTCATCAGAACTGAGGCAAAATATTATTGTTTTACTAGAAATAATAATTATTAGAAAAAACAATCAGCTTCTAAATTGTGTGCAGGAACTATTTAAAATATAATTTGTATTTTCCCAGTAAACCTCAAATAAGAAAAATCCCTTTATAACAGAACTTACCTGAAGCAGCAATGATGATGCATGGAGCAAACTTCTCCATTCTCCTCAGTTATCTGCTCTTTGGGACTGAAGTTGAACAGCGACAGGAAAAGCTATTTGCATTTTCGCAATGTATGTCTTCCTGATAAATTGGCAAGTCAAAAGGATTCAAAGCAGTTTCATTTACATGATCAAGGTCACAGGTCACACATCCCTACATCTGATCCTTGATGTAGAAGAGAAAAAAACATCACAAACATGCTGATGGAAAATTACCAACCACTGAAATGATTTAGCAGTTCAAGGGTATAGATCCACTAAAGGTGCAACAGGAGTCAGCAAACATAACTATTTCTGCACGTATTTACTTATACATGCATCAAGCTGTCAGGATTTAACAAAATGCTAAATATGAATCTGTATGAGACTTAATTCATTCTGCTCCGCTCAGAGTCAGCACACAGCTTCAGTTAATACAGCTAGAAATTAGTGATCAGGCCTGAAATCTAGGTGTAGTAATGGACTCAGACCTGAACCTCCAGGGTCACATAAAGGTCAATAACAAGGTCAGCCTTCTATCACATGAAGAACATTTCTAGGATTAAAGGACTGATGTCACAACAGGACCTAGAAAAACTCATCCATGCGTTTATTGTCGGATTGATTACTGAAACAGCATCTTCACAGGTCTGCCTAAAAAGTCCATCAGACAGCTGCAGCTGATCCAGAACGCTGCTGCTCGTGTTCCTCACTAGAACCAGGAAAGTAGAGCACATCACACCAGTTCTAAAGTCCTTACACTGGCTCCCTGTAGCTCAGAAAATAGACTTCTAAATACTCCTACTAGTCTAGTCTAATCAAGTCTAATCAACATCCGTAGAATCAGATCCAAACATGGAGAAGCAGCTTTCAGATTCTATCTTCCTCTAATCTGGAACAAACTTCCAGAAAACTACAGACCTGCTGAAATACCAAGTTCCTTTAAATCAAGGCTAAAAATTCATCTGTTTAGAGCTGTTTTTGGCCAATAATCACTGGAACATCATTAATTCCTGTCTGGATTTCCACCTATTAATGTTTTGTCCTTACTTTGCCACTGCATTGTAATGTCTTTGCTTGTTATGTTATTTTACCTCTCACCATGTAAAGCACTTTGAATTGCCTTGTTGCCGTTTTGTTTACAGGTAACAGGTCCGTTGATTATCCCCTGCAGAATCTCTGAGCGCCTGTCCAGTTTTTAAACTCACAAATAAAGGATTTCTTTAGTAAATTAGACAGAACTTACCTGATGAAGCAATGATGATGATGATGATGCAAAGAGCAACCGATCCATTCTGGTAAGTTACCCACCCTAAACCATCGCTTTATGTACGTACACATTCAGCTACTGCAAAACAAGTTATTTGTATTTCTGTCTGAGTGACATCCACTCATCCTGACAAGTCAAATGGATTCAAACCAGCTGGATTTACATTGCCAACGTCAGACACAGCACAAGCGCCCGGCCCTGGAAAAGTCAAGTGTAAACCAAAAGATCAACGCTTTCACTGGACGTCATGTAGCTAAGCATTTGGAACCCAGCGCTAGTGTGAATACGCTTGAGTTAGGGTGAATGCAAGGGATATAAAGCTAGTAAGAACTGAGGAAGATCATTAGATATGTCACTTTTCACATTTTACATACATTTCACAAAAGCAACAAATAACCTACAGTTAAATGTTGTAGAATATAAAATACTACTAATAGACTGAAGTGTAAGTCACAAAACAACAAGGATGTCTGTAGACTGTGAAGCGAAGTGTAAAAAGTTGTTAAAAAGGGTCCAGTTCCCCTGCCAATTCAGTTTATGCAGCGCCCCCTATCGGTTTGGTTTAAGATCTGCATCCTTTCAACCCTGTTTGTTGCCCTGCTTTGCTCTGCGCCCCCGATTGTTTTGTGTGTCACAATCTACGGCACATAGCTTATGGAACATGGCTAAACAGCTGGCTAGCAGGTATATCATATAGACTTCTAGGTTTACAATCTATATCCTATACCCTAGTTACTGCTGCTGATTCAGCTGGGGGGTTGTTGGAGAGGGCCAGTTGGCAAATGATCAACTCATTCATTCATCAACTCACTCGTCATATCAATAGAAAACTTTGTAATTGATTGGAACATTTGTATTGTATTGAAATGACTTTTCTTTCACAGTGCCTTGAGATGACATCTGTTGTGAATATAAATAAACTGAATTTATTTTACTAACCCTCCTAGGTTTCACTAGGCTCTCATTTTTTGCAGAGGATTTTCCACTGAGGGTATTCAAGAAGGCTCGTTAGCATTTCTACATCTCATCTCCAACCCCTAGGTTTCACTAGAACCTCTTTCTGCTTGGAGTGTCTCCATTGTGGGTATTCAAGAAGGGTCGTTAGCATTTTTACATCTCATCTCCAACCCCTAGGTTTCACTAGAACCTGTTTCTGCTTGGGGTGTCTCCATTGTGGGTATTCAATAAGGCTCGTTAGCATTTTTACATCTCATCTCCAACCCCTAGGTTTCACTAGAACCTGTTTCTGCTTGGGGTGTCTCCATTGTGGGTATTCAATAAGGCTCGTTAGCATTTCTACATCTCATCTCCAACCCCTAGGTTTCACTAGAACCTCTTTCTGCTTGGAGTGTCTCCATTGTGGGTATTCAAGAAGGCTCGTTAGCATTTCTACATCTCATCTCCAACCCCTAGGTTTCACTAGAATCCGTTTCTGCTTGGAGTGTCTCCATTGTGGGTATTCAATAAGGCTCGTTAGCATTTCTACATCTCATCTCCAACCCTTAGGTTTCACTGGAACCTCTTTCTGCTTGGGGTGACTTCCACAATCCTATTGGCTAGGCTATCTCATCTGAAGACAACACCCTTCATTCAATCTCGGGGGTGGCTCGCTATATAAGACTCACACAATCTGAAGGCCACATATGCAGTACAGAGACCGTCAGCAAGCTCCTTCTGTGTGTGAATCTGCTGAGGATGATCTAATTCTATCAGCCCTGGACGCAGGTGAAAATTATATTCAATCCTAAGGAATTTCTTACTGTAATATAATATACTTGCGGCAGCTCATCGGTAGATGCGCAAAACTCCGTACTTGGGGTGATCCTGTCAGCTGATAGGTTCATGGAGAAATCGGATCTTTACCACTGAGTGGTCCAGGTATGTAAATTCCATTTCTCTCATATGAGCATGGTGTAAAAGTTGCATAATTGTAACTCGTTGCTCTTCCTCTTTCCTACATCTAGGTTAATCTCGGCAGTCTCTCAAACCACTTCACATTCTGCATGTGCTGATACACCCAGCGGTTCGACTTGTGACCAAGGTAAGGTTAAATGTTATAATAGTTATTCTAGATTTGATAATTTTTTTGTCCCCTCTTCAAAAATATCCCAGGTTATATCCTGTACTATAGGTAGCAGTGTTCTCTCTGATCATGCTCCTGTGTACATGGTTTATTCTTTTTTTAATAACAATTCAATGTCTAGATTCTGGAGACTAAATGGCTCTCTTCTGGGAGACAACAGATTTACTTCTTATCTGAATAGGGAATTGAGGATTTTCCTCTCTATAAATTCTGCCCCATCTACAGATCCTTCTACTCTTTGGGAGACCTGTAAAGCTTATAGTAGGGGCTTGGTTATCTCTTTTGTAGCATCTATGAACAGAAAAAGGATAGAACATACCAACAATCTACAACCTAAACAAGCTGAGCTGGAGAAAAAATATTTGTCCACACCAGATCCTGATATCCTTGACAACCTTATAGCGACTAGGTCAGCTTTAAATAATCTTCTTGTCTGCAAAGCAGAATATTGTTTGAAATTCGCCAGACAAAAATTATGTGAATCAGGTGACAAGCCTGGGAAATATTTTGCAAATTTGGTTAAAAGAAGGTTAGCTTCCCAGACCATAGTCTCAGTGATGAACGCACAAGGTACCAGATACTTGGATACCAGATCCATCAATTTAGAGTTCACTCAATATTTTTCCAATTTATATAGTTCTGAACTACCAGATAATGCTCTGGATCTTATGTATTCTTTTTTTCAGATCTTACATTAATGCCTTCTTAATGCCCCTATTACTCGCGAAGAGGCTCTTATTGTTTTGAAATCTATGCCCTCAGGGAAGGCCCCGGGGCCAGATGGGTTAGGATGTGAATTCTACAAAGAGTTTGGCAATATTTTATTAGATCCTATGCTAGCCATGATGGCTTTTTCATTCCATATAGGTATATTACCTCCATCCCGTAGAGAAGCGAACATTATCCTAAAGAAAAGAAAAGATCCTCAAAATTGTGCATCGTGTAGACCAATTGCATTACTTAATTCTGATCAAAAGTTACTTTCAAAAATGTTGGCTATAAGATTAGAAAAAGTTCTTCCGGATATTATCGATTAAGACCAAACAGGTTTTATTAAAGGGCGTCACTCCTCTGATAATACAAGACATTTGCTTAATGTTGTTCAATTTCTCCGTGGGCATAAAGAACAATCTATGGTCATTTCTCTTGATGCTGAGAAAGCTTTTGACTGCGTTGAATGGTCATATTTATTTTTTGTTTTGCAAACATTTGGTATAGGAGATATTTTGTTAAATGGATTAAGTTATTATATAATGCTCCTACTGTACCTCATAACCTCAGTAATCACTAACGGGCGCAAATTGAATAACTTTCCCCTTTATCGTGGGAACCAACAAGGGGACGCCCTTAGCCCTTTCCTTCTCAGTCTTGCTATTGAGCCACTAGCGCAGGCAGTTAGACAGAATAAGCATATAACGGGTATTTTGGTTGATGGAAAAGAACACAGAATTTCCTTGTATGCGGATGATGTATTAATCTTCATGTCTAAATCACAAACTTCTATACCAAATTTAATACATATATTCTCTTTGTTTAGTAATTTTTCTGGTTATAGAATCAATTTCTCTAAATCTGAAGCTATGCCTCTTGGATCTTCAATTTCAGTCCCAGAATAATTAATGCCCTTCCCTTTCCGTTGGTCTCCCTCCAGTTTCATTTATCTGGGTATATTTATAACTCCATCCTTTGATTTGATGTATAAGGCTAACTTCCCATCTCTCTTGGATGCCATAAAAACAGATCTGGAGCATTGCTCCATTCTACCTCTATCCTAGCTGGGCAGGGTTGCCCTTATTAAGATGTTTGTGTTGCCCAAGTTATTGTACCCTCTGCGGATGATACCACTCTTACTGACAAATAAGGTTATTAAAAGGATTTGAAGGATGGTTAAGTTCGTTTATCTGGAACAAAAGAAAACCTAGATTGAAACTGTCTAAACTTCAGGGACCTAGCTCTGATGGTGGTCTTGACCTGCCTAATATCAGGTTCTATCAACTGGCTGTACATTTAAGTACGTATAATATTTCACGGGATTAAAAATGAATCCTCTCTGGTATGGTTTGATATCGAGTCTTTTCAGTGCAAGTGCCCTCTTTGGAACCTACTTTTTTTGAATAGTTCAGCTAAAGAGCTCTGCTCCAATCCTATTTCTTTAATCACAGTGAAAGCTTGGAAATTGATCCGCAAAGCAGAACGACGTTCTGAGTACACCTCCCCTCTCACCCCCATTTTCAAAAATCCAGACTTTTGCCTGGCTGTAATGACAAAGGCTTTCAACTATGGTTCAATATTGGTATTCGAAATCTGGGGGATTTATTCGATAGTCAGTCTTTGTTATCTTTTCACCAGGCTCAGCAGAGGTTTGGTTTGAAGAAAAGAGATTTCTTTGAATTTCTGCAAAGTAGACATTTTATGACTAAAGATACCACATTAATAAATAACGATAAGTCTAATGTAGAGAATACCTTATACTCGCACAATGGCAAATAATCTATTAGTGTATTTTATAAAGCACAACTCTCGTGTACCTTCCGCTTCTGAGAGTGCGAAGCAAGCCTGGGGAAAAGATCTAGGTACTTGTATTGAACCCCTGGTTTGGCATATTTGTTATTTGGCATATTAAAAATAAAGCTGCTAACATTTCAGTTTGTAATAGAACAAAGTCGGTTCAGTTTAGGATTTTACATCGGATACATATAACTCCTGTTCTTAAAAACAAGATGGATCCTAAGCTATCATCACTCTGTTGCAAATGTAAAACTGAGGCTGGTGATTACTTCCATTGCATGTGGTCATGTACAAAAATACAGAAATATTGGACTGGTGTGGTTAAAGACTTATGCCATATTTTCAACATCTCGATACAATTTAATCCAAAATGTCTCCTCTTAGGTCTACCGGATCCTTCAATTAAGCCTAAGTATAAACGATTGTAGAATTTATTGTCCTTTGCTGCCAGAAAAAAATATTTTGCTTTTCAGGATTAAGAGCTCGGCTCCTTCCTGCCATAATGTTATACAGGAAAGAAATATATCACATGCATGCTATAGACTTAAACTGACATTTTTTATTCAACTTGGGACCTTTACCTAAAGTGCATTGGGACCGAACCATACGGTAGCCGGGAAGTGCAAAACAAAATTACAATAACCTGAAACACATTTACAAATTTACCAACACATTTACAATCTTACCGAAACAAATTTACAAGTTCACCGAAACACATTTACAAGTTTACTGAAATACTTTTACAAGTTTACCGAAAAACTTTTACAAATTTACCGAAACATTTTTACAAATTTACAGAAACACATTTACAAATTCGGTAAATTTGTAAAAGTGTTTCAGTAAATTTGTAAAAATGTTTCGGTAAATTTGTAAATGTGTTTTGGTAAACTTGTAAAAGTGTTTTGGTAAAAATGTAAATGTGTTTTGGTAAACTTGTAAATGTGTTTCGGTAAATTTTTTAAAGTGTTTCAGGTTAATGTCCTTTTGTTTTGCACTTCCCGGCCACCGTAGAACCAGCATCTTATACTGCAAGGTTTTACCAAATGACTGCGGGACTTATACTATAAATATCTGTCTGCTTTTCCTCTTCTATATTGTTAAAATGTCTGGTTTGAGCTACGTTGTCTGTGTTATGTAAAATCTCATAAAAACAAAACAAAAATTTTATAATAGTGTATTTGTTGTAGAGAGAAAATAAAAAATCTCTATTTTATTATAGGAGTATAGATGTTTCATTATATTCACATTTTATGTTTGTCTTTATTATAGAGACTAGTACGCGGAGGAGGAAGATCAGTGCGTCCGGAGTCTCCAGCCCTCTGCAGATCAACTCGGCTCTGACTAGCCCTGGTGGATGTGTAGTGAGTGATCAAGGGTGTTTCAATGATGGCACACCCACACATCACCCTCGATGTCTTAGCAGAACTATCTGGGGAAATCCAGCAGCACGTGACCGCCCCAAGCAGACCACCTGATACCGTTTATCTGCAGCGCGTAAAAGTTGCTGTCACGGACCTAAATGTGCCAGCTGAACCTTCATGCGCTAGTTTGCTCCCCCGAGATGATGGCAGTCAGCCCCTACCGCATCCAGTGAATGACTCGGAATTAGCTGATGATATGCAATGTCAGCCCACAGAACCTGTAACCATGCAGCACACTGCTCCTCCTCCCCTGAGCGGTGGCCAAACTGTGCCATGTGAGCTCCCTCACACTAGTCACGACATCCAGTGTGGCATCACAGCGCGACAGAGTTTTAACAATCATGAAATAAGACATACGCTTGTTCTACCCCAGGACCGTCGGCCCAGCTTAGCAGATTTCTATGTGGATGTAATGAACACACTCGTTGGTTTATCAGATAGAGTGTCTGCCATGGTTAATCGGAACGATGTTGTACAAATAGAGGTGACCGGTCCAAACACAGCTCACCACGTCACATTCATGGTCGACGAAGGTGGGGGAAATATCAGCCATGAATTTGAGACATTTCTGGATAACCTGGTGCAGTCCAATGGGGACATTTCTTCTACAGAGCGTTTAGAATTTGTTATCCAGACAGTTCAGGATCCTCGGGGCGGTGCGGGCGGAAAGCGGAAAGCTGACAAGACTTTGGATTCCGAGCTGATAAATAAGAAAAGGCGCCATCTTTATGTGGTGAACAATAGAGATGACCAGCTGTGCTTCTCCATTAGTCTAGCCTGTGTCTCCGAGCCGACACTGACCCACAGCGAGGCTTTACTACGTGGGAGGGAGCTGCAGTATCGCGCCGGCCTGTCAGAACACACCGCAGTCTCATTCTCCGACGTGCATACATTTGAAGAAATCTTAAATCGTAAAATCGTTGTTTTTTACCGATCTGAAGGAGATCGAGTCCTCCGTAAGTTTGAAACCGATTTCTCCGATCGGAGCAGGACCGTCTTTCTTCTGCTCTTCCAACAGCATTATTATGGGATCAAAAACCTGAAAGGGTTCATAGGGACTCGCGATGTTTGTCTCTACTGCTTTTCACCTATTAACCACAAACATTCCCATTACTGTGAAGGATCCTGCGCCGTCTGCACCGACCCCTCCTGTATGCTGGGAGCGTCCGCTCCGCTCAGGTGCACAGACTGTTCCAGAATCTGTCGCAACCAAGAGTGCTTCGACAGACATAAACGACCTGTGGAGAGACCCAAAGCTAAAGTATCCGCCAGCATCTGCGATCAGATTAAGAAATGCCCCAAGTGTGAACAACACTACACCCAGAGCTTCACATCTGGGAAGACGCACGTCTGCCGGGGTGTGAAATGCGCGATCTGTGGAGTTACGCTCCCGGAAAACTCCGCACCCCGAGATCACAGATGCTACATCCCGGGGTGTGTGGTAGATGACGGGATCAATGAAAACGTAGTCTATTACGACATCAAAACCTATCTCCACGATGAAGAAACGCATGTCCCTTTTCTGATATGTACAAAATCATGTACGGGGCGCGAGTGGTCGTCCTACGGCCCTGATTGCGTCCGTGAATTTATTCGTGAAATCAGAAGACCGGCTTTTAAGAATTACACCTTCATCGCGCAGAATGCTCGTGGATTCGACTCCTATCTGGTGATGAACGTGTTGACAGAGTTAGGTGTGACACCACAGATCGTCATGCAGGGTTGTAAAATCCTCAGCTTCACCGAGCCTGACTACAACCTGAGGTTCATTGACAGTCTTTCATTCCTGGGGATGAAGCTCAGCCAAATGCCGACAGCGCTGGGATGTGCGGATCAGTCTGAAGGCTACTTTCCCCACAGATTCTCGTCTCTGAAACATTTGAACTACATCGGGTGCTTCCCACCGCCCTGCGATTACAGCGTTGATATGATGACCCCTGCTGAGCAGGAGAAGTTCCACTCCTGGTACCGTGTGGCCAGTCGGGGAGCGTTTGACTTTAAAAAGGAGGCTCTCTTTTACTGCAGGAACGATGTAGAGATGTTGTTTGAAGGATGCAGAAGGTTCCGTGATGAATTTTTCAGTGATACTCAGGTCGACCCCTTTAACCGCATCAACGTTGCCAGCGCCTGCATGAAAGTCTTTCAGAGTAACCACCTGAAACCAGACACGGTAGCCATTCCATCACCAACAAACTACAGCAATCAGTGTAAACCCTTTTCTTCCGCCTCGATCATGTGGTTGGAATATGTTGCGCGCACCCGGAACATACACGTTCAGCATGCTTTAAACGGCGGGGAGAAAAAGATCGGGCCATACTATCTCAATGGGTATGTGGAAGTGTCGGGCCGTAAAACAGGCCTAGATTTTAAGAGCTGTGAGCACCACGGGTGCGTCTCCTGTCGGCCCCCGGACGCAGTCAGTCCGTTGGCCCGTGTTCCGTACGGGGAGCTTTATGCCGCAGCGATGGAGCGGGAGCGCATATTACGCACAGTGTATGGGCTCCATTTGGAAGTGATCTGGGAGCACGAGTGGGATCAGATGATGAGAACTAGCCCTGATGTGATTCAGTTTTCGCAGACATATCAGGAGCCTGACCCGCTGGCTCCTGGTGAAGCCCTCTTTGGAGATAGAACGTGCGCCGTCCGATTGAGGTTCTCGGCAGGCCCCGATGAGACTGTAGAATACCAGGATGTATGCAGCCTCTACCCCTTCGTACAGAAAACGAAACGCTTCCCTATAGGCCACCCTGTCATAATAAGGGGAAACTTTAGTGACCCAACAAGTTATTACGGGTTCATCAAAGCCGTCATTTCACCACCGCGGGGTCTTTTCTTTCCTATTTTGCCATTCGAAACAGACCAGGGGAAGCTGGTTTTCACCCTATGTCGCACATGCGCATTGCAAAACAATCAGGACTATAGTTGCGTGCACAGTGACGCAGAGCGAGCTTTAACCGGGGTGTGGGTGTCTGAAGAGATTAAGGAATCTCTAAAGTACGGGTACCAGATTGACAAAATCCTAGAAGTCTGGCACTTTGAGGAACATAGTGATAAAGTATTTGCTGAATACATTCTCTCCTTCTTAAAGAAGAAGCAGGAAGCTTCAGGGTACCCCGACGATGCGCGCAGTGAGGAGGACAGGCTGAAATACATCCGAGACTGGAAGGAAAAGCAGGGCGTGGAGTTAGATCCCTCAAAAATAGAAGTCAACCCAGCAAAAAGCCAAGTTGCTCAAATATGCCTAAAAAGCCTCTGGGGAAACTTTGCTCAGACAAACGATCAGACACAGACCACTCTCGTCCATCAGCCGCAGGAGTTTTTCGATTTCATGTTTTCAGGGAAATTTCACATACACTACTTCAACTTTCTGAACCCCGAGATGGCCATGATTCAGTGGAAGTACAACAAAAAGTGTATCATTCCTCCTAACAAAACCACGAATGTGTTCATTGCCGCATTTACAACATCCTATGCACGGCTGGAGCTGCTCAAATATCTGCATCAACTCCAAGAGAGGGTGCTTTACATGGATACTGACAGCATCATCTATGTGGTCAAGAAAGGCCAGACTGCTCTAAAAACAGGGAACTATTTGGGGGACTTGACAAACGAGCTGCCACCAGGGGACACAATTCAGGAGTTTGCAGCAGTAGGACCCAAAAGCTATGCATATCAGACTAGGCACACCAAAAAGGTGGTGTTAAAAGCTAAGGGTATAACTCAGACCCTAGAGAGTTGTGACAGGGTGAACTTTCAGATGATGACACGACTTGTGGAGGGCTACCTGGCAGGTGAGAGGGGAACTGTGCTTGAAGCCCCCCAGAACTCTATCAAACGTGATGAAAACGGGCTCCGCTTGAGGAATCAGACATGCAACAAGATGTTTAAGGTGGTGTATGACAAAAGAAGGCTCTTTACCGACGGGACCACATTGCCATTTGGATATTGATGTGAAAATGCAGAACCAGTGTGAATAAGGAAATTCACTTTGATCCTAGATTTAAGATGCCCTTTTCATGGCCAAGCGGGTGCAAAAAAGAAAAAAAAAATGTTTTGGAAAACTGCATGTCATGGATTTTATACCTGAAAATATTGTTTGGATCTACATTTCTTTTCAACCTTTGTATCATGAAGCACAGAAGAAAAATAAAGAAATAAAATGCATTGAAGGATTGCGTCATTCATTTGAAGATTTTGGACGATGTTGTCTTTCAAGCGGCTGATCATCCCGAGGTTGTGAAGTTATTTACTCAATAAAGACATCATCGAAAAAGTCGTGTTATGATGCTATAACCCAAAAGGTACTTCATCAGGGAAGGCACAGCGTATGGAGCCAGAATTGGGACTTTAGTTTTGTACTTGTAACTTACATTTTGTAACTTGTAAGTTGTGTTTTGTAACTTGCACACATTTTAAAAATACAAGTTTCAAGTAACAAAACATTTTGTACGATTTTTATTTTTTTACTTTATTGTCAACAGTAATGTTAAAGAAGCCAGTAGGGAATTCACTATTACAAAATACACTGTCATGTTAAGAGAATGAAACAGAGTAGAATAAAATAGTAACACCAAAGAACACAGGGCGGCTACGTTAACAACACATGGTAAGGCTCGTGTTGAGGACAGTCTAGAGCAAAAGACAATCTTTCACAAGGTTGAGGAAGTTGCAGATTGACGAGTTTTTATCTGACAGGAGTTCCAGACATTGAAAGTAATTCCTCAGTTCAATTAAGAAGCCACCAGCAGAGGGTGAACAGTTTTTCCATTTTTTACAATGAATATGATGTTTGCCTAAAATGAAAATGATATTCACTAGTTTATGGTATTTTATAGGGATAGCGTCAGCATACAACAAGATTTGCAAAGGATCCAAAACAACATTTTGACCTATTTTGAACCAGGTCATAACTTCCTCCCAAAACTTCCTTGAAAATGGACAGGAAAAGAAAAGGTGCTCTATTGTTTCGCTATCCCCCCCCACAAAAAACACAAAGTTCCACTTCAAAGTTGAACCTTTTCTTCAAAGTTTCGGCTGCAGGGTAGTCATTATTTATTATTTTAAACTGGGTTTCCTTGATTTTGGGTGAGACTGGCCATTTCAAGTAATTGTAAATAGTATTTTTCGGGATATTGCGGTTTAGCAGACTAACCCTCTCCGGATTGTTAAAGTTTGTAAATAGTTTAGTTTTTAGAACATTTTTAATAATCATATTAATACACTGTTTTTTCTCTAATTTAATTTCTCCAAGTTTTAATTCTGGTAGGTTAGCAGTCACCTCTGAATAGATCAAAGTATTTTTAATCAGCTGAAGCACGGAGGGTGGAATTGCTTTGCACACAGCTATGAAATCTTTAGGTGGACACTCCAGATCAAATTTGTCTGCAACATTTTTAAAGTCTAGTCGATCCCCATTTTCATCCAGTAAATCTGAAATGAATAAAACACCTTTGTTCATCCAGTCTAGTTTGAAAAGAGATTTTCGATGAATTGTTGCTACCCTGTTTTTCCACAGAGGGGAGTTGTGTGGAGTAAAGTTGTGAGAAAATGCCATTTTCCAATAGTGTAGCATCTGCTTATGGAACTCTGACCATTTTAAAGGAAGTTTTGAAACTAAGAAATCACATTTCAGCAGAAAGTTAAGACCACCCATTCTGTCATACAGGGATTCTGGTATATAGGGAACCAAAGCGAATCCGGCTGAGATCAAAACTGTTTTATCCAATTAATTCTCAACATGCAAAGTATAGATTCAAATTCCGGTGCTTTTAAACCTCCATTCTGATCATCTTTAATTACTTGTGCTTTTTTTATATAATGTGCTCTGTTTTTCCAGGTAAAATTAAAAATAATAGAATGAACCTTTTTTATAAGGGCCTGATTCACATATAATGATTGACATGGGTAAATTAATTTTGATAGGCCTTCAGCTTTAATCAACAGAATACGGCCAAATATAGATAGATCTCTAGTTAGCCAATGATTGAGTGATCTTTCCATTTGATCTATTTTAACCTCAATGTTAGATTGGTTCACTGTGGTTCATTTTGTACGATATTTGGCTTTCCTGGAAAAACCAATGAGTTTCTGGTTTTGACCAACAAATCATGATTCTTAAATTTCTATCCAATCATGGCAAGAGGAGGGTGTCCGTACACCGCTCACAACCAAACCTGATTACGTTCACACTCTTTACCAGTAGGTGGCGGTAATGCGCCTCACTAGATGTCAACCCCAAGTAATGGGGGTATTTATGATGATGCAAAAGACTCAGTATGCTGTGATGTATACAGTAACACCAAGGGATGATAATAAATAGCCATTATTTAGCACATTTAACCCTCCATGAGTAAACAGGATGCCATAATCAATTCCAATGATCATTTTTAGAGATTTTGGGGGTATCAAAGATGTTGCAAAGGACTCAGTATCCTGTGATGTCTACAATTAAATCACCAATACAGAAATAGAAATTTTGAGGCATATTTAACCCTTCATTGGTAAACAGGATGTTCTAGTCACTTGTTGTCAAGTGAACAATCACAATTCCAAGATTTTCGATGTGCTGAAATGTGCTATAAATGCTTTAATCTGGTCACCTTTAAACAAAACAGGTATTTATAGAAAGTATAACAGTGTAATTTCAAAGCCATAGGCTTGATCAGTTTGATCAAGTATTTTCAATTGAAATGTGCCATAGAGCGTTTCTATAGTAACAAAAAAAGATTAACTATAGCTTCATGTCCAACTAAATACAAATAGAAACATTGTAAACAGTGTAACACGTTGTAGGCTATGACATTAAAATATTGTCAAAACAAACAAGATGAGATCGATAAAATTGTTGGAAAATCATTTATTTAATTTAGGCCAACATAACTTTTCACTTTAAATTCAATGCAGCAACGTTATGTTACCTTAATTTTGAATTACTATCAAGGCTCTAGCATACAGATATCCAATAGGCCTACTTACCACAAACATCTTTCAAAGTCAAATATTACAGTTTAGGATAAACGGCGAACATTTCAAACAACTTCTGAAAAAGAAAACACAGTAAGTCTCTGGAGAAAATTATGGAAATTAAATGGAGACAAAGCGCTTGACGAGGATGTATTGGCAATCCGTGTCTTATTTAAACCAAGTTTGCCATCATGCACACAGGTAGGGGGGAAGTTTCTACGCAGACACACAAAGATTTTCCAGAGATTATTGCAGTTGAGGTTTGTGGTTTATTGTAATAAATTGTACAAACAGATGAACATACCAGTTGATTTCTTATCTTGTTCCCAGTTGTTAGCGTGCCGTGTTTCCGTGGTCTGGTGAGAACTGTGTGTGCTCCCCCTACCTGTGGCTACCACTTCCTGTCACCTATGCCCCCTTATATACAACCATGTGCATCTAATCACTGTCACCCAGTGTCCAAAATACTATTATAAATATATCCTAAACAAAATATTATGCAAACAATAAACATAAATGGCTCCTACAGAGGATATTTGTGCTTTTTCAATGTTGATAATGTTTGATTTGCCGAATTTTAAGCCACAATCGTTGTGAGTTACGCCGAGAAACACAGTTCCCTAACCTGCTGATCACTTTTTATTAGACCATCACTTTATGGCACAACCCCTGTTATCTTGGTCTAAGAGCAGAGATGATGGCAAGAGGACGTGCGCACACGAACACACACACACGCTTGAGTGTATGAAATCGTGAGGAACCGACTACATTAACATCAGTTTTTCTATTTCAATTTGTATTACTGCTGTTATTTCTAGTCGAGCATATTTATTTTATTTAAGCAACTAACCTCTCTTGCTACTTCTTATTGTCACTGAGCCAAATTTATCAGCCAATGAAAAATATGTAATTAACTTAATCATTATTTTTGCCAAATATTATCTGCACAAAATGATTTGGCAAAAAAGCAAACCCTCCTTTTACAACTTCAAATTCACAGACATTAAAAAATATTGGAACAGCATTGAACATTAAAAGAAAAGAACAAATTAACCAAAACAATCAAGTTATTTCTTTATTTTAACTTTAATGCACAGCAGACCCCTGAGTGTTATTCGTTTATGTGTTTTATGTTATTATTGTTTTTATTTTATTCATTTATTTTTTCTTTTCATGTCTTTTATCTTGTTCCGCCTTGTTAATATCAGATCTATGAAGCTGTATATTGTTGAAATTGTATATTGACAAAATGTTAATAAAATTTCTTTTAAAAAAACAGCCTCTTTTGCTCAGTGTTTACTGGCGGTTAACAACTAGTGACAACTAGTTTAACGAGCGAAACCCCTTTCTTAACAAATGGGGATATGAACCGGAAGAGGCGGACAAATACAGAACCAAAACCATGCCCATACATGACAGGCTGACCGGAAAAGCCTGGTAGTTTCCCACCTGTCTGGTTCACATAATGTTCTACAAAACGTGTTGGTTCTTCCCTGTGTGTTAGGTATGCCATCGATGCTCGTTTAAAGTGGAGCTTCACAATTGTCTTTCCATACACAAAGTCCACACACGTTTCCCCATCGGATTTAATCTGTATGCAGATGGTTGTAATGTAGCTTTTTGAAATCAGGACGTGGTGAACAGTGTTATATCATATTCCTACAACGTCATTGAATTTATCCACACACAGCAGAGGCGAGTAACTGTCCCCACCTGTTTGAAACTGAATAATATCTGTATATACAAAGACTTTATACAACGGTACCAAAATCCGATGGGTGGGGTGCTGATCTGTTAGAGACGGTCCACCACTCATCCGCTTTCAATCCCAGTATGAAAGCCAGAGGACAAAATGTGCTGAATTTTGTGCTGACCATCCCCTTTAAAGTCGAACTTCTTGGATACATTATTATCTGAGACAACGATGCTCTTGTTAAATTTCTTCAGAGCAGGAACTAAAATATCTGAAAGGTCTTGAGGTTTTTCGAAATACCCTCCTCAGCATAACTTTACACTGTATTGCATATTTCTCTCAGATTCCTCAGCAGCAGCATCATCATCACCGTGATTAACACCCGCCTCTTCATACACTGTCTTCTTTAAGTCGAAAAAGGATTGCAGATCAGGTAGATTATACCATGTGTGGGGTTACACAATCTCGCATAATCCCACCACCCAGTTTCCACTCAGCTTAATAGCCTTAGCCAAGTCTGTAGTGTAATTGGAGCTTTTGTTTTTTTTTAAACACTTTATTGCTGCCATTGGATGGAAAAGTTACATAGAACCCCTCATCAGCTATTATGAGTTTGATAGAGCATAAAATTCACCTGGTGGCTTTGGAGTGAACAACACACTATATATGATCGGACGGTAGAGCCACACTTTATAGTGGAGCACTGCTGCGACATCGCATCCATTTTACTTCACCTTGGATAATGTAATATTATTTCACATTCTGGATATCTGAGGCTCTTATCCAACTGTTGAATTTTTCGGGCCAGTTTCTCCAGCTCACAAAAAGTTGCTCCTCACCATTGACTTTCCATCTCTTCAAAATCTTATCCACATGATACATTCTTTCACTACCTATTTTTACTTTCTGTAGGTCTGTTTAATAAAAAGATCCCTCTATGTGGTCTAGGTCATAATCCACCAGTTTGTACACAGGGGGATAACGATGTGTGCATAGATCAATTGCAAACAACTCCTCGGTGAAGCTTTTCTCATATTTCTTATCAAACACTCATCTTCATTTTAGCAGTTTCTTTCGCTGGGGTACCCCCGTTTGTAACACCTGTGGAGTATTCTACGATGTCACTTGCATAGGGGTCATCTTGATGCTTGAATGGAAGCTGTGGTTGTAACTTTCCACACGTTTTTGAAGGACATCAATGTATCGGCGGGTATTATTGGCCGTGAGATATCTCCCCATTCTAGCCTTCAGAGTCCGATTAAACACTTTAAAAGAAAAAAAGTCATTTCAATACAATTGTACAAGGATTCCAATCAGTTACAAAGTTTTCTATTGATCTGACGAGTGAGTTGATGAATGAATGAGTTGATAATTTGCCAACCAGCCCTCTCCAACAACCCCCCAGCTGAATCAGCAACAGTAACTAGGGGTAGGATACAGATTGTAAACCTAGAAGTCTATATGATATACCTGCTAGACAGCTATTTAGCCACGTTCCATAAGCTATGTGCTATGGCACATATCTATGGATTGTGGGAGGTGCTCCGAGATGCCTGGACAGCTACAGCTAATGTGATTAGGGAGACAGGTAGGAGGGTACTTGGTTTATCATCTGGAAGGAGTAAAGTAGATAAGGAGACTTATCGATGAAGTGGAACGATAAAGTCCAGGAGCATATACAGAGAAAGAAGTTAGATAAGAAGAAGTGGGACACTGAGACGACTGAGGAGAGTTCACAGGAGTACAGGGAGATGCAGCGTATGGTGAAGGTAGAGGTGGCAAAGGCCAAACAAACGGAGCATAATGACCTGTATGCTAGGCTGGACAGTAAGGAGAGAGACATTTGTACATGTTGGCGAGGCAGAGAGATAGAGATGGAAAAGATATGCAACAGGTTAGAGTGATTAAGGATAGGGATGGAAATGTACTAACAGGTGCCAAGTGTGTGATGGGAAGATGGAAAGAGTACTATGGATGATGAAAATGAGAGAGAATGTAGAGTAGAAGAAGTGACTGTTGTGGATCAGGAAGTAGCTGAGAATAGTAAGAATGAAGTGAGGAAAGCTGTGAAGAGGAGGAAGAGGGGAAAGGCAGTTGGTCCTATGACATACCTGTGGAGGTATGGAAGTGCCTAGGAGAGGTGGCAGTGTTGTGGTAAATGCTGCACGTCAGAGGTGGTCCTATCAATAATGCTACATGCAGGAATTTGTGTGTTTATTCAGAGTAGGGTCAGCCTGACCCGCTGCGGCCCAGCTAAATTATAGCCCTGGCTAAGAGGACATGTTCCCTCAGAGGAATGTTGTGTTGATAAGTTGTTATGCAGAGGAAACATCTGGATACTGTCGGACAGTTCATGCATCAATATGACACACGAATAAAGGTATAAAAGTAATGATAGTGAGGAAGTCTTGCTGGGGTAATTGAGGATGACTGAACTGTATGTCATTAATGCTTTGTCCTGCTCAGAGAGGTTGGCTAGGATTAGGAATGAGTACATCAGAGGGACACCTCATGGTAGGTGTTTTGAAGATAAAATCAGAGAGGCCAGACTGAGATGGCTCCGAAATGTTCAGAGAGACGACAAATATCTTCAGAAGGATGCTGAGGTTGGAGCCACCAGGTTCCTAAAAGCAGCGTTGAACAGGCAGAGAGGAGAGGAAGACTAAAAAGGAGATTTATCAGGGTTGCCGGGGTAGTAAAAGGTAGTAAATTAAATGACTTCAAATTAAGGCCCTTAAAAGGTAGGAAAAGGTAATGAGCACAACCTGACATGGAAGTAAATTTGTTCTTATTCTTTGGTTATTCCTTGAATAGTTGATGCATACTTTTTGTTCAGGCCTTTATTACTAACGTGCAGACAGGACCTGGCTCGGTGTCCAGTCCTCTGATCTCGATTGGTTCGGGTGATCTATTTTGTTGTGCGCATGCGTAGTGTCGGGATAGCTTGGACCGCTGTTCTGACGATCTGTGCTACCTCCTCAGAACGTCCTACCGTAGCGCGCATAGATGGCTGTTGGCGCTACCTCTCGAAAAGTGCTACCGGTGTGTTTACATGCCGAAAACAACAACAGTTAGCTTACGATGTTAAATATAATCATCGGAAAATATTTTTCAAGTGACGGGATTGAAGTGGCAGTTTAGCAGTAATGTCTGACATAGCAACAATTCATATGAATAAGAAAACTTTTCTTTCAAACCACAGAACATGCTACCCGTTTAATATAAAGCTAAAACTAGCACATAAAACACATATATTATTTTTCCATTACCTCGTCGGAGTGGGAGTTATTTCCATTCAGTGTCCTAAAAGTGGCGTTGAACAGCGTGCGTAACATCACAACTGCTTCCACCGATCATCAATTAAAACCCAGTGCTTCATGACTGTGGGCCAACAGTGTATGGAATATTATATTTCAGTCAAAAATCCCGAGGAGATTTTCAACCCTCACCTGTGGGTATTCTACAAGGCACGCATGTAATTGCTCATGCGCGCATATTCAACAACACGCGCGTGTAGAATTAATCTCTTACGGCAGCCAAATTATGGCAAGCCATTGGGGTCAAAAATCGCCACTCTATACGTATAAAACGCTGCTTTTCCACACAAAACGCCGCTTTTTACGCCGCTTTTATCGTCAAAACAGCGTAATAAACGCCGTTTTATAATGCTTCGGTAAACGCCGTAAAATACGACGTTTTTCGTGGTCCTCAAACTCCGCTTTATGCGGAGTTAATTGTACGCGCGTAAAAAACGGCATATTGCAAATGCCAATAGAGTGGCGATTTTTGACCCCAATGGGTTGCCATAAGGAGAGGCTGCGCCCTCGAAAGGAAATTCTGCGCGAGCGAGTAAAAGACTTTTGACTGTTTGGAGGAGGAGCCTAAAGTCAGCACTGACTCTGTGTAATTGGCCTTTTTAAATCGGTAACGCCCACAGGATCAGAGAGAGTTCATAAGAGTTCACCAAACATCACATTAATTTTAGTATCCTACGACAAGAAAAAGAAAAAACTCAGATTGAATGTCATAATTTATATTCTGTTGTTAGTTTTTCATTCATAAATGCTAATTGCTCAAATGCAAACCTCTGTTTTATACCTTCCTGAAAGAACTGAAACTCTTCTTCTCCTTCACTTTCTTTAATGGAGAAAAGCACTGCAATTGCTTGAAAGGATATAATGAACTGATTGTGAACTTTTTACCCCTAGCCCTTTTTAAAATGTATTTTTCATTTAATTTATTTTTTTATTTTTTATTTTTTCTCTGCTTGAATGCTACACCAATGTAATTTTGCTATTTTCCTGGCTGTCTTGCATCACCAAAGTCATGTTTTCTTTGACAAATGCCATTTTCTTGTATTGTTCAACTGTGAAAAATATATAACTCTACTGATCCTGAGGGCGTTACCGATTTAAAAAGGTCAATTACACGGGGTCAGTGCTGACCTTAGGCTCCTCCTCCAAACAGTCAAAAGTTTTTAACTGGCGCTAGCAGAATTTGAGGTGAAATCCACATGCGCGGGTTGTTGGATACTCATGAGATGAATTCTACACGCGCGTATTGTTGAATATGCGCGCATGAGCAATTACGTGCGTTCCCTGTGGAATGCTGTTAACTTTGTTTTCTCTCAGTGTTTTTCTCTCCATAGAAGATATACCTGGTCTGGTATCCTGCTTGGCTGCAATGCCCTGTTGGACGGGGGGCATCGACTGGGATGATGCTCCCAGTAACTGAACATCCACTGTGTCCTGTTATCAACATTTTACTTTCTGTAACATAGAAAGTTCTCTTATATCAGATCTTCTGTTCCTTCTGTGTCTCTGCTCTGTCTTCTCAAACCCCCAGACGATCGTGGCAGATGGCCGCTCCTACTGAGCCTGGTTCTGTTGGAGGTTTCTTCCTGTTAAAGGGGAGTTTTTCCTCTCCACCGTCGCTACATGCTTGCTCAGTATGAGGGATTGCTGAAGGATTGCTGTGGTTGGAAAGTCTGCATCAACGGGGCCCAACCTCACGCCAATGACTGACGCAATCTGCTGGGATTCCTTAAATAGGAAACTTTTTAACTGATTGGAATGTTTGTATAATTGTATTGAAATGACTTCTTGTTAAGTGCCTTGAGATGACATCTGTTGTGAATTGGCGCTATATAAATAAACTGAATTGAATTGAAAATTGAATACGCGCAGGTGAGGTTGAAAATCTCGCTCGGGATTTTTGACTGAAATATAATTGCATACATCCACCCTTCATCAGCAGCGGATTCGCACGCGGGGGGAGCAGTTACCCATTTAAAACATTTTCTTGTGAGGGTCATTGCATTTTGTTTATATTCTATTTATTCTAGTCTTCTGGAAATTATTATATATTAGTCAAGACATCATCACATTTATACTTTGAAGTGAGTGGAATAACATTTAGTTTTGGGTCAGGGATGGACCATCATCATACATGGGTCAGTATCACTCCCACAAAAGAGGCCTGTTATGGCAAAATAAAGTATCTCAGGGTTTCCATAATAAAGAAGACTTGAGTCCCAGAAGGCGTTTAAGTATTTAATTCAAACATGTCTGGCCAGACAATGGAGGGGACAGAGTTACTCGTGCATCACCCTAACCAACCTTTCTAACTAACCGCTTAACTAGTATTCAGCAATCATTGTTTATCTCTGTAGATGTCTTCTCCAACCTTCACGCCCCGCCTCCAGAGTAACTGGTTCATGCGAGTCATATCAACGCGTAAAGCAGCTCATCCGAAGGCCAGACTGTTATCTTACTGCCCCGGCGTCTGTCTCTCTGGTGACCTGACACATATATATCATAAACATTAAGTTGGAGCAATAACCTTGTCATTTTACCCTAGATGGATTCACTAAACAGAAAATATGCACTTGATTCCTAATTGCATAACAATTTTCCACCACAGGCTGCTGCTCAATGTTGTGATGGTAGTAAAAATTATGGAGAGGTAGTAAGAAAGGTCATAAAAGGTAGTAAATTCAACTGTAGGATTCCTGTATAAACCCTGTTTATGAATGTGGTGAGAGACGACATGAAGTTAGTTGGTGTGAGGGCAGAGGATGCAGAGAATAGGATTAAATAGAGACAGACGATTCGCTGTGGTGACCCCTGACGGTAAAAGCCGTAAAATTAGATTTTTAGTATTTTCAACCCTACTTCATATTGTTAGATTCTATTAAATTTATCTCTTGACTCAACATGTTTGCCAGGCTAGACTTGGCTAGTCAAGTTATCCTTCTACTATCAACCTTCAGAAAAGTTCTCTGTCCAAACAAATCAATCCCTCCATGTCATAAGGAAACAAAAACCCACATAGACGCCTCATACGGTGGACAAAAACTGAACTTTATTCAATCAACAATAAAGGCACCTCTTCTCCAGCTTCCCTCAACAGAGAGGCTTGTTTCTTCACTTTTTGTGCCCATTGTGTAGATTTGTGCAGAAAACAAACCCAAAGCAAAACTCCAGGAAAACAGTTGAAATGTTTTTTAAAGAGATAAATTGTAATGTAACTGCTTTTTGCAGGTCCCAGATCATAAATATGCTTCTAAAGAACCCAAAACTGCATGCCTTAATTTGAGCAAGTTTAGGAAAAAAAACACAAAATAAATTTATAATAAAAAAAACCTAATAAACCTTAAAAGACCAATAGTTGAGGTACATATACAGATATGTGCCTTTAATTAATCCATCACTCCTCATAAACGGACCTGATAAAAAGAAAAAAACTCTAGTTCATTTCAGCTGATTTTGTTCTTTTTTGTGTCATTCTGGAATGAGAGTAAAATGTACCGGAACAGCGAGATCAGAAGATCCAACATGAACACCAGAACTTTTAAAACTTCCCGAAAACATAATGAAAGCTTGCTTTTTATCACCTGAGACTCATACGTGGTCCTTTTTGCTCCTCTAACACTGACCTTGGTGACAATAAAAGAAATTAGACGATAAATTAGTGCAAACTAATGCCTACTGACTTAAACGGTTAGTAAGGGTACAGCACCTGCAGCTCAAAATCAATCAACATGTTGGAAAACTCTCAAAAGTTACTGAGGTCTCATTGGGCTGCAGAACCTTTAGTGCATGTTTTCCAGTCAGTCTCACAGTAAATTAAAACATAAAGACAAAAACAGAAAAGTGCAACAGTGACGACAACAATACAAAAAACAAAAACAAAAAAACCCCAAGTAAAATATGAATGCCATAAATTGTCTGTCGTTTCTGCTTTTGGCTTCAAACTGAATCAAATGACCCCAGCAGGTCAATGGGGCGGTCCCTGCTTTGGTTGGACCAGATTTAATCGAACAGGTTGATGGGACTTTCAGAGCGACGTTCACACCTTTCACAGTTTGTGCCTGGAACGAAGTTCATGTCATAATGGATTTACTGCAGATGTTTGGGCTGATGCCTCACAGCCATAAAAGCTGTGATCAAAAATGTTCTTTGTTTGAAACTGCAGGTACAAAAAAAGGTTCGATTACAAACTGGTTCTTTACAAAACAGTCATCAAAACACTGGTTTATCCCTTGCATTTTGGAGCCTAAATGATCCGTAGACTAGAGTTAAGTACCTCCACTAACAACAAAAGAGATTCCTTTGGTTAAATGTCTGGATTCTGAAGCACCTTCAGCTTACAGAACAACTGATGAAGACTACTGCACTGTGGTTTCTGCCGCTTAGATTTGTGTCTGGACTTCAGGCTCATGTTATTAATTCACCTGAAAGATGGGGTGGAAGGAGGAGAAAGAGTTTAAACCCCAAACATTTGCTTTTAAATATGAGTGTTACTGCACGGGTCGTTTTGATACATTATTTAGTTGTAAAAGTGGTCCATGCAACCGACCTGTACCACAGCATTCTTGGGCCCCTTTCAGTTGTAGGTCCATAAGACAATTGGTACGTTATAGTTAGGCATCACGCCTGTCGTTGCACCATTATGTCAGGCCTGCTTTACATGCCAAGATTTTTAAGCTGATTTCGGGCCTGATTCTCCCCTTTTGACAATCGCAAGGATGTCCCGATTATTGTGATGGCCCTAAAGATAATCCTAATAGACATTTCTGCCATGAGTGGTGTGTTCAGAGCGCTCGTCTGCTTGGAAGGACGTTGGGACAGCTCCAATCACAAATAAGGGATTTTCAACATGTTGGATTGTCTTGCCCCAATATCGTGGTGTGTTGCAAGGCCAAAAAGCATGAAGCCAGTTTAATGTAAGGTGTAGCCAATCAGAAAGCGAGAAGACGGGCAACAATACACCTAGGAAGTGTCTATTACTGTTTCAAACCATCGGCTCACTTGATTGCAGTCCACAAATGCATAGAAACAGAGATCAATCAGAGCAAAGTGTGTAACGATGTTTCCGTGCTGAAAAACACCCGATAACTCACCTACGTGTGTTTGTATTGCAAGCACACACTGTAGGTCCAAAACTGCTATATCCACAATTCTTTATCGCTGTGTGTGGTCTCTCAGAGTTTGGAAAATGTACGACCATTTAAAAATCTTGCCATGTAAACCAGCTTTTGGCCGTTTGGGTTTAACCCTGCCTGCCCGGTGAGAGCCCAACTGGAGGTGGAAAAGCTCTCTTGAACACGCCGGAACATAAAATAGCGTACTGAACCGCACCTACCTGCACCGGACCACTTAGTGAAATGAGGCATTACTTGTCAATAATGAAAGATTTCAACAAGACGTTAAAAAAAAAAGTTTTTCTTAAATGTCTTACTCATAAGAGGTTAAGAGAAGAAACAAGCATGTGTTGTTAGTTAATGAGTTTTTTGAAACTATTTGGAGACCTCTTGCTAATTTGACATGATATACAAAGACTAACAACCAATATTGCCATAGGCGTTGTTTCTATTAAAAACAAAAAGGATCTGTATTTCTTTTTACGGCTTCACACTAATTATAATGAACTTATAAATATATCCCTAAGATAAAACAACATCTCCTACTTTTATCAGAGTTCTGGTCATCAGATTTCATGCAAATAAACACGTCACAGTTTGGACTGTAAGCTGAGGAACAAACAGGAGATCAATATGTCTGCAGATGAACTGTTATTCACACACCAACATGTTTAAAGTTCATCTGGGTTGTACTTAAGACGTTTTTTATCAGCTACAATACATTGTTAAATTTATTTGTGTAGCTCAACAGATGTTACAGAAGGATAATAAAATAATGTGTGAATTAACGGAGCGGAGTTTCAGCGCACAGACACTAAAGATTTTAATTGTGGCAACCTCACATTTTAAACTGGTTAACAAATCAGGTTCATCCAGTTCTAGAAACAGAACTAGGGATGGGTAACATTGACCTATTTATTGCAGTAAATGATGAAGGTGATGATTTTTAAATACTTAAATCTCTTTGTCAATGCATCACTACATATAGCGAGAGCCTCAAACTTAAATACGGCTCTAAAAAAATCTATAATCAAAAAGGCTCCTTCAATACACCGGTTGCATTAAGTAATTCAACAGTGAAGTTTTCAAATGTATTAAAAATTGCAAATAATTGAACTAGAAAAGGGAAAACCCAACCATGCTTTGTTGTTGTGGCTCATTAACTAAATAAATGAGATCTTATTGTTAGTATGATGAGTTCTACTAAATGATAAACTCTGTCATCCCCAGTCAAAACAGAGAGGAAACCCAACTAGATCAGATCCTATAATCCCAGGTTGAGATGCCTTTCCAACAGAAACTAATCTCATTTTAAATAGTTTTTAAGTTGACATCTTAATTGTTTTAAATCCTCCAGTAGCAATGAAACATCCAGATAATAGATCTGCTACTTGAGGAGAGTCTCGTTACATCCCTGGGTGGACTGCATTCAGACTGCTAAACTAATGCATATATGAGCATCTCCCACTCTGAAGGTCTACAGATGTATTTAGGGCCGTCTGTATGCCATCAGGTAGCTTTGGATGAATGTTAGTGTCAGTCAGGAACGGAGGCTAAGAATGTCTCACTGTTTTTCTCCAACTCAAGTCCTCGAGAACAACGGGATGATGGTCTCGGTGGCTGAACATCCCCTGTGTCCTGCTTCAACTTTTTATTTTCCTTAATATAGATAGTACTCATATCAGATCTTCTGCTCTTTATGTGTCTCTGCTCTGTCTTCTCAAACCCCCAGACGGTCGTGGCAGATGGCCGCTCATACTGAGACAGGTTCTAGTTCTGGTTCTGCTGGAGGTTTTTTCATGTTAAAGGGGAGTTTTTCCTCTCTACTGTCGCTACATGCTTGCTCAGTATGAAGGATTGCTAAGGGATTGTTGTGGTTGGAAGTCTGCATCAACCAGACGCAAGTGCCAGTCAACGGCTCGATGCAATCTGCTGGGATTCCTTAAATAGGAAACTAACTAAAACTTTAAACTGATTGGAATATTTGTATGATTGTTTTGATCTGACTTCTTGTAAAGTGTCTTGAGATGACATCTGTTTTGAATCGGCGCTATATAAATAAACTGAATTGAACTGAATTGAACAAATGTCCTGCAACTTTTAGATGCATCCCTGCTCCAACACACCTTAAGCTAGGGTCACAAAAGTACTTACGATAGAAGCGTTTATATGAAATCTGGAGAATGTAGACATTTGTGGTGGGGGGTATAGTTTCCTACAGTCTTTTTAGGAAGTTGGGACAGCTGCCGTTTAATTTCCCAGGGCAACCTTAGGCATTCTTGAGAAAATTAGGTGATTTTCTGCAGTTCGCTGGCAGAAGAGTTCTTACGTTCTTTGTAAGGGTGCAATGGAAGCTTCCTACAGTATACTTATGGCTATCTTACAAAAATTATTGTCGTAAGGTGGCACTACGGCACCCCTATGAGCAACTCATGGCAATCTCAAATCATTTGTAGGAAGATCCTAAAGCTTTTCGGAACGTTTTGTCGGGATATATAGGTAGCGACCTCTCCCAATATCTCCAAAATTCTGGGTCTTGATCACATCTGCTGGAAAATTTGTGGAATAGTTTGTCATTTTCAAGATGGCAATAATGGAAAGAAGACTACAGTCGCACCTTCTGCTGGTGTAGTTACAGGATGAAGTAGAAGATTATTTAGTGGTTGTAGGCAGAGGGACCTGGAGAGAAGACAGTGAGGCTGGTGGGTGCTAAGGCAGCCCCTTGGAGATAGTATGAGGCTCTGATCCATGAGCTGGACTTTGAGTTGGAAGGTTTTATTCCCCCAAGTAGGGGAGTGTTCGTATAAACGTCGAAATAATCTCCATTTGTCCAGTGCTCATAGGGAGTCTGTAACAATTTAATGTGTTCTTAAGGGTTCCTTACAGCCATGGAATATGGGATTCTGAAATGGTTTCCTGACCCTTAATAATCCACAAATATTGTGCGTTGTTGTTCGGTTGTTCCTAAGGTATCCATACGGAGGCCCTACGGAGAGGGTTTTCGTGGCTCATTCGTAGAAAATCTTGGACAAGACCATCGACCTGGCCACGAACTTACGGACTATGAATGCGGGATTCTTATAAGGTTGCCTTAAGGAAGCGGTCCAAAAATCATTCGTAGGGTGCTTGCAGCAGTTCGTACGGGTCATTGTTACTGAGCTTTTAATCAAATGAATGACTCATTAACAGGGCTCTATCAAACTTGATAGCATGTTAAAGAGGTAATTCAACCTTTTCATTTAGCTGTGTTGAAGCAGGGATGCATGTAAAGGTTGCAGGAAGGTAGCTCTAGAGGACTGGAGTTGGACAGTTAGATGAGTTTCTTCCACCTACGAAACTTGGACTGGTTTTATTGTTGTACCTCAGCTAACAGGCAGACGTGTTAAAGGTAAGTCAATGAATAACTATCAATTCTCACCAAAGAACAGTTAAGATCATTCATTTAAATAAAAACAAACAAACCATTTGAAACAATGCAGGACTGTACTGATTTAGGTCATTTCGGTCTACAAGCTGATCATCCATATTTACGGAAGAGATGAAATTTGCAATGAGATCTCATGAGTCTTTGGATCAACGACCTTAGCCCTCTGGTGCCTGTTGTAGACATGCCAACTCCTCACAAATCAAATAATTTATATTCATCTAAATAGTCTGCATGTTGTCCAAACTACATCCAAACCGAACTGTTCCTACCTCTACCTTTTTTGTTCTTAAATGCACCTGAACGGAGGACAGGTTCTGCTTGTGGCTCCGTCGTTGGTCAAACCAGTTCACCCTCCATCCTGGGGCTCCAATTCTTTATACACAAATAGTTGTTTGGTTAGTCACCACAGATGGTCTGGGGAGTTCTACTTACTGGAGATGGCTTCTACCTACTGTACAACATATATCTGCTTTTGGACCAAACTGTTCGGTTCTGAGGAACTTTGAAGATCTCTGACAGAGCCTGAGGAACACTGTGCTGATCCCTGGCCTAATAAATTCCAGCTTCTCTCCATGCTGATTGGTTTTCTTCAGGCCTTTAGAGGCTGATGTAAAGGAATGTTGCATGTTTTTCTGATCATCTCCATAATGCAAAAAAAGTTTGTTTTCTGTGGTCAAAGCTAAAAAAACTCCATGAAAGCAAATCTATAACAGTTTGTGAAACCTGCTACAGAGTGGACCTAAATAAAGAAGAAGAACTCCCAGTGAAAACTCTAAAGGATCCTGCAGTCTGAAAGCATCTTCTGTGTGGTTGTGAGGTGCGTCTTGTTGGTTTTGGGAATGCTTTAATGAATTTAGAGACGAACCAAAACAAAGGCTTAAAAGTCAGGCAGAGGACGGCGGTGCCACAACGTCGCGTCAGATGGTGATGTAGTGCTGTCTTAGTTTGGCCACCAGGAACTCGTGGGTTAAATTGTGTCTTGTGATTATTCCAACGATCTAAAATCAATGGAGAGTTTGCTCAGACACAACAAAAACTGGTTTCTACATCATCTAAAAAGCCCCAGGAAGCACCAAATGTTTGTGAAGAGGACTTACTTCTCCAACAGCGTTGACCACTGGAAGGTGCCGAAGGCCCATGGTTCTGAACAGGTTGAACACTTGGGAGATCCGGGTGTTTGGTGAAACCGTGTAGGGGCTCGTGTTCATGTAGGGCGTCACATCCTAGCAACGCAGGGATCAACATTTTATCATTAAAGCTTTACCATTCCGCTCTAAATTTAAGAGTGGAAGAATAATTTAAGCTTTATTCTTTGCTGGCATTCACCAGCAGATGGGATCATACCACTATCATCCGGGGATTGAGCAGCGCCAGGTCCACTTCATGGATGTCTGGGTAGCGAGGGTAATCTTCAGTCATTTCTGCGAACGACAACCTGGGCTGAGTGGCGCTCTGCACCAGGTGGAGTCTTCCATCATTGAAAAGGGATTAGAAAGTGTATTTCTGAACAAAAGAAGACGGACATCAGACTGACCGACTGGTTCTCAGAGTAGCAGACGCCTCGGATGAGCAGGTTGACAAGCTGGGAGCGCAGAATCAGGCCGTGGAAGGTGAGCGGTCTGAATCGCTCCTCCATGGTCCACTCCTCACTGGGAGACTGGTCTGGGTACAGGTTTGGGTAGGGAGCGTGCCTGAAGTCGGACAGAAACAGAAGCATAGGAGAGCTGGTTCCCCTTCAGGAGAAACAACATCTTGCATTTAACTTATTTTGCTGGGTTGATGGAAATGCTGTGAAGGAATAAACCCATTTTATATGCTCGCATGTTATTGTTCACTTAGCATCTGAGATAAAGGTGAAAGTCGAAAAATTAGAATCAAAAGTTCATTTATTTCAGTAATTCAACTTAAAAGGTGAAACTAATATATGAGATAGACTCATTAAATTCAAAGCAAGATATTTCAAACTTTATTTGTTATAATTTTGATGATTATTTCTTATAGCTTATGAAAACCCCAAATTCAAAATCTCAGAAAATTTGTATATTACATAAAATCGATAAAACAAGGATTTTAAAAAGAGAAATGTGGGACCTGTGTAAACTACAATCCTCCTTTTGCATCAATGACTGCCTCAATGCTGCGCAGCATGAATGCTATCAGTCTGTAGCTCTGCTTAGGTGTTATGGAAGACCAGGATGCTTTGATAGCAGCCTTCAGCTCTTCTGCATTGTTCCGTCTCATGTCTCTCATCTTTCTCTTCGCAATGCTCCATAGATTCTCTATGGGGGTCAAAGGTCAGGCCAGTTTGCTGGTCAATCAAGCCCAGTAATCCCACGGTCATTGAACCAGGTTTTGGTACTTTTGGCAGTGTGACCAGGTACCAACTCCTGCTGGAGAATGAAGTCAGCATCTCCATAAAGTTGGTCTGCAGAAGGAAGCATGAAGTTCTCCAAAATGTCCTGGTAGATGGCGCCGTTGACTGTGGACCTAATAAAGCTCAGTGGACCAACACCAGCAGATAACATGGCTCCCCAAATCAACACAGACAGTGGAAACTTCACTCTGGACTTCCACCATCTTAGATTGTGCGCATCTCCATTCTTCCTTTAGACTCTGGGACCTTTGGTTTCCAAATGAGATGCAACATTTGCCGTTCTCTTTTTCTTTAGCCCAGGTAAGACACTTCTGACGTTTTTGTTCAGGAGCTGCTTGACAAGAGGAATAGGACATTTGAAGCCCATGTCCAGGATCTGTCTGTGTGTGGCGGCTCTTGATGCACTAACTCCAGCCTCAGTCCGCTCCTTGTGAAGGTCCCCAACACTTTTCAATGACCTTTTCCTGACAATCCTCTGCAGGCTGCGCTCATCCCTGCTGCTTGTGCACCCTTTTCTTCCACATAACTTTCTGTTAATGTGCTTTGATGCAGCACTTTGGGAACATCCAACTTCTTTTGCAATGACCTTTTGAGGCTTATGGAGGGAGTCAATGATGGTTTTCTGCCCAACTGTCAGGTCAGCAGTCTTCCCCATGATAGTGATTCTGACTGAACCAGACTGAGACCATTTAAAGGCTCAGGAACCCTTTGGAGGTGTTTTTGGATTAATTAGCCAATTACAGTGTGACACCGTGAGCCTAAAATATTGAACCTTTTCACAATATTCTTTTTTTCTGATATTTTGAATTTGGGTTTTTAATAAGCTGTAAGCTATAATCATCAAAATTATAAGAAATGAAGGCTTGAAATATCTCGCTTTGCATGTAATGCGTCTATATCATGTATTAGTTTAACCTTTAAAGCTGTATAACTGAAATGAATGACCTTTTGCACGATATTCAAATTTTTCGAGTTTCCCCTGTAAAAGTGGAGCAGAAATGTCAAACTGAACCACAGGCCTTATATTTATGTCATAAATCTGTGATTTATGTCTCCCGCTTGTCCAAGATGTCTTCAGATTCCTTAATACTTCATGACCAAAATAGATGAACAGATACACAGCGGTAAGTCCAGGTACCGGTACCAAGGTATTTCAAGGTTTAAAGGTCTTTTAATGAGACGCCAAACGGAGTCAGACCCTTGCCAATGGAATTTACTGGGGTGCCACAAAACAGTTTTTCTTTTATTTAACTCCTTATTGTTTGTACGTCCCGTTGGCGGTACATTACAAACTTACGGGTCCAACCTGTGGTTTTTTGCGACACTCCTTCTCTTTACATATACATATTGGAAAGCTGAAGTTCTTAAGATTCCAATGATGTATGCCGATCAAGAATACAACCATAACTGTAGACACAGTAAACGCTTTTGTCAAGCCACTCAGAAAGCAAGGTAATGTGCAACACAGCCACATAGCATTGACAGAACAGAGCCATCTCAAACAAATCTGTCTTTTCACATCCACAAGGGTCCAATTAATGTCCTCCAGTAAAATAGCTAGCCCACAACAAGTCTTGCATCCACAATCCAACATAATCTGCTACTGAAAACCTTGGTAACTTTCTTCCTTGTGTCTATTTCTTACAAAGTTTAATCATAACTACCATTAGCATGCTAATATTAGCCTAAAAATAACACAGCGCCCTTTCTTCTTCTTCTTCTTCATTGTGATGTCATTTGGTGGCTAGCAAACAACAAATTGGTGCATTATTGCCACCGACTGGTATGGCGTGTTGACCAGAATGTCACTCAAGGTTCCACTTGCCTCTCTAAGACTGGTGATGTATTAGCATTGTCCCTTCTTGACCTAGCTTTGCTCTTGTTTTTAATCAAGCCAAGCTCTAATGTCCATTTGGGCATACAACCGTATCAAAGTAACTTCTCTACTGTCTCTAAAAGTCCTGATTAATAGCCTACAGCGCCCTCTGCTGGTTGTCTTGGGTCAATAGAATTGCATCGTTGCAACTTAATTTACATGGGCGTTACAATCTGTCTGGGGAGGGCCTATACCTGAATGGTCGGGCCCGGCAGGTAGCAAAATGAAATAGATGAGTGGGATTTATTACTATAGCTGTAATAATCCGCTGTTTTATTATCATAACAGCACAGGATTAGCTTAATTTTATGTTTTTAATAGAAGCCATTAGATGTTGCTTTGTTTAAGATTTTTGTATATTTACTGAGAAACAGTTTTTTTACAGACAGAAATAAATCTTGGAGCCCTTCAGGCAAGACGATCTAGTTCTGCTGGATTGGAAACTCTGTAAAATAGATTTATTTTGTTTTCGCTCTATCCATGTAGATTTAAAATAAATATTTGTTAGCAACGATCCCTTGGTGGTCTGCCTGTCACATGTCTTCTGTTGCTTTGGACTTCAGAACCCACAACATGAAGAGCATCGGATGTTTCTACATCCAGCAGGGTTTGTTCGAACTCTGTAAACTTTTTCATTTGTTTTGATGTGCAGGTTACGTTCAAATTATCGCCACCTACTGGTACAACGTAAGTGTTTCTACCATAGGTTTTGCTTCTTATGTGAATTATGTCTACTTTTTCAAATAAAGTAAGAATATCAAGAGTTTCTGTATTTAGTTTGTTCCAGCCTACAGTTGAAGCAGTTTCCCACTGGCCAACCTTTGACCTCTACCTCCAACTCCTCTCCAGCTACCTTCTCTCCAGCATCTGCTGCAGCAGGTCCTCTCCCTCCTCAGCCGGTTCCACCGCGGCGTTCTGCTCGTCACAGACGTTCCTCAGCTCGCTGGAGGGGTACGACTTCATGGACTGGCAGCGCCGCCGCTGCACCGCTGCACGCGACACAATGTTGGATTTCTACCAAAGAAAAAGGAAGATTCTGATACGTTTTTGGACGTGCAGACAGTTCACATCAGCTAAATATCTTGAGGTAACAATTCCCGGGATTCAAAAGAAAACCGTGTGATTCTGAATGTTTTATAGGTCAGTTTCACTGGAATATGGACATAAAAATCTTAAAAAGCAACTCACTCCCAAATCAACTTTTTTTGCTGATAAACTGTATAGATGAGTGTCTAATAGTGGGGTCTATATGTGCAGCCATTATTTTGGCATTTTAGTGCATCTTTTTTAAAGGTCTCATTCACTTCATTAATCTGCTGTGGTCTCCAGTATGAATGAATGAGTTGTGAGCCGTCTTACGTGGAATAAATCCTCTGGCGCTCCGGCTTCAAGAGGTTGCAGTTTGTCGGAGGAGTGAGTGGGGTGAAACATCAGGATCACGGGTCTAACTCAGTATTATTCACGATATGCAAACGTCTCGCCTCTGATTGGCTAACAGCAATGACACTCTTATGCTGCCTTCAAACAAATAATTAACTTACTTCACTGGTGGCGTTCCAAGACAGTTTCTTCCTCAGCTCCTCTTTCTTGGGTAATAAATGCAACGCTGATGTCTTTGTGCACAAACAAACAGCCCGATCCTGTTCGCCATGCTGTGGAGTTGCTAACATTTAGCTTCGGCTTCTTGCTTCTACTAGCGGAGACGTGTCTGCTCCCTCCTGGCTGCAAAATCAGCCTTCCAGTAGGCGATCGCAAGCCATGGTAGGCAAGACCATGAATACTCATTTTTCCTGTGACGTAGAAGGGACTGGATTTTTCTGACTCGCTCGATTTTCTGAGTGTTTTCCTTTTGTGGCCAACGAAGGCAACAGGGGTTGGAGAAAAGTTTCATGTGCAGCAATGCATATGCAGCTCAGATTGACCGATCGTATTTCACAAAGAACAAGTTTCTCAGTGAAGGAGACCTTTAAAATAAAACATTTCTGCCTGAAACCGTCAGTATGGCACCCTCTTCAGGTTAAAAGTCTGCACTACATTTGAATTTGTATCAGACATCACTATTGGCTAAGCGGTGACATGTGACGTTAGCCGGTACGTGTGATGTCAGCTGCACTGCCGCTGTGGGGTATAAAAGCAGCCGAGTCTTGGCCACGCCTCCGTTGGAGTTGGAACAGTAAGTAACGCCCAGCCCTCTCCCTCCGCCGTCTCTCGGTCTCCCAGGCAACGCCTCCTTTTGCCGCATAAAAAAAAGAAGGAAATGTGGATGGAGAAAGACTCTGGTAGGGGGGTGAGTTGCTCTATAAAGACTTTCCACAGTAGCGTCATTTTTAGTGTTTACTGTTAACACCTCAAAGATAAAATCTATATACAGACTCATAAATAAAAAGTGGTGTGAGAAAGTATTGGATTTCTTCTGTTTCTGCTTTTTTTGTCACGCTGAAGTGTTTCATATTAAACAAATTTTAGCTTTAAAGTTTTCAAACCATAACTTCACTCATTGAGGGAATAAAAGCTACCCAAACCAACCAGGCCGACTGAGAAAAGAGGGCCTGGTGGGAGAGTTTGACACAAAGGTCCGTCTCACATTTACCTAAAAATATATTGATGATCTCTGAGACCTTTAGGAAAATAATCTGTGTGTCATGTTACATCTGACCTTAAACTAACACAGCATTTCAGTCAAACACGGTGTTGGTAGTGTGATGCTCTGGGGTTGCTTTGCTTCGCCAAGACCAGCATGACTTGCTGTAATCATTTCCCAAAATGGTTCCTAAATGTTCTAAAAGCAGAAGGGGAGGCGGATCTTTTAGCTCCTCTCCTGTGGAACCAGCTGCGTACCTTGAAGTGAATGTTGTTGCTGACCAGGATGTTCCCCTTCATGAAATCCCGCTCGTTCTGCCGGTTTTCCGTGACCACGGGAAAGGCGTGGTAGACGGTGGTCCGGAGGATGCTGACGAGAGACTGGACCCGAGTGTGGGGATAAACGTAGGTCAGGTTGGGCTCCATGATGTCGCTGGCCGTCAGTCTGTAGAGACGAAGGGAGGAGGTGAAAAAACTAAAACACCAGCAGCTGAGCAGGAATTCAAGTTGGAAGACAAGAAAGTTTCCTCAGCTGGTGATTTTCTGTGATTTATGAGGGAAGTAAAATTTGTTTTAAAATGAGCTGGACTTATTTCACATGACATTATTAACAGCTGGCTTCTTTTTGATGTCATTCCTGTTTATATTCCCCAAATAAGAAACCAAAAAAGGAAGAGTTTCTGTTGCTGTGACCTCCAATCATCTCGGACCAAGCAGAGCTCCTACTCTCTAACGTTGGATCTTACTTGTCCATCTCCACCTCCGTCTCCCACTCCAGCAGAGGGACTCCTTTCAGCTGGATGTGGATGTCATAGATGCCCTTGTTGAAGAAATCTCCAGTCCATTTAGCAACCTAAAGTTCAGATACAAATTTCATCGTCAGCAACAATCATCCAACTAAAGTTTTTTTTTTTTTTTGTTGCAATTTTGCAACAACTATAATGTAGATTTCCTGCTAATGACCCAGTCTGTGTTCAACTTCACTTCTCAGGCCTCACATCTTGTACACAGAGCAGATCATGGTGACGATCCAGCATCGTGCTTCACAGCTGCTGTCAGGTGTTTCTACTGCTACGCTGTGATTGGTTCTCTCTGACCATGGTGCTGTGCATTATGGCCTAACAACTAATCTAGTTCAGATGTCTGCTGATGCAGCCATATTCTCTTTAGAGAGAAGAAGCTCCAGACAATCTGGTTTAGTGTTTTCTAGTTGCGCTGTCATGAAGTTTAACGTTTCCTGTGCTAACTGAGGCTGAGTTAGACCTCTGCACCCTCCAACTTTCGGGTGAACTTGCTGGAACGTCCACTCCTAGTAAGATTTGCAGTTGTTTTAAACGTTATGATCAGTTAAACAACGCATCTGATCAGCAGCATCTAGGGGTTTAATGGCACACAAAAATCACGGTTCGTTACGTTTTCGGTACACTTTTATCAAGAAAAATAAATACAAATTTGCAAATGACTTTTTTCCCCCTGAATTCCTTCCTTCAAAGTCCTGAAATTAATTTAAAGTTTATTTAAATTAATTTTATTAAATGGGCATCTATGTTACCCTGCGATGGACTGGCGACCTGTCCAGGTTGTACCCCGCCTCTCGCCCAATGGAGATAGACACCAGTCCCCCCCACCCACCCACCCCCTCCCCCGGTGTAGATCATGAATGGATGTTCTATAACTTAAAAAGGTTGAAAATATAGAACTGACTGGAGATTTGATTGGATAAAAATTGTACAAGCAGACATAGCCAGAGTAGAAAACAATAGAACCGCTTGAAAACAGTCAGTGTTAATGTTTAGAAATGTTTAAATAATACTTTGCCCATATTTGAGAAAAAAAAAAACATGCTTAAATCCCTTTGGTGTTGTTTTGATATTTCAACAGCCTAGTCTCCCAGCTGCACCTGAATGCAACACGGGCAGCTGTTGGGAAAATCCCTTCTAATCAACGGGGATTCTTCCGACTTACGTTTTATCCAAAATAAGGCGTTTGGGCTGATTGGATGCTACTGGTAGCCATGTTGGACGTCAGCTGGTTTTTCTCTAGTATCAGTGATGTTTCCATTCAGCTTCACATTGTTTCAGGCGAGTCATTCAGTTCAGTGCAGAGCGTGTTATGGACCTTATTGCTGTTTGCTGACAAAGTTCTGGTTCGTCCCATCTTTCTTTTTCTGCTATAGCTGCATGAGAAACCATTAATGATCCCCAACTAGCAGAGTTTAGTGATAGCTGGGAGTCCTTTCTGTTATGTTTTGGTGTCACTTTTCAAAGTTGCGCTGCGGAAACATTCTGCATGTGTTCAGGTAGAAAACAGCTACCGGTACAGAACGCTCCTAGCAGCATCTGATTGCTGATAACTTTGGAAGCTGCAGGAAGTCTAAAATCCTCCATCTAATGATTGGTGGATTTGTTATGAACTCGTGTGTTTAAACCCCACAGACCGACACAATCACATTAGATGGAAGAAAGAAAAGCAGCATCGGCACCATTAGAGTGATCATGATTGGCAGCCCGTATGTGATCTCATTGGTGGACTCGATGAGGATGACGGTGAGACTGATGGTCATCCTGACCACGCCCCCGAGGAAGGCAGCGGCTCCGATGAGAGCAAAGGTCCCAGAGTAGATGTGCAGTCCCAGTTTCCTGACAGAGGACAGAACCCAGTTAGAACCAGTAACGCTGAGGAACGGACATGACACTGGACTTTAACCCTGCTGCTGAACGCTACGAGGCGAAGCTTTCAAAACTGAACACCGAGGCCAGATTTACGTTACAAAAGTCATTTTCCAGATACAGTCCGACTTTACTGTGGAGATCTTTCAGATGAAGCTCCAGCGACTGTATGATGGCCAGCAGGGGGAGACAAGAGGACTAACTGCAATCATTTCCTCACTTCTCACTCATTTTGTGACACATGTTGACTTTTTTTTTTTTTTTAGAGCTGAACGATGTTAGAAAGTGATTCAAATATTAAAATATCAGTAGCTACATCTGCATTTCCTCTCTTTCTCATCTGTGCTTCCATCACCTCTGTGACCTTTAACCTTTATAGTAATGTCATTAGTGTCCAGTGGGAACATCAGCTATCCTGAGACTGTTCAACTGACTAAATATTATATTAGCAGGAAAAATGCAAGTTCATAACACTATGATTATACTGTATTAGGTAACAATTATTACCCACCTTACAGTCCTTTGCAATATGAACATTGCACACTGATATTGTAATGATGATATATCAATGATATATTGTGCAGCCCTCACATTTTCAAGTGTTTTAACTTAATTGAAATTATCAAATGACAGCAGATTGTGGTTATTTGAGGTTAAAATGAACCCAAAAATGAGTCAATTGATAAAAGAAATATTTTCTTGACGTGATATCAGCAATCGATTAAATACATGTAAAAAATGTGTCTATTTGTATTATTTTCTATGTTTCGTTGTTTTCATTCTCATTCTTCCCCGTTTGCTGCTACCTGCTCTGCTGGATGCAAGAGCTGCTCCGAGTAAATCCCCTTTTACAGACCTCTAAACGTTAAGAATGTTTTAAAGCAGGGGCGGTTCTAGACGGGGGCCGACGGGGGCCAGAGGCTTAATGAAATATTGGGTATAGAACCGCCACTGTCTAAATGTATCTACTTTAAGACGCTGATGAAGACCTTTTTTAATCTGTGGTCAAACAGCCATCTTCTAGGGTGTTGTTTGCCCCCTCGATCCAGTGCAGGCGGTGGGAGACAGAAGGACTGTGGCTAAAACAACACCACTGTTGGACAGCCCCTCCCACCCCATGCATGAAGCTCTTGCTGATTTGGAGCGCTGCTCCAGCGACAGACTGCTGCATCCTCGGTGCACAAAGGAGCGTTATCACAGATCCTTCCTCCCAGCAGCTGTTAAGACACTAGAATCATCACTGCTCCCAACAAACTCAGTGAATGTTTACATCCCTCCAGTTATTTGCACCATTTTATTTTTCACTTCTTGTAAACAGGCTGTTGTTTTTCAAACCACATTCTGTAAGTGTTTTTTTTATTTTCCCGCTCTGTTGCACATTTCTTGGATCAGAGTATGTTATTTTTCATTTTTAATAACTGGAAAGAGTTTTAGTGTAGTTATTTTGCCCTTACTGTTCAGTATGATATTAGTTTTTTTTTCTACTGTGACTCTACATGCTGCTTTTTTAGTGGCTGCTCCTGAATTGTGGAACGGTTTGCCGCTCAGATTCTTTTAGATTTTGAGTCCTTACTTAAAACTCACTATTTTTCCTTGCCTTTTAATAAAGTTATCTCCTTTTAATTATTTATTTGTGGTGGGAATTCTAATATTTTTATTGTATTTTATTTTATTCCTACATATTTTGTTTTTGTTGTCTTTATTAACTTGTACAGCACTTTGGGCAACCATGTTGTAGTAAATGCGCAGTATAAATAAATTTGAATTAATTTGGAAACAGCTAAAAACCACTTTAACATATTTGCATTTTGTCTAAAACAATATTTTGGTGTAAAAAAATAAATTCAAAGAGAACATAATAAAGTAAATGAGAGTGGGTTTTGTTTTTTACACTTTGAGGATGTTTGCGACCAGACGTCCGAAGGCTGCCCCACACAGGAGAGACGGGACAAACAGACCGCTGGGCACAGAGACGCCATATGTCCAACAGGCCAACAGGAAGTACAGCAGGAAGAAGATGGACAGAGTCACTGGGCTGAAAGTACCTGTGGGGACGATTGTGGGCAAAGAAAAATAAGATTTAAAAAACTGAATCTGTATTCATAAGTAAATTAAGACCAACTTTCTTTACAGACTTTTAGTTCTTGTTGAACTAAATTATTTACATTTTATTTTGAAAGCAGATTTATTTCGCTTTAGTCGTGATCTGATTAGTTCAATGTTTACTGGGGTTCATATTTAGGAAGCACATCATTTCTACAGGTTTTTAGTGCCAGTCCTTATCTTACCCTGATATAGCCTGTTAATGAATGATCAAAGTTGCACAACATTGCCTGATTGGTGCTATCCAACACTATAAATTATCTATTAACTAGAAAAACACTCGGGAGAGCTTTAACCAATGGTGTGATCTAATTCTAACTTTTTTAGATTTCTTGTCCATGAGAAAATAATTTTAGCAGCTGGATTCACGCTGATATTATTAGTTCAGTATTTATTCGTGAAAATCATTTTTCTAATAATGCGGTTTCCCGATCACCCCCAAATTCTAATCACTTGTCCCTGGTCCCATTTCAGACATTTCCTGAAATATTCATCAAAATCCACCCATAACTTTTTTAGTTATATTGCTAAATAACAAACAGGCAAACAAACAAATCCTGGCAAAAACATAAACTCCTGCAACACTTTGGTAAACTAAGGCAAATTAAAAATATGCAACTAAAATAAAACAGTTTTCTAATTTATTTTTGGTATACTTTTTGTTAAATATACATTTATTTTTGTTAAATATATTTATTTATTGTTAAATATTAACTTTTTGTTGAATAATTATTTTTGATATATATTTCTTTTTTGTTAAATATTTATTTTTAATCTCCAAAGATAAAGTCATGCAAACAGTAAATAACCAAATTTAGAATATTTGCGTAAAGAGCTCCAAACGTTTTATGCAAATTAGAAATAAAGGTGATTAAATTCAATGTGTAAATTAATGTTTGCAAGATATTAAGACAGCTATGTTTAGCATCATTTTGTGGCGCGTCCTTGGCTTATTTTTTCAGCCATTAGTCCCAGAAGACACCAGATGTTGCACCATCGGTGTGGGCAGTAAGTTTAGAGACAACCTTCCCAGTGACTCTGAAGGTCAAAGCTCACCGTCCTGGTGGAAGAGCTGGTGGATGGCCGCCTCCTGTGGGTTGAAGAACAAGGTCGCCATGTCGTTGTAGGTCTTGTTGGAGCAGAAAAACTGGCGGATGGTTGAGTTGATGTCCTCGCTGCCTGAAAGCTACAAACAAAAACCGCCTGTGAGGACATGAAGCTGGAGAAGACAGGAGTCCTGCAGGAATCGCAGAGATGCAGCGCCCCTTTAAAACAGATCATCACTTTATAATGACAATATAATCAACACAACGTAGAGCATAAATGAGGAGTGAAAGGAAGGATAAACTTTTTTTTAGATTTACGACTGAACTTTGACTAGGCCGTTCTAACATCTGAATATGCTTCGATTTAAACCGTTTTCAATGAAGCTCTGGCTGCATGTTTAGGGTCAATCTCCTTGTAGAACCTAACATTGGTTTAAACTGGACCAGAACCTCCTCCCTGTCCGGTCTGCTGGGTTCCTTGGTCTCCACGATGCTGGTTGTTCTCTTAAGAACCTCTTAGCCCAAAACCATAACATCTGGCCTTACACGGAGTCTAAACTACCCAAAGGTAGAATCTATTTACTATTTAAATGCCTCGTTATGGTTGCAGATTTGTATTTTGGCAGAATCAAAGTAAAGAGAGCTGATAAAACAGTGATATACACTTAAATGTTTAGCTTAAAGTTGTGTATCATTTACAGATCCAAGATGTACAGTGGCTTGCAAAAGTATTCGGCCCCCTTGAACTTTTCCACATTTCGTCACATTACAGCCACAAACATGAATCATACATCATATGAATCATACATCATATCATACATGATTCCAAACATTTTTTACAAATTTATTTGTAAAAAATGTTTGGAATCATGTATGATTTTCGTTCCACTTCTCACGTGTACACCACTTTGTTTTGGTCTTTCACCTGGAATTCCAATAAAATTGATTCATGTTTGTGGCTGTAATGTGACAAAATGTGGAAAAGTTCAAGGGAGACGAATACTTTTGTAAGCCACTGTAATATCTGAAAGATAAAACATGTTATCTGTCTTTATCCTGATCCTGCATTAAACTTTGTGTGCTATGAAAGTTAATGGCCGAGAAAATTTAAACAAGTTTCTAAATCATTTATTTTAAAAACATCTTTTTACTATTGTTCGCTGTATTTAGATATGTTGTTAATGAGGACATTCACATTGTTTGGTGTGGCATTGGTATTTCAAATATTTTGCTAGAAGTTAATGGAGTGTTTTTTAAACCCTCTGTTGCGCAACATTAAGCAAAAGTGACTGTTTTTATCTTTATCATCACAATAAATTACCTTCAGATATAGAATCGTAGAGATTCCACACTTCTTAGGGATTCAGAAGAAGAAGAATTTTCTGTCTCCCTCGTAACCATTTGTTGGTCTTTGTTATTCCATCACATAAAATCTCAATAAAATACAGTGAAATCTGTAGTTTAAACATTAAAAAGAGTGGAAAGGGTTAAAGGGGTTCTAGAACAACACAAATCGAAACTGTTCTTTGAGCCTCTATATAGCAAATAAAACTTTGTTGGGCTGATAATGGCCAAATAAATAATAAAGGTCTACAATGGAAAGAGTGCCTTTCCCCCGCCCACTTGGCCAGGACATGAATATTAAATGAGCTGCATGCTGATTGGCTGGTTTACCTGGACGTCTCTATGCCTGAAGATAGAAACCGAATGTTACATTTGTCCTCCGACATGTTTTTTTCTCTCGTCCAGAAAAGACGTGAGCAGTAACTCGGACTAGCGCTGTTCTGTGTTTGGCACATTATATTAGCGCCACCAGCAGTTCTGTACGGCCGTGTGGGTCGGGAGATGAAAATGTAAGGGGGTGTGTGTCGCACCTGTGCTCAGACTGAACCGTTTCTCCACGGTTATTAAAGAATTACAAATTTGCAATGCAAAGCAGGCACAGACTTTTTGGTCGCCCCAAGCTGCTTTTATTTAACTACGAAGGCGTTTAGCCGACTGAGCTGGGAAATAAGTTCAGAAGCAGTATCTCGTTCTAATGACAACTATTTATATCCCTTTGAAACCAAAATATGTTCTTGTGTAAAAAAGAAAGACCGTAACAGTAAAACAGCAACACTGGATGTTTAAGCAGGGGGGAAAGTCACTTTTTATGAAGTTGTAATGTGTCAGGGGAACGTATCTCCATTTCTCGTTCCTCTGACTCTCCCCCTGCTAACATCCACAGAGCCGTGTTGCTGTTTTACTTTTTAAACAAGAACATATTTTTGTTTTAAATCAAAAACTCTACTTCTGGAGGAAGCTTAGGTCCTTCAAGGTTTGCGGCAAGATGCTGCAGATCTTCTACAAGTCTGTTGTGGAGAGTTTAATCTCTTCAGCCATCATCTGTTGGGGTAGCAGCATCAGAGCCAGGGATTTAAAAAGGCTCAACAACCTGATAAAGAAGGTTCTGGTTCTGTTCTGGTTCTGTTCTGGGGACGACTGTGGAACATCTGGAGATGATGATGCAAAGAAGGATTCTTCATAAAATCAAAAAAGTTCTGAACAACCCTGAGCATCCTCTTCATGAGACAGTCATACAACAACAGAGCGTCTTCAGTCGGAGGCTTCTTCAGTTTCGTGGCAACACAGACCTCTACAGGAAATCCTTCCTGCCCACAGCCATCATCATCTACAACAACTCCTTAAAGAATTATATGTATGAGCTACAACAACACTTAATATCCCTGTATCAATAAAGTTTTTTTGAATTGAATTGAATCTGGTTATAACGACTCTATATGTAATGTTTCTCGTTAAGAACGTTTTTTCTCGTCACAACGAGATGCTGCTCCTGAATTTATTTTCCAGCTTTGGCTGTTAAACACTTCGCTGTTCAATAACAACAAGGTGAATGTGATTTTACATTCTAGAACCCCTTTAAAGAGTCTGAATACCTCCTTAAGCACAGCAAAGATTCAGGATTATTATTATTATATAACCTGTGGAATTTCATTGAAAACTAGTCAATAGAAATAATGACCCTAAGGGTCCAATGCATTGCAAATAAAGACAGTAAACTATGATCCAGGATCAGTTTAGAGGCGTTCAGTCAAGCTAACTGGTACATTACCGCCACCTAGTGGTGAAGTTTCAGTTAGCAGTATATAATCTACAGATGCCAGCGGAAAAACATCATCCACCTTTCAAAAATCCTCTTCCTACAAAATCTTAACATTCACACGCTTTGATCGGCGCTGTCGCCCACTCACCGTAGAGTTATGAGTTGTCGGGGAGGAGAGGTCCCGACACTCACCCAACAGAACGGAGGCCGAGAATATCACCACTGTTGTCACCATGGCGACCAGCAGACTCTCCAGCACCCTGGGAATAAAACGCCATCAGCCTGTTTATCATTATACGGATCAACATGCAGCCGCCGGGCGTGACGCACCTGATGAACCTGGCTTTGGGGTGAATGTGCCTCATTCGGTACTTGGCCAGGCACTTGTTCATGCAGTTGAAGAGCGCCCCCAGCAGGCCACCCACCACGCCCATCAGGACGAAGAAGCCCAGGTCCACTGCTGTCCACAGATGGCATTTCTTATCCCCATCCGAACACTAATAGGCGAAGATGATTGAGATTAATACAGCTTTGGTGGAATATGAGCAGGTTGAAAATAATTAAGAAAACTATAAATCAGGGCCATTATTTCTAGATGCGTCTACAACTGAAAAAGAGCAATAGGGAAAAGAAACTAATAATGAAAGAAGAAAGATGGGCTGATTGTACAATTTTATTTAAACTTAGAGGAAAGCTAACGTTAGATTAAGATAATTTGACTCTTTAGAGCTTTAGATGGAGTTTGGCTGGAAAACCTACAGCTTTTACGGCTTATCTGAGTAAAATGCTTCATTTTTTACCTTTTTTATAGATTTTTACTATAAAAAAAGTATTAAAAATGTTTTTTTTAAAACATTTAAAATACATAAATAAAAAAGTAAAATAAAAATAGAAATTGAAGAGATCGGTTTAGATTTGGCTTCTACATCCTTATTTTAAAATTAGGAGTATTTCTAATAAGTAATGGATGGTTTCAGTACAAATACGGGTTGGGATGTACAGTAGGCTTAGAAAAGCTTTTTTATTTTTTATTTTTTTAGTTTAGCTGGAAAACCTGCAGCTTTTAAAGGTTTTTCAGAACAAAAATATCCCCAAAAACAGACATTTACAACACAGACACGAGAGATTTATGTACAAAGACACAAAATGGTTTAACTAGATCCAAATGAAAAGATAATAATAAAATTGTTGAATTAATTATTTATTTCAAATTTATCTAGTTTTTTTTGTCAATAAAAAAGCTAGACAAAAAGTTTTTAAAAAGTTTTTAAAATATTTTATAAAACATTTAAAAGTAAAAATATTATAAAGAATTAATC